>CM050167.1:384654989-385152489 GCA_027410445.1 Discoglossus pictus
ACAGACTACTATGCTGTATGGAGTATTTTTCTTACTCCATCGGTTTTGAGTTGTTTAGTTATTCAGTTAATTTAGCTGCTCTGGGAACAGATGTGACCATAACCAAGTACGTTTGTATCTGAATATTGCTTAATGCTTGCAATAAAGATAATGCTAAATCACATGTGAGTCTATAAGTCCACAAATGTGGGTAAGATTGACTCTAGTTATTATCAGCTAAGGCCAACTGATACAACGCGATAAAAAAAAAAAATATATACAAACTATATATACAAAGGAAAAGGATATGCCGCTAATCTCTGTATGGATGAGGGACAGACCTGCTCTGGACTTGGGCATTTCTGTATGGATGTGGGACAGACCTGCTCTGGAGTCGGGAATCTCTGTAGGGATGTGGGATAGACCTTCTCCGGGGAATCGTCTCTAATGCTGCATAAGAATCACCTCTCAGGTTAACCAACATTCATCCATATTGGGTAAGGACAGGGAAGGTTTACACACATACAACACAGCTCTAAAGCACTGCAGTGGATACTGACGGCAGCGTGACACTTGCGTAAGGGCGTACGCTACGTCATCAAAGGCCGACGCGTTTCGACGTCATCAGGAAAAATCAGAGAGCAAAGTATAAAAATCTAAGCTTGCAGACAGTCGTTGGCTAAAAGCTAGTCATTTGCTATAACAATTTCACTTTAGAAATTGTTAATCTGATAGATATTGCCGATATATCAGAGTATGGGTATAGACAGGAAGTAAATCATATGATTAATTACCCACAAAGGGAAGAAAGGGAAAACAAGGACTAAAACCAAAAATCTGGATAGCTTGTATCAATAAAAACACACATATCTACTGTGGCAGAGATAATATCACCCCTCCATTGTGAGTTTAGCGAAACGACTTTGTGGTAATTTATCTGACAAAATCAGTCTACTTTTTAACGTCTATTTTCCAATCCGGGATTTTTTTTGTGTTTTTATTTACGTCGTTGTGATCCAAGATTAATAAAGATTTAATAAAAAAACATTTTTATATACTCCCAGCATGTTATAAATAAAGCTTATTTAGGTAGAAAATACCTTGGGAACTAGTATTCCTCATAGTTTGAAATTTCAGCCCAGACACAGTCCATAAAAAAGATCCAGTAGCTTGTTGGTCTTATTCATCATCTTCATCAAAGTCTTCTTCATCCCCTTCATTTTCTCCTCTGGAATGACACATACACGATGATCGTCAAACAGAGACCTCACATGACAGTTACTGTTTTTTTCGTGAAACTGACAGTTTAACCCCTTTTGTGCTGGTCATCCCAGAAGACCTAGCATATACAGGGCATATGGGAATATGGGAACATATGAAGAATTCTCTAACATACTAATGCAAACTGAACAAAGACTTAGCACCTACATATATAAGAGACATACTTGTTTTTAACCTAAATTTGCCATGTAGAAAATAAGCAACTAAATGTATCAGCAAATTCCAGCCTGGGGCCCATAACATTTACACAGTTTTAAAGTCCGGTGGTCTCCCTGGTCATGACACTGATCCATTGTATTAATCTTATATGAAATTGTACCGTCCCAATTGAATTCAGCTTGGTCTGAGAGTGCTTTTGACCTTGACTAGGCATTGCTGGTGAAAGTGGATTTCAAAAGGGTCCCCCCTTGACACCAAGAGTCTGGTCATAACAAACAAGTTATAGTTGATAAAGAACAACATTATTACAGGGTCCACAAAGGCATTTAGCAATATTAAAACGATCGACAAAAAAAAAATAGTTTGGAAACCACCAGCATAATAAAATGATAAACATGAATCTAATTTATTATACCAGATCAGAATAAAACAGTATAATGGATGATTTACAAATTATTCATTGTGGTGCTTTTCACAAAAAAAAGGTAATTCAAACAATCTCTTAAAAACATTAAGAAACAGATGTTGGGCACTATCCCCATTGAAGGAAGAAAACAAAAAAGAAGAGTTTTCCTTCCATCTGTTATACTGTTTGATATTAAAGGCCCACTTTATTCTGTACAATTTGGACCATGACCATTAAAGATATGCTAAAAGCATGTTGAAATACATTTTGAATTGTTGAAATAGGTACATTTTGACATAATAAATCAACTGATTAATCAACCCATTCACCTCTGCCCACTGCAGGCCATGTCTACCCACCCAATGCAACTCCATAACATCTTCAAGAATGCGCAGTTGCACATCCTGCGAAACTGCTGCAAACCTCTGAGCCCAATAAACAACCCAGAGCTGCTGTTTGGAGCCTGCAACAGATATGAATCAATTAGTATGCAGCTGCCGTGGGTCTCACATAGCTCTGGTAACATCTAGATTCCCACCTCCAAATTCTCCTCACCACTCCCTCAGGTAGCCCCAAGCCTGCAGCTACCATGGCAGCCCCAGTACGCAATGAGTCCGTGCTGAAATTGGCCGTGCTGAATTAGAAGTGAGAGAGGGCAAGACCGTCCTTGTGAATTAGCAGAGTTCCTGGTTAGAGTGGCCTTTGCTTAAGATATTTACCAATACAATCAATGGGGCAACACTCAGAACCCACCTTGTTCAATATGATTTCCCTCCCTATGCCTTCCTGGTTCGTTTTTGACCTCTGGAGCCAAATCAACACACTATTTTGGCATAGGCAGACATCTACTAGCTTTAAGCGCCTGGCACCCTGCCTGCTAGCCGATACCAGTTACCCTACTCGGAATGCTTAAAAAAAGGCCAGAGAACAGGCAGTACGGAAAAGCAGGGTTTTGAATGGAGAGCTACACACGTCACTCAGCGTAGAACAGATTCGGAGCAACAAAGCAAATGTGATGGGGCGCCTCTTGTCCCACACTACCTCCCCTTTGAACACACCACCTATCACACGCTTGACCAGAAACACCTTTGTCAGGTCCGCCATCCCAGCCAACTTAAACATGAAGACTAGGGCCTCCACCTGCCGACCACGGCTTTGAGCAGCCCTCGCTCTTACAGAGGAGTAAGTACCATAACAAGATGCCTGTCATCTTGTCCTCCGAGCCAGATGCCAACTCTCTGTCAATCCCATCATTAACTCAGAGGCGAGATTCTGAGGTGAGGCAATGGTGGTGACCCTAATTGACCTGCCACTCGGCCCAAGCCTGTTTCCTTGCCTATTTTTTCACCCCCCGGGTACTCCAACGCAGAATGTAAGTTCGTTGGATGCCCGCGGTGAATCCCGTGTCACATGGGATCGCAAAGCCATCCCGAAACCCCACCCTCAGCAGCTGTGCTGTCAAGGCCTTCCCCCTCTTCTAGCCACTGGAGCATTGCGGTTAGCAGCACCGGCGTCCTGCACTTTTGCACCAACATCCTTGGGGTTGCTGCATTTAGCCAATGTTCCTCCCCACAGATGGATCACACATGCTGAAAGCGGCAATTCGGCGCCCACCTGCATACACCTTCATTGTAGGCATAGCAAATCTGTCTGCCGCCTGGGTTCAGGTGATCTTCCCCCGCTTGCCCCCCCACAAAAGGGCGGCTCCACCCTCATGGACGTCATAACGTTTAGTTAATACGCAATTGCTTTCTTGTCCTAAGCCATCTAAGCCTGGAAGCCATGCATTGGCAGAAATCCTCATCACATATCCACCACGCCATACCGACGTAGGTACAATACGCACTTCTTATCTCCTCCAGACAAAGAGGGATGAGCACTGGTCAGGGAATTTTCCCCCTATGACACATGCCATAATAGAAAAACCCTGAAGCCAGTTGTCAAATGTCCGCGGGATCCTAGAGAGGCATTGCCTATCTCTGATATCCCTCCTAATAGAGCAATCCCCAGGGTTAACAAACCGCGACAAGGATAGTAGGGAAAATATCTCCATAAACTCCCTACGCGATATCCGCTCCCTCATATCCTGAGTTAGGTGGGCCCTTAAATTATCCATTGAGCATACTGCCATCGCTCACCTGTATACCTCCGATACCCCTAACAGTTTCTGGAAAAACTGCGGCCGGGTTTTTATCCGTAATACTAACCCCTGCGGGACTCTGCGCCTTTACCTTACTAAGCACAGGAATTGCTGCCATTTCTCTGCTACTGGGGGGGAAATACCTGTTGCCCATGCCTTGGCCGCTAACCCTGTGACCCAATCCTCAAACTCCCTATCAGAGAGTGTGACCTTGTGTGCACCTAGCACAACCCAAAGACCTGTTAGTAATGTGTCCTGGACCCCCAACCTCATGTCGATGTAAGATGTGTTTAACTGCTGGCCAAACGCCAACTTACCAAAGCCTCCATCATTGGCTGCACTTGACCGGTTCCATGTGCATCCTGTGTAGTCAAGAGTTATGATCTCGATCTCCTTGTCTCACTTTCAGAACCAGAACATGCACAACTGTAAGTGCACGACCTCCGGCTACGATATCTGGATCGATCCCTAAACCTCCTAGGAAGGCAAGAAGAACTGTCACTAGTCAGTCTAAGTCTACCAGATCAAGTCTGTCTAAGGGTGAGCAGTCTACTGGAGCTGCTACTGTCCCTGCTGGTCTATGGGCTAAGTCAATCAAGGGTTCAACTGCCCCTGGACGTGACGAAGTGTGTGGGACCATGTTCACTTTATGTATTTTTTCTGCCACCTTAAAAGAGAGTGAACTGTACCTGTAAGTGGCTTTCCTGGTCCTCGCCGGGTGTGCTGCCCTTGGTACCTGGACTGCAACTGCAGGGCTCACCACTTCGCTGTCCTTTAACATCTCTTGCTCAATTTCCATGCACCTTCTACGAAGCGCAGCTGCACCGGTGGCCGGTCCACTCCTGTCCTGTTGCTGGCCCTTTAAGACAGTAGCAATAGTTCCATGCCAAATTTTTTTTTTTTAACCGTCCCTATTTTGATTGTGACCTTTCCCGCCCCTCATGCGAGGCTGATTTCTGGGGGTGCAGGAGTGTCTGAGATAATTAACTGGCTTAGTGGTGGTCCTAAAGGCACAGTATGGTCACTCTAACCTGCACCTCTCACACCCATAAGCACAGCTCCCCTGTTGCTCTGTGGTGATGGTTGCTGTATAACCAAACCATCCACGGCGTCCGCTGGCAGCGGCCTCACCCTTTCCTTAGTGGGACTGCAAGCCCTAGGCCCCTGCTGCCTTGCAGTCCCACCTGAGGAGCTAGCCTCCGCCAAATCCCCAGGCCACTAGCCACTGAAGACTGTGCCTGAGGGACCGCAGGGGAGGGGGTTGACTCGCCTGCTGGAGCGCCTAGGCGGTCCTCCAGCCTTTTTACTCTATTGCATTCCAGATCACTGGTGTCATTTGCCTTCATCTGATCTGGCCCTAATCTCCTAAATAATTGCTCCCCAGGAAACACCAAAGGAAGGGAGAAAAAACAAACAACAACTGACAAGGGAATAGAGACAAAAGGGGTTAACTATAGCTGCTGGAGGGAATGAATAGGCCCAGGGCGTTAACCCTTTATAGTCAGAGCCCCACAAAATCGGATGCCAGTGAATAATACACTAATCCACAACACACACAAACAACACACACAATACACACACAAAACAAACACAAAACAAAACAAAGGTACAGGAGGAGCTCCGTGAAATGCATCCGATCCCCAAAACGGGAAGCGCCCGCCCCTTGCGTCACTAGGGCGGCCACAGCCTATGGAGGAAGCATGCCTAGGCTCCGCTGGGTCATAGGACACTCTCGGCTATCCAGGGAGCCTGGGCCGCCCTCCGTGTCCACCATTTCTGTCTTCAAATGTATGTTCAAATTATATCTATGTTTAATATTTCATTCAGTGGAACGCAGCCATATTTTAAAGAAGAAAGTCAAGCTATGAATAGTCCCAATTTCTGGGTCGATGGTAGCAATAGGATAAAGCTGGGGCTGACCGAAGAATTCTTATGATCCTTTGACATTGATACTCACACCCTTTTAATACAGAGAAACTTTGAATGTATTTGTATTTAATCACTATGTAAAATAGATAAAGCCAAACACAATATGTCTCCAGAAGTTTTGTTTTATGTATTGCTTTTTTTAACATTTTAAAGGCATATCTAAATTTTCCTGTTTTTACTTTTATCTAATTTAACACATTCTGCTGATATCAGACACACACATTACATGGAGTCATTCTATACACATACAGATTTTTTTCTTTAAAAATAAAGCTTATTTTCCACAAGTCAGAGCTGCTAACATTGGCATAGTGTACCTACCAATAGAAACACTGCATTCAAGTACGGTTTTAACCCTTACTCACCTTCAAGCCAGCAGCAGCTCAATGCAGAGATCTACAGATCAGTGTCTGGCTCCTCCTGTTTCCTTCTGCAAAGGACTACACACCCCATGATTCTTTCCTGCACAAACTGCCATCACTGATTTGTGTATTGTATTATAATGTATAGCTGCTGTGAATGGTCAAAACAAATTATGCATTTTATGCTAATTTTAGTAGGGATTTTCAGGTGTATTTTGCTATTTTTAAATGCAGTTATTTACAGTTTAGCTCCATTTTGCGGTCTTCACTGCTGCTGCCTGTTACTTCCTTTAATTCCTGCTGAGAGCACTGGCAGTTGTAGCTACCATATTCCCATTGTGCAGATAGACACCTGCATATTCAAAGTCTCTTCCCAACTCGATATTAATGGGATATATATATATATATAGATATATATTTGCTTTTAATGTAATTTAGACATCAAATATATTTTGGTTTATTTTTACATTATTTTTTTAATTTTGTGAATATCAAATGAAGAAGGCAGTTGAATTGAATCACTAATTTGTAATTTTATTTAGGTTTGTCTGGGGATTTAGTAAAAAACTGTTGAGACATATTTAAATCTCTATTGAATAATCCACAGCTGTCAAGGTATTACAAACACCTTGTAGTGTATCTGTTGTTTTTAAGAAATTGGTGGATTTGCTTGGAGAATTTGATGACTATAACAATTAAGAATTTCTATTTATAAATTTCTAGGACTCTATAATGGAATGGGTTTTGTGGGCAGTAAAAAACAACTAAAAAAAATCTTGAAAGTGGAGGTAAGAAAAGCATATTTTAGCACTGTTCAACAGCATCCAGAAACATCTGACACTTGTCTGAAGAAGAAGCCTCCAAACTCAACTTTATTTGGCTAAGGAACCTTAATAGAGAGACAGATATGGGGAAAGGTGAATGGCCATTAAGGCAAAATGGTGAGTCTGAGGTTAGAGGTTCAGGCTTATTACAGATAATAGCACATAAAGAATGTTCACTTTCTAATGCAATTCTGATTACATGCAAGGGGGTGTGTCCAATGCTAAACATTGAACTTACTCACCAATAAGGCAAGTTACATTCTCTCTACAACTGAATTGAAAAAAAATCATTGGAAAAGCATCCCCTGAGATTCCAGGCCAGTAAAGAAAACTCTAGAGTTATGATACAGAAGCACAATCAGAGTCTGCTAAAAGTGAGATTTTTTTCTTAATCGAGTTGATTCCCTGGAGCTGTGCTAATTAAAGCTGCAGGTGTGATAAGCCTTTTAAAAGACACACACAGGGAAAGGAGGGCTGGTCAGGCTCTGGCCTAAGCAGTGAGAGCATAGTGTGGAGTCTGCTGAAAGAGGCCCAGTTGGGGTGCTGCTGCTAGCAGCTAGAGCCTGCAAACAGAGAAAGCTTTGCTTGCTGTTCCAGTGTGGATCTACAATCTGGGATGGATGCCGCTGGCAAAGAAACCGTAAGGACACAGGAAGCTTGTAGATCTGCAGAGTGAGAGAGGATGTCTAGCAAAGAGAGGAATTGCAGCTGCCCATGTGGAGCAATACATACAGAGAGAGAGCCTGTAGGCCTATTTGCCAATGGAAAGCTTCAAAGACCACCAGACATTGGAGAAAATAAGGTACCCAATTTATTATATTAAACCCCAAGGAAGAGACTGAGGGTTTGGATTTTCAGCGCAGTAACAAGAAACTACAGTATCAAAGGGGCGCTGGGATAAAGCATAAGGAGAGAGGGCTGCCCGCCGTTATTACTTCAAACAGTAAAAAGTATCCTGCATTCCACAGACTTTAAGAGTGCATACAGGAAAAGGAAAACTGTGCTTCATTTATTTGTCCCCTGAGACAGACAAGCTGCTCAGGTATAGTCAGGGCGTTCCTGAAGTCCAGTTAGAACGTTTTTGTTTATATTGTTTTTGTTTGTATAATAAAATCCTGTTTACTGCACTACTTTTGAACCGTTCTTTCAAAGTGGGATTAGTTTATACGTCCATCCTTGTCACACAACATATGAAGTTTTTACCAAGTTACAGTGTTGCTTCAATCCTGAGTGCATAGCCTCGATATTGTTTTAAATGCCAAGCACAGAACATTATTCTGCCAGTCGCCATGTCCAATCAAGAAGACACACTATAAATTCCCTGTCCACACTGAACCCAATAATTATGTCTGGAGTAGTCTCAACAGGTTTAACATTATAACAACTTGATGTTTCTAATTTATCTCCCACATAATCGTTTGGTATTATCACGTTTCTAAAACATATTAATATAGTTTGGTCTTTTTTAATGTCTGCCTGTAGAGCAATAAACAATCTAATCTTGGTTGCTATGAAACATTCATAGTGATATCTATTTGATCGTAAAAAGCTAATTAGTAAAGATTTTCTTTTGTGTTAATGATGTGCAATTGATTATAGCTGGAGGATGTGAAAAGACTGGAGTTTTTTCCATAATGAGTGTTACATATCATCCCCTATGCACGATACAGCAATGCAAAGGTAATGTCATTTTTATTACTTCTCTTTATGATGCAGAGAATGAGTACAATCTATCTGTCTTAGTATTCTGTAACAGCTGCTTGTAATGGGACCTTGTTCACCTCCCTCGTGGGAATTGTAAGACACTGAGGAATATGGGGCATGTTATAGAGGATTGTTAATATTCAATGGCCATTGATGTGATGATGCTGGCTGTCAATAAATGTTAGCAAAGCATGTATCCATTAATGTGTTATATAAATTAAAAGTAAATTCAATCTTATATCCATTAAGGTGTGTACATTGTGTATATTGTTCCATTCAATCGTTTTATCTACAGAGCTATTGCCTGGAAGGCCAAAACACAAAATTCGTGTCATCCCAAATTTACAAGTATGGCATGTGCGGCAGGTGTGTGCGGGTGTATGTTTGTATGTATATATGTATGTGTGTGTATATATATATATATATATATATATATATATATATTGTGTTTTAACTTGTTTTAGATGCTCAAATGTGAACACAAATGCACTATTCATTTACTGTACGGTTTCCCACCTTAAATGATTATTGTGTATTATTAAATTAAATGATTATTGTGGTAAACTACTTCCCCACAAATTCTGCTGCACAAGCTAGCAACCGGCCCCACACTGATGAGAGGCAGTAACCACGAAACAGTGCTGTATGTGGGTTGGGTTCCTGGCTTGTTCATTAATCCTTGGCTTTGCTTAAAGCTGTGTAATACAGCAGGCATATGCTTAGAAGGAGCCATGTTTGAAATGGTATTTGGATTAAAGATCAAAGCCTTTGTGGTTTTCATTTGCATGTCCCTGCCCAGAATGCAGTGCAATAACTGTATTTCTTGGAATTCTGAGTGAGAAACATATTTTTTTACTTGACATTCAAATGTACTATTTATTTACTATATAGATATAGATATACATTCTTTACTTTTTTGGCGTCAGTCATTTCCAATTCTCCGTGACCTCATGGACTGTAACACACCATTCCCATGGTTATGCCGATACACTTGGTTTTCGTGGCAGAGATACTGGAGTGAATCGGGACTCCCTGCATCATAGGGAGTTGATGTTAGGTGCCAGGGAGTCCCGATCGGGACACTACCATATCCATCACCAATGGCACACTCCACTCATATGTATATAGGAAATCGGGCAGATGCAGCTACCTACACAGCTCCAGTTTCCATCTCTCAGACACTAAACAAGCCATCATCCATAGTCAAGCAATTAGTTTAGCAATAATATTCTCTTTTGTTATTTATTTTAACATTATTATTATTATTATTATTATTATTATTACTATTATTATTATTATTATTATTATTATTAATCTTTATTATTTTTATAGTTCATTTATAACGCGCCGACATATTCCGTAGAGTTGTACATAAATTAAGTTCAGACAAAGATAAATTCAAATTAACATCTAGCAAAGCAAGGATGGCCCTGTCTTTGAACTAGGAATCCAATGCCCATGGTGAATTCCCAGAGTACTTAGGATAGAAACTCGCAGACTTACAATCTAAGGTGAACGGTTATGATTTAGCTATCTAAATCACCCATCCCTAAAATATTTTGAGAGAACTCCAATGGGTCACTGCTGTGAGTGAACTTCACAACAAAGCCAAAAAGCAATTCAAAAATCTCCATTGATTTTTTGGCTGACAACAAATTACGAGTTATTCCCTTACACTCCCTCACACTCTGACACCCAAATCCTATACTAATAAGATTTTATGGATCGCTCGCAAATCAGGGCAGTGCCGTAACTGCAAAAAAGCAGAAGAAAGATTTACGAGTACCAAAGACCATTCGCAAGTAGTTTTCAAACCTTTGCCGAGTCCCCCAGAAGTATTTAAAGTGACAGTACAGCACAAAAAGCATTGGAAAATTAGGAAATTTCAACATTATTTGACACTTAACAGGCCAATAGCAACATATGTGTAATTCAAAAATATGATATTTTAGTATTAGGACGTTTTTTTTAAAATTCCAAATCCAGGGTAACACTCAACCCAGTACACACAAGGTTCATACTTGTCACAAAACCACATTGCCTAGGAACAAATACTCTAATGCATGGTCTCTAACTATATCAGAGTTTAATATTATTCATAATGTTTGCATTTCCTTTTGGCTCCTAGAGGTTTGGTTAGGCTAAATCTGTTGCATCTACAGCAGGATATATGGCTGTGATCTGAGTGCCCTAATCTGGTGGAGTGACAGATATACATTAGCGTAGAAGTCAGGGGAAAAAAAAGTTCCTGCAGCGATTTACGACAGTGCCATAACTTAGAGCAACTGATTTTAATTTACAGAACATGCCCACAACTTTGAAGATGTTTGTTTGTTTTTTTTTGATTGTGAAGGAAACAAAAAATAGGACATAATAACAGAAAAATTCAATGTGCATAACTATTCACCCCCCTAAAGTCAATACCTTGTAGAGCCACCTTTTGTGGCAATCACAGGTCCAAGTCGCTTTGGATAAGTCTCCATGAGCTTGCCACATCTTACAACTGGGATTTTTGCCCATTCCTCCTTGCAAAACTGCTCCAGCTCCTCCAAGTTGGATGGTTTGCCCTTGTGAACAGCAATCTTTAAGTCTGACCTCAGATTTTTCTTAAAGCACTCAAGTGTTGCTTTAGCAGTGTGTTTGGGGTCATTGTCCTGCTGGAAGGTGAACCTCCATCCTAGCCTCAAATCACGCACAGAGTGGTACAGGTTTTGCTCAAGAATATCCCTGTATTTAGCACCATCCATCTTTCCCTCAACTTTGGCCAGTTTTCCAGTCCCGGCTTCTGATGGTGTTTTTTGGTTGATGTGATGTGTTGGGTTTGCTCCAGACATAGCGTTTTCTTTGATGGCCAAAAAGTTAAATTTTAGCCTCATCAAACCAGAGCACTTTCCTCCACACATTTTGGGAGTCTCCCACATGCCTTTCCACAAACGTGCCATTTTGTTTTTTTGCTGAAAGTAATGGCTTTCTTCTGGCCACTGTGCCATAAAGCCCAACTCTATGGAGCGTACAGCTTTTTGTTGTCCTATATACAGATACTCGGCAGCTCCTCCAGGGTTACCTTAGGTCTCTGTGCTGCCTCTCTGATTAATGCCCTCCTTGCCCGGTCCGTGAGTTTTGGTGGGCTGCCGTCTCTTGGCAGGTTTGCTGTTGTGCCATGTTCTTTCCATTTTGGTTATGAGAGATTTGATGGTGCTCCTGGGGATCATCAAAGATTTAGATTTTTTTTTATAGCCTAACCCTGACTTGTACTTCTCAACAACATTGTCCCTTCAAAAAAGGTGTGTACTGTATATGTAATGATAAATCATGTGACACTTAGATTGCACACAGGTGGACATCATTTCACTAATTATGAGACTTCTGAAGGTAATTGGTAGCACCAGAGCTTTTTATGGGCTTCATAACAAAGGGGGTGAATACATAGGCACATGGCAATTTTCTGTTTTCTATTTCTAAAAATTAGTTTTATGTATCTATTTTTCTCATTTCCCTTCGCCAACTTAGTCTATTGTGTCCTGATCCATCACATAAAATTCAGATTAACAAAACATTGAACTTAAGGCTGTAATGTAACAAAATAGGTAAAAAGTCAAGGTGGGTGAATACTTTTGCAAGGTACTGTGTGTGTATATGTATATGTATATGTACTATGGATTTCTATTGGTCATCTGTATGGAATCAGAGGTACTAGAACGAAAACATCAATTATTGGAGTTTTTTAGATGGTGGTTTGAAATATTAACTCTGTGGATATCTATGTTTTATCATACCATGTGGGAGTAGTTTATGACAGCAGTCTGATTTTAGTTGAATTTAAATGGATGGTTTATTGTTTGAGAATATAAATGGTTTTCTTGGATACTAAACCCTGATCCATCACTGAGCCGCCATTAAATGGTAAACAGTAAAACAAGCTCAATGTAAACAATTTACACTAAAACATAAACATGCTGGGACACACTTACTGAACTTACAGCCACATTAAATTCGAAACTCGTATGTGCAACGTGAGACCCGCAACGACTACAAGCTTGAAATTTTGCAGATTTACGGTGCTATTAAATTAGAACATGCTGCGAGTTACTGGCTTGAGAGGTAAACCATTTGTCGCTCGTTGGATGTGCGGTCGTGAACGGGATCTATTAGCCCAACTTGCAGTTGTGAGTTTAGATGGAGCCAATGGAAACAGAGATCGTAAGAATTACGTCACTGAAAAATGCAGGTGGGATTTCAAAGTCTTACGGGGTTCAATTACGCGTTACGATTGGAGCCACATTCCAGATATAATGCAATATTGATAAAGCCGTAAATATGATATTCTAGTCAATGCGAGTTCCATTATATGTATTAACACATTGATTGGCAAGATGGAATAAGACGGAGAAAAAAAACATGAATTAAAGTAATTTTTGGGGCCGATTTGCGATCTGGAGAATGTTGTGCTATTAATTCTAAGACCTAACATTACTTTCCCTGCTCATAAAAGTACAGTAGTGTATGTATATGTGCATCTAAAGTGCTACGGGTTTGGAGTTTACCCCCTATGCGGGTCCTCTCTAGCACTCGTTGGCTTCTTGTCTCCATTTGCGAGTCGCGGGGTTTAATGATTTTGATGCAATTCAATAGAGCAATTGGAACATAACGCTTACGGGCTTGACAGATAAAAGGCTTTGCGGGCTCGCAAGTCGAATTCACACGTCTCATAGTTTTTTTTTGCTCCTACCCCGCAAGTCGTCGGCGGGCTGGTTTAAGAGGCCAATTTAATAGCCGCAAGTCTTGTGAGCTACGTTACGGGCTACATTTTTATGGGAATGTTATTGAATTAAACATATGGCAGCCAGTAACACATACAGGTATCATGTTTTAGAGCATATTGTATGTACAATAATATTAAGAAATATTAACAAAATGTTTATTGCGAAAAATATTTCACGAAATTTCTTTATAACATTAAATAATGATATAGAGACAAAATAAAAGTAGATTTAATTAAATATTAATATTAAAGTGCAAATGTGTATACATATGGAATATAAATGCAATTCAGATGATGTATTTATACACATGCAAAAAGTTAGGAGCATTCAGGACTTCTTTAGAGGGCAACACACACCAGTAGCTTTGTTATAATCTTGAAGAAGCTCCTGCCCACCACCACTGCTTTTCCTTTTTTTCTACTTTAACTACTCAAAGACAATTCCGAGATTTGTGTCCACCTCCAAAAGTATGCCATTTCATCCTAGGTTTATCACTCACAGATATATACATATGTTTCTCCATTCTGTATCTCATTGTTTCTTCAAAGTGTGATCCTACTCCCTCCTTCCTTCTTTCTCATTCATCTGTTACATTATACTAAAAAGATATACATTGGTTAGATTCTTGTCTGCAAAGTGGACATTGTGGGGCACCAGTACATAGGCCATCCATTGTACAATAACGTAAGCAGGCCACAGATTACACTTACAAGATAATGGGCCAGGCACATAGAATCTTTGACACTTCCACCAGTTTCTCTTCAGTATCTATCAGTCTGTCTTTCTTTCTTGCTTACTACTTATCTGTCTGTCTATAAATGTTTATGCCAAGGGATAGAAGAGAACTAGAGATATCTAGACAATTCTTAGAGAGAGCAATTGGGTAAAAGGGAAAGATACAAGTATAATATTCATACATGGATTAAAATGAAAGCCAAGCAGATGAGGTAATCATGGGGGATAATGGTGGGGAATGAAGCAGCAATGTAAAGATAAAGCAAGAGAAGCAAAGGCAGAGAAACTAGGTGAGAGATAGGCAATGGAATAAATAAAAGTTGTATGGGGCAAAAGGATACATGACTACCAGGGGAATGAAAGAGAGATTGCAAGGCTTTCACTAAAGCACATGGGAAGATTGAAAACTCGCAGACTTACGATCTAAAGGAGACAATGATTCAAAGGGGTTTCAGTCAGATTAGTGAATACCACATAGAAGTCAATGGAGCCTGATCTACTTCTTATTGTGAGTTTGAATCCACACAGGAACCTAGCAAGGCACTGGGACTGGGATTGAACTGGGTATCACAGTAGGCTACAGGAAGGGACTACTGGTTACCCTTAAAGTGATACTTTAAGGGTGATCAGTAAGTGTCTTAGTTACTAATGTGGTTAGTTTATTACATACTTCATAAACATATAACGTTTCCCCAAGCTACAGTGGTCCTTTACAGACAGTAAGTTTAATAACTGCAACAACTGAATATCATGTGATATGGAAAGGGAAATAAATAATCAGAAAAACATGATTAATTTTGTTTCACTGGGTATAAAAGGTATACGTTCATGCATATTGATGGTTCGGAATATTGAAAAGGACAATGTTACCCTGTATAGTATTTGGGCAAAGTGTTAGTTTATAGATAGATTAGCTCATATGCATCATATTGTACTTTGTATGCAGTTATTTAATATTTTTTTGTAATTCCAGTGAATGAAGCTCACAGACCACTGGTGGTCCATGAACCACAGATTGGGACCAAACGTCTGCTATAGAAAATATTCTGTGAGATTCATAAAGTTTTGTTATCTAGAGATAAAAAAAGTAAAATCTTCTTAAAATTTGAGTTTACAAATTTGCTAAAAATCAAACTATAGAAAGTTATAAGAGCAATATTTCACCAGATGTTACTGTGTATCCCAGCTGCTAATAAGGGAGGCAATGACATCTCTTAAGTATGCAATGTGTTTCCTCCTGCTTCCTCCTTGGAACATTCCTTGACTGAGTCCAATACTCAAAGCTATGAAGGTGACAGATGCAGAACCCACGAGTCCTGCTCTAGCAGACACTTCTGCAGCCCCGGCACATCAGTCAGAGTTTGTCCTGCTGTCTCTTACTAGTAGACTTTAAAATAAGTAAAATTACTGAGAAGGTAAAATTACTGATAATATCATTCAGTTTTAGGCAATTCTGCATCAAGACTGAATTTGGAAATATATAACACTCACTTCACACTTTTGATGACAATACAATGTCTTGAAAATCTTTAGGACAACATATATATTCTTGTATGTTTTATTACTTGTTAAATATATTTATTCTTCCAAATATAGAAAGATAAAAGAATGTCAACATCTTTGAATGTTATACCCAAGCCTTTGTGTTTGTTTTTGTTAGATTACATATTACAAGTGAGAATAATGTTTTTACCTTAAAAAAACAAAACATGATATTTACTTTTAGGTTTTAAACATAAAAGGATACTTTAATGTTCAAATAAAGTACAGTTCTTCATAGTTTACAGAAATAATTTTGCAATATACTTTGATTAAAAATAAAAAATGTCCTTGACTCATCTCCTCTTTTGGTCCCTCCCTAGTATAGTATCTTCCATCAATGTATCAGCTATTATAATTATAGGCACCATTTGATTAAATCAAGGATCTATTAGCTTAAGCTGAGTGGACACTTTATAAGTAGCTATGTGACTGTCCTCTCGCTGTTGTTTACATATCTTATCTTATCAGAATTAACATACAATATTCCATCTTAAAGAATGAAAATGGTTCTTCAAAGTTAATCTGTGGAATTCACTACCAAAGGAGGTTGTCACAGTAGTTTTGATAGATGACTTTAAAAGCGGCTGGATATATTTTTGAAAAAAAAGGGCATTCAACTTATCTTGGGTAACTAGAGAAGGAGGAGTATTGCTTTAGGGATGACAATTGGAAATGTTTCAGTTTTTTTTTTTTTTTTTGTCTTCCTCTGGATTAATTAACAATGAATTTGCATTTCACATTTTCACATTTTCAAATTTTTAGTAATGCAGACTTCACATGTGAATAAAGATTACAAAGTATGTATAGTAACTGTTCTAAAATTGCATATAAATATGCTATAACTATTGATGAATATCGCAATGTAAAATGTGTAGTGACAGATTTACATTTTTTAAAAATGTTTTGTCTTATGTGATTTACAGGTACAACACCAATTATCCGGCATCCAAAGCCTTGCTGAATTAATTTGCCAGTCGTCTGGGTGTAGAGGGCCCCAGAAAATCTAAGGGGGGGGATACCACATATAGAATAAAAATACAACACAAATGATTCTATACATACAATAAAAAATTGTGTGTGTATGTGTGTGTGGCGGGGGGCTTCTCCCTCGCCCCCCCCCCCCCCTTTCCTACACTCATGAATCAGGCAAAGCCATCCGATCCTAAAGATGCAGAGGCCGCCTGGAATTCCCTCCCTAAGAGACCCAGCAAAGAGAGGAGCCACAAGACCAAGGAGAATATGGATAAGACTGAACTCCTAATCTTCCCTAATCTTCCCTCCCTCTACCACACCATCAATTCACATCTCAACGACATCATCACCCCCTCCTCCCATGCCCGTTGTCTTGAAGTTCTACTGGACCCCACTCTGTCTTTCATCCCTCACATATAGTCACTAACAAAATCTTGCCTTCTCTATCTAAAAATCATCTCCAGAATTCGCCACTATCTTACACAAGACACAGCTAAAATCCTAATACACTCTCTCATCATCACTCGACTTGAATACTATAACTCGCTTCTTGCTGGCCTACCCACCACCCGACTGTCTCCAATTCACTCCATAATGAATGCCTCTCATCTTCCGTACATAACATTCAGTGTCGGCATCACCTCTCTGTCAATCACGACACTGGCTTCCCTTAGCCTCCAGAATAACATTTAAAATCATGACCCTAACTTACAAAGCTATTAACAATAGCGCACCCACGTACATCTCTGCTCTCATCTCCAAATATTCCCCTAACCACCCTCTTTGTTCTGCTAATTACCTTTTTTCTTTCTACAACACTTGTCACCTCCTCTCACTCTCACCTTCAGGACTTTTCTCGTGCTGTCCCTATTCTCTGGAACTCCTTGTCTCGCTCCACCTGATTGTCCTCCTGCCTCAAAACATTCAAAACCTCAAAAAAAATCCATCTCTTTAAAGAAGCGTATCAACTTCCACCCTTACATACTCATCACCTCTCTCTCCCTCCTTTACCACTCACTATACCTTTAGGTTGTAAGTCTGCGAGTTTCAATCCTGCAGGGTGCTTTGGGGAAAGCACCATGGGCACTGGATTCCAAGCTCAAAGACAGGGCCCTCCTTGCTTTGCTATGTTTGATTTGTATTTGATTTGGAACTTATCTTATGTACAGCGCTATGGAATATGTTGGCGCGTTAGAAATAAACGATAATAAAAATAATTAGTGTTGTACCTTGATTAAACTATTTAACATTAGCAGCTGTGTCATGTGCATGAAATTTCATTTTGACATACTTTGCTAGTGCATGGAAGCAGCCATGACAGTAATACGTCCTTTTCAAGGCATAATATGGTGTGTACAGAGCAGGTCAACTGCCTTCTTCTGAGCAGGTTCAATGCAGCTGAAAGAAGCCTAATGCTAAAACTTACTTGAATTAACCAAATGAGTCTACAAATGCCCCTCCCTCTTCCCTACCCCCTTGCCACTCCTGAATAGATAATAAGAACTAGCAGAACATACCCCATTAGTTTATAAGCCAACAGATAGTGTGGAAGACACAAACAAGAAATCCCTAAGGCATAAGTAGACTCTTTTGCTCCTGGCTTACATATATACTAATGATGTTACTTCATAAACATATAAAGTTTTCCCAAACTACAACATCATTTAAAAATAGTAAGTTGAAAGCTGCTACAACTGGATATCATGTCACATGGAAAGGGAAATATATAATCAGAGAAAAATCAAAGGGGATTGATTTTGTTTCACTGGGTATATAAAGGGGAATTATCAGTTTGTATGTATTCATGGTTAGGAATATTTTAAAGGCACACTGTTACTTTATATATCTTTTGGCCAAATTGTTAGCTCATAGATAGATTGTCTCATATAAATCGTATTGTACATAGTATGCACTTATATTCAGTTGTAGCGATGTCGCGAACATCAAATTTCCGTTTCGCGAACATCGGACGCAAACTTCAATCAAATGTTCGCGAATGGGCGAACCCGGCGAACCGACATAGACTTCAATGGGCAGGCGAATTTTAAAACCCACAGGGACTCTTTCTAGCCACAATAGTGATGGGAATGTTGTTTCAAGGGGACTAAGACCTGGACTGTGGCATGCCGGAGGGGGATCCATAGCAAAACTCACACAGAAAATTACATAGTTGATGCAGAGTCTGGTTTTAAGCCATAAAGGGCATAAATCACCTATCATTCCTAAATTGTTTGGAATAACATGCTTTAAAACATCAGGTATGATGTTGTATCGATCAGGTAGTGTAAGTGTTACACCCGCTTCACAGTAACAGACCAATCTCCACCATTTAATGCACCGCAAACAACCGCAAACAGTCCCTTTGCACAACCGCAAACTCCCCATTTGCACAAGGTTGGATACCAAGCTAGCCATGTCCCGTTCCTTGTCCTCACTGATGTCATTGAAGGTCTCTTCCTCCACCCAGCCACCAAGGGTCACCGAAAGGTGACAACAAGCCTCCTGGGACGCCTGCTGTGTTTGGTCTTCCA
The DNA here is from genome assembly GCA_027410445.1 of Discoglossus pictus. Classification (NCBI taxonomy): domain Eukaryota; kingdom Metazoa; phylum Chordata; class Amphibia; order Anura; family Alytidae; genus Discoglossus; species Discoglossus pictus. The sequence continues at coordinate 384,674,317 of CM050167.1, forward strand.
CCTCCTCAAAGCCACCTTCCTCCTCTGACTCCTCTTCTTCAGACTCCCAGAGTCTGGGGGCTTCCACTGCCCAGCATGGGAGATTATACACAGGTCAGAGTCTGGGGGCTTCCACTGCCCAGCATGGAAGATTATACACAGGGCAGAGTCTGGGGGCTTCCACTGCCCAGCATGGAATATTATACACAGGTCAGAGTCTGGGGGCTTCCACTGCCCAGCATGGAATATTATACACAGGTCAGAGTCTGGGGGCTTCCACTGCACAGCATGGAATATTATACACAGGTCAGAGTCTGGGGGCTTCCACTGCCCAGCATGGAATATTATACACAGGTCAGAGTCTGGGGGCTTCCACTGCCCAGCATGGAATATTATACACAGGTCAGAGTCTGGGGGCTTCCACTGCACAGCATGGAATATTATACACAGGTCAGAGTCTGGGGGCTTCCACTGCCCAGCATGGAATATTATACACAGGTCAGAGTCTGGGGGCTTCCACTGCACAGCATGGAATATTATACACAGGTCAGAGTCTGGGGGCTTCCACTGCCCAGCATGGAATATTATACACAGGTCAGAGTCTGGGGGCTTCCACTGCACAGCATGGAAGATTATACGCATTGCCTCTGTCTGCGTTATTATAAGGTGTGTACTGTTAAGTAGTACTATTCCTATCGGTTTAATCCCTATTATGTCCACTATTAGGGGACGTGTATATGGCATGGATTTTTGGAACAGGGAGATGGAAAAAGATGCTTGGTCGGACCTCCTACTTCGAATTTGGGGCACTGCACGTGCAATCTAAGGTGCCACCAGATAGGAGAGGTGTATTAAGTTGCAATACTCATTCCTATCAGTTTAATACCTGTTACGTTACCTATCAGGGGACGTGTATATGGCATGTATTTTTGGAACAGGGAGATGGAAAAAGATGCTTGGTCGGACCTCCTACTTCGAATTTGGGGCACTGCACGTGCAATCTAAGGTGCCACCAGATAGGAGAGGTGTATTAAGTTGTAATACTCATTCCTATCAGTTTAATACCTGTTACGTTACCTATCAGGGGACGTGTAGATGGCATGGATTTTTGGAACAGGGAGATGAAAAAAGATGCTTGGTTGGACCGCCTACTTCGAATTTGGGGCACTGCACGTGCAATCTAAGGTGCCACCAGATAGGAGAGGTGTATTAAGTTGTAACACTCATTCCTATCAGTTTAATACCTGTTACGTTACCTATCAGGGGACATGTATATGGCATGGATTTTTGGAACAGGGAGATGGAAAAAGATGCTTGGTTGGACCTCCTACTTCGAATTTGGGGCACTGAACGTGCAATCTAAGGTGCCACCAGATAGGAGTGGTGTATTAAGTTGTACTATTCATTCCTATCAGTTTAATACCTGTTCCGTCACCTATCTTTCCTCCCAATAGCACATTCTATATGTCATCAACCAGCCTGTGTGTATTTAGAGAACCACACTTTAAGGCCCTTAACCTGGGACAAGGTGGCTTGGCTATCAGAATTGCCTCAGAGCCTTAAAAACTCGCCAAACCCCCTAATCAGACACTCACTATCATACTGGAAATGGGCCAAGAAACACACAGGTTTGTTCCCTGGATCCACCCAAATGACCCCAATTCTTGACCACCCCCAGGCCCCGAAACACATGAGCACAACATCACAACACTGGTGGAGGTCAAGGAAACTAGATAGACTGGGAGACTGGTTAGTAAAGGGCCAGATGCTCACCTATGAGGAACTGAGGGACAAGCATGAGCTACCGCTGTCAGAACATTACAATTACTGTAGGCTGAGGCATTTCACACACTCCCTGACCCAGAAACAGGGGACACTGGTCTTAAATTGGTTCTCCAAAATTTGTAAAGATAAACCTCTATCAATGGGATCATTGGGTCGCTTTACAAATATAAAACATTTGTTACTGGTTGGAGCGACACTGGGGGAAGGACTGGAGTGGGGGGCCCTGGAGACCCTTCAGAAGCAATCGGCGGCAAAATCATCCCAGGAAAGGAGAGGTCGCTTACTGAAGCCTGCCCTAGGGTAACCCAAGGGTGATTGCCCAGGTTAGATATTGTAAATAATAAGCTAATACTGCTGGAGGGATGATAGCTAATAGGACTTTGGTGTTTCCTGCAGATACAGTATACTCTTTACTATTGTCTGTTTACCATGTTTTAGGTATCTCTTAAATTGCAATCACAGTACAAAATAAGAAAAATTATTAACCTAGAAAGTAAAAATAGGAAGGAATAGCCAGCTAACTTTCACAAAATGTCTATATTGTAAATATGTATTTTTGCACAACTGTTATGCAAGACTGTTCAAAAATGTTTTATTTTTCATTACATGCTGTACGCCTTCTAAAATAAAATAATTTATATGCAAAAATTAGGTATTGTTGCAGCGACCAGAAAAATTGATGTTAGTTTGCCAGGCAGAAAGTGCCCTAAAACATTGCGTCTTGAACCCTAGTTGGTGGCGGATAAGTCACGCAAGTCATCCGGCATTCAGGGATAAAATACAGCAGCGTGTGGACCATTATTAGCTCAAGGCAGCTCATCTATCAGGCCTTTTGTAATCGAATGTATCGCCCACTGTCAGTCCCTTCGTGATCCATCCCTCATTCATCTTAATAAAGGTGAGGTAATCTAGACTTTTTTGACCTAGGCGACTGCTCATATCAGTGACAAAACCTCCTGCTGCACTGAAGGTCCTTTCTGACAGGACACTTGAAACGGGGCAGGACAGAAGTTCTATGGCAAATTGGGATAGCTCAGGCCACAGGGCAAGCGTGCACACCCAGTAGTCAAGGGGCTCATCGCTCCTCATAGTGTCGATATCTGTAGTTATGGCGAGGTAGTCTGTTACCTGACGTTCGCGTCGTTCTCTCAGGGTGGACCCCGAAGGGCTGTGGCGATGCATAGGACTTAAAAAGCTCTGCATGTCCTCCATCAACAACACGTCTGTAAAGCGTCCTCTCCTTGCCGGCGTGGTCGTGGGAGGAGGAGGATTATGTTCACCTCTTCCGCTGATAGATTGCCTTTGTGCTGTGACATCACCCTTAAACGCTGTGTAAAGCATACTTTTTAATTTATTTTGGTAGTGCTGCATCCCTTCCGACTTGTGGTAATTCGGTAACATTTCAGGCACTTTCTGCTTATACCGAGGTATAGTAGCGTGGACACCCAGTACAGGTCGTTCTCCTTCATCCTTTTTATACGAGGGTCCCTCAACAGGCACGACAGCATGAAAGACCCCATTTGCACAAGGTTGGATGCCGAGCTAGTCATGTCCCGTTCCTCGTCCTCAGTGATCTCACTGAAGGTATGTTCTTCCCCCCAGCCACGTACAACACCACGGGTACCAGATAGGTGACAACGAGCACCCTGGGATGCCTGTTGTGGTTGGTCTTCCTCCTCCTCCTCAAAGCCACATTCCTCCTCTGACTCCTCTTCCTCACAATCCTCTTCCAGCGTTGCCGCAGGTCCAGCAAGCGATGCTGATAAGGCTGTTTCTGACCACAACTCTTCCTCTTCCTCTTCAAGCTCATCTACGGCCTGATCCAGCACTCTTCGCAGGGCACGCTCCAGGAAGAAAACAAATGGTATGATGTCGCTGATGGTGCCCTGGGTGGGACTGACCAGGTTTGTCACCTCCTCAAAAGGACGCATAAGCCTACAGGCATTGCGCATGAGCGTCCAGTAACGTGGCAAAAAAATCCCCAGCTCCGCAGAGGCTGTCCTAGCACCCCGGTCATACAAATACTCGTTAATGGCCTTTTCTTGTTGGAGCAGGCGGTCGAACATTAGGAGTGTTGAATTCCAACGTGTCGGGCTGTCTAAAATCAAGCGCCTCGCTGGCATGTTGTTTCGCCGCTGGATATCTGTAAAGTGCGCCATGGTCGTGTAGGAACGCCTGAAATGGGCACACACCTTCCTGGCCTGCTTCAGGACATCCTGTAAGCCTGGGTGCTTATGCACAGCGTTGTACAATCAGATTACACACATGTGCCATGCACGGCACATGTGTCAACTTGCCCAAATTCAATGCCGCCAACAAGTTTCTTCCGTTGTCACAAACCACTTTGCCGATCTCCAGTTGGTACAGAGTCAGCCACTGATCCACCTGTGCGTTCAGGGCGGACAGGAGTGCTGGTCCGGTGTGACTCTCTGCTTTCAGGGAAGTCAACCCCAAGACGGCGTGACACTTCCGTATCCGGGATGTGGAATAGTACCTGTGGAGCTGGGGGGGTGCCGTGGATGTGGAGCAAGACATAGCAGCAGCAGAAGAGCACTCAGCCGAGAAGGTTATGGAAGAGGATGGAGTAGGAGGAGTAGAGGAGGTGGCAGCAGGCCTGCCTGCAAGTCGTGGCGGTGTCACTGGCTCCTCTGCAGAGCCACGTATTCCATGCTTGGTAGCCGTCACCAGGTTTACCCAATGTGCAGTGTAGGTGATATACCTGCCCTGACCATGCTTTGCAGACCAGGTATCCGTGGTCAGATGGACCCTTGCCCCAACACTGTGTGCCAGAGATGCCATTACTTCCTTTTGCACAATCGAGTACAGGTTGGGGATTGCCTTTTGTGCATAGAAATTTCGTCCGGGTACCTTCCACTGAGGTGTCCCAATAGCTTTAAATTTTTTGAACGCCTCAGACTCCCCTAGCTTGTATGGTAAAAGCTGGCGGGCTAAGAGTTCAGACAAGCCAGCTGTCAGTTGCCGGGCAAGGGGGTGACTTTGTGACATTGGCTTCTTACGCTCAAACATGTCCTTGACAGACACCTGACTGTGGGCAGATGAGCAGGGACTGCTCAGGGCGAGACACGGAGTGGCGGATGGTTGAGAAGGGGCAAGCAAGGCAGCAGTGGTTGACGTGGCTGAAGATGCTGGACCAGGAGGAGGATGGCGGCTTTGACTTTGTGTGCTGCTTGTACTGATGTGTTGATCCCATTGGCGTTTGTGATGTGACATCATGTGCCTTCGCAAAGAAGTTGTACCTAGGTGGGTGTTGGACTTCCCACGACTCTTTTCGCACAGGTTGCAAATGACATCACTGTTGTCACAGGCAGACACACAAAACAATTGCCACACTGCTGAGCTCTGTAATGATGGCATTCTGGTGGTGGCGAAAGCATGCGTTGACTGGCGTGCTGTCTGGCTGACCCCAGGTGCCGATGCATGCTGTCTGACTGTGCCACTAGCTACTTTTGACGACCTCCCGCTGCTTCCAACTCGTCTCCTCCTCCTCTCTGTCTCCCCATCTGAACTTTCCTCCTGTTCTTCTTCTCTTATAGTGGGCACCCACGTGACATCCATGGACGCATCGTCATCATCAACCGCTTCACTTGTATCTGACAACTCAACAAAGGAAGCAGCACCGGGTACAACATCATCATCTGCCCTTCAACTCAAACTCAACATGTCTAAGACAGAGCTCCTTATCTTTCCACCCTCTACTACAGCTTTCACTCCGCAAATATCTCTCACTGTTGACAATGCCATCATCACTCCCACCTCTCAGGCCTGCTGTCTTGGGGTCCTACTGGACCCTTCCCTCTCTTTCATTCCCCACATCCAATCACTCACAAAATCTTGTCACTTTCACCTAAAAAACATATCCAAAATACGCCACTACCTCACACAAGACACAACTAAAATTCTCATTCACGCTCTCATCATATCTCGCCTTGATTACTGCAACACTCTTCTTGCTGACCTTCCTATCACCCATCTGTCTCCACTCCAATCCATTTTGAATGCATCCGCTAGACTCATCTACCATACTAAACGATCAGTGTCTGCAGCACCTCTCTGTCAGGCACTCCACTGGCTTCCCATAGCGTCTAGAATACAATTCAAAATCATGACCCTAACATATAAAGCCCTCCACAATAGTGCACCCTCCTACATCTCTGCTCTCATCCTAAAATACACTCCCACCCACCCTCTTCACTCTGCTAATGACCTTCTTCTCTTCTCCTCTCTCATCACCTCCTCTCACTCACGTCTTCAAGACTTTTCACGTGCTGCCCCTATTCTTTGGAACTCTTTACCTCGCACCACCAGACTATCTTCCTGCCTCAGATCCTTCAAAATCTCTTAAAAAACACATCTATTCAAAAAAGCCTATCATCTTTAGCCTCTTCATTCACTATGCATCTCTCACTCTCCTGTACCTCACCCAAACCCTTTAGAATGTAAGTTTGCGAGTTTTAATCTTGTGAGGTGCTTTAGGGAAAGCACAGTGTATATCAGATTGAAAGCTCAATAACAGGGTCTTCCATTATTTTCATTGTGGGTTATTGTTTATATTTGTACCTAACCCCTGTATTGCGCTGCGGAATATGTTGGCCCGTTATAAATAAAGGATAATAATAATAAAAAAATAATAATCATCATCAGACCGTACGTCCATGTATGTAATGCTGCCTGACTGGGACATATTCCTGTTATCTACATCCTCTGGCACTAATGTTTGTGCATCACTCATTTCTTCCAACGGATGTGTAAATAACTCTGCTGACGGATCAAGTGAAGCGGCTGTGGTGCTAGTGTTGGTGGTGGCGGCAGGCGGGCGAGTGGTAACTGGAGAGGTGCCCGAAGCTAAGCTGGAGGAGGATGGTGCGTCTAGGTTCCAAGCGGAAGCTGTAGAAGATTGGGTGTCCTGTGTTAGCCAGTCAACCATGTCCTCAGAACTGTTCAAGTTCAGGGTACGTTGCCTCTGAAAACTGGGCATTATTCTAGGGCCAAAGGGAATCACAGCACCACGACACGACGGCCCCTGCGGGGTGGCCTGCCTCTGTCTGTCTTTTTTTTTTCGATTAGTGGTACTATGCGTGCAAGCTACTGTGACACCAGATATGAGTGTCACTGCGCACTGGCAAAAGTTGGCAGACTAGATGCAATAGGCCTCACACACACGCCTTTAGGCAGGCTACTGCTATTCAATCGTTTACAGTAAAAAAAGGGTTGTTTTATTTCACTGCACACTACGGTGGCACTAGATATGAGTGTCACTGTGCACTGGCAAAAGTTGGCAGACTAGATGCAATAGGCCTCACACACACACCTTTAGGCAGGCTACTGATATTCAATTGATTACAGTAAAAAAAGGGTTGTTTGATTTCACTGCACACTACGGTTGCACTAAATATGAGTGTCACTGCGCACTGGCAAAAGTTGGCAGACTAGATGCAATAGGCCTCACACACACGCCTTTAGGCAGGCTACTGATATTCAATCGATTACAGTAAAAAAAGGGTTGTTTGATTTCACTGCACACTACGGTTGCACTAGATCTGAGTGTCACTGCGCACTGGCAAAAGTTGGCAGACTAGATGCAATAGGCTTCACACACACGCCTGTAGGCAGGCAATTGCTATTCAATCGATTACAGTAAAAAAAGGGTTGTTTTATTTCACTGCAAACTACGGTAGCACTAGATATGAGTGTCACTGTGCACTGGCAAAAGTTGGCAGACTAGATGCAATAGGCCTCACACACATACTAGCAGGCTGGCATATGCAATTAGATTACACAGAAAAAAGTAATAAGATAAAATAAAAAGGGCTTTTTGGGTTGCTGTCCTTGCAGCAGATATCAAAGGCGTCCTTCAGGTGTGTAGTTAAAGCTAAATACACAGCCTGGCTATCTATTTCCCTATTAAATCAGCATAAAAAAAAAAAAAAAAATGATGTTCTAGCCCTAAACATGGCTTTTTGGGTTGCTGTCCTTGCAGCAGATATCAAAGGAGTCCTTCAGGTGTGTAGTTAAAGCTAAATACACAGCCTGGCTATCTATTTCCCTATTAAATAAAGAGCAGGTAGAATATATCTCCTCTCTCCACGAATGCAGCTACAGAATGATTCTAAAATGGAGGCTGTCATACAGATGGAAGGCTCTGGAAGGGAGTGTATGCTGCTGATTGGCTGGAATGTGTCTGCTGACTGTAAGGTGCAGGGTCAAAGTTTCCTCAATGATAAAGAATAGGGGGCGGATCGAAAAGCGTATATGTTTGCCGTTCGCTGCGAACGCGAACATGTGAAAATCGCCGCGAACAGTTCTCCGGTGAACTGTTCGGGACATCACTATTCAGTTGTGCTAAACCTCATAGTTCATAGTCTATTGAGATGGGTATCATTTTGGGATACCACACTGTACAAATTAGTGAATAAACGTCTTGTCCTTCAGGAGGTAGTGTCTAGTCTTCGCCTCATTCTGTGCAATGTATCAGAGATGTGGTCACCACACCTGTTTGAAGATACAATGGAAGAATCACTGAGCAATTGAGATTGGTCTCTGATGTATTATATGCATGATTGCATTCCTCCATATTTTTCAATATGCTATGCAGCCAACCTTGAGCTGTCAGAAGCCTGAGATCTTGGCTTCTGCTCAACCGGGCATGTCCTTGTAAACTATTGAACCTTCCACTGGAGGTAATTAATGCACTGATGGTCACATATGCCACCCACTTTTGAGCAGATAGAAAATTCCTGTGTATTCAAGTCCCCTACCACCTCAGGAAGTTGATCACTGAACCTAAATTGGTAGATTCCACAACAGTATAATTGCATATAAAAGTAATAAATTAAAGAATATAGACCATATTCAATTCATAGCCTGTACCTCAATCGCAGACAGCTGAATGTCTGAGAGTGAGTTGTGGGCTCCCGTTCGTCTCCGATTGCGATGCTATTCAATTGCTCAAGCCCGGAAGTTATGGGCCCAAAGCCAAAACCGTAAACCATGTACTGGTTCGGAGCAGTTCAGGGCGGGAACATGATCAATTCAGCAAGCTCGTAACCGCCAATTTCGAATCAGCCAATGGAAAATAAGACAGTAAAAAATGGAGGTTACATGCATGTCAAGCAATTAGATTCAGGGGTCCGATATGCAATCAGACCCCCAACCCCCCAAAATAAAGAATTATGAAAATGACTGCCAATACTGTTCTAGTCCATACAGGTGGCCTGATATGTATTAACTCATTGATACCCGAGATTGATTTAACCCTGAAATTAAACATAGAAAAATAATCTAAGATCTTGCCGATTTGCGGGCTTGAGACTGTTGTGCAAATAATTCTAATGTCTATCATCACTTTCCCTGTTATTTACAGTGCAGTAGTGACGTTTTATTTGCATTTACAGTGCTACGAATAGGTGTTTAACCCCCTTGCGGGTCCTCTCTAGCACTCATTGGATTTTCTCCATTTGCCATTTACGGGTATGAAAACATTTGCTTTGGTAAATTGAGCAATTGAATAGCGATTTGCGATTTTAGCCTTGCAAAAGGGAAAGATTGAAGGATTCTGGAGGCTCTAAGTTACAAGTTTACCCATCACCATTTTTTCTAGCTCGTAACTCGGAAGCCGTTCAGAGCCTGCAAAAAGACGCCAGTTAAATAGCAAATTAGCTTGCGACCTAACTTACTGGCTACCGGATCTCCCGAAACATCAATTGAATGAGGGCCTATATTATTTTTTTACATGCTAAAAACATGTTGCTGTTTTCAAGTGTAGCTTTTCAACCACACCCTCTACAACTGAGATATCCAGCAATCAACCTGAAGCCTGGTAAATTTTCTAGTTCCATAAATATAACTACTGTTCACACCAACCACAGCTCACGTACAATAGTAATCACTACAACGACACAACGCAAAAGTGGGTGTAAAATTAGTGAGAGAATTGTGGACCTCACTTGAATTTATAAATTTCAGTGAATAGTGTGAAGGGCTATGCTGCAATAAGCTGTGACAGAATGTACAGCTCTTTCCAGTCATTCTTAGTGAATGGCTTACTTAGGATGTTTAAATCAAAGAAAATGTTGATGTGTTGAAAAAATATATATATTGTTTCCACATAATACATAAATAAAACAATTTCCTTTCAACCATATTTCTTCTCTTGCTTTTTACTATGCAAAGGTCTGTTTGCATTGCTAGTAACAGCGAACAAACTCTCATTCTGGAAATAACTCAACAACTCCTTGGCTCCTTGCATAGTGCTTGCTTAAGATGGGTGTGAGCAGAGATTTCACAGATGTAATTTTTAGAGCAAATGATCGAGGGGTGTGTACTCCAAGAATTTTACCTTGGGAATGATAATATGTGTAATATACCCCAAGGTCACAAGAAAGAAGACCTTGATTACAATAACATCTGGAATATTTACTTCAAACTCTCCCAACTATGAATAAACATGTTAGATATCTGTTGAATATACTCACTTTTTTTACTTTCTGCTCAGTGCTTTCTCATCCCTTAAGATTTTAAGAAGATTGCTTTGGCATCAGAAGACATGACATAATATTACCTCCCCAGATCCACTAATATTACATGTTAGGAATTGCTGTTGGAATGAACTCTTTTCTAAGATGAATAAAAGTGCAGTTTCAAGATTATTTTGATCTATCCTTCAGGCATAATGTAGAATAAAGCAGAGTATTAGGACTGAAATGTAATATCAAAGAGAGTGATGTGTGTTATGTTTTTGCTGTCTGCCCTAGGCCCATTTAAATGTGTCACCCCTTGGACACAACCCTATGCCTGAAAATCATAATCAAATTATCGTAAGACGTCTTATGACTTACTGTGGTCAGATATTTCCCTCTGAGTCTTTTCAGAATCATGCTGCCCTGTCCGACTCTCCATGACCCTATGGACTATAGCACACCAGGTACATCTATCGTTATGTCTCTTCTTGTGTTTGTCCATAAGGTTTTCTTGGCAAAAATACTGGAGTGGGTTGCCAGTTCCTTCTCCTGTGGACCATGAGTTGTCTGACCTCTCTGCTATGACTTGCCCAATTTGGATGACCCTAAATGGTATATTTCACAGATTCATTGAAGTACGCAAGTCCCTTCACCATGACAAAGTAACGGCCCAGACACGGGATTCCCTTTACCCATGTGTCAAATTTAATATTAAAAAGATTCATTTGGAAAAGTAAAATTATGATAATTTAATTATTGAAATCAAGCATTGCACACAAACTTAAATTTGGCTCCCGACAATTTAGTAAAAACACAAACATGGGACAGGTCAAATGTGGACTGTTTATTATGGTTGTCATTAATACAAATTGTTATTATTAGGCCACTGCTGGACTACAGCACTAACTAAAGTATGAAAAGGCAAGTTATCCCTAAACCCTCCAGAAATGTTGACACTTTGAATGCACAAAAATCTCAATCTTCCAGACAGAACCACATTTAATTCCAAAGGAATCTTAGTTTAGTCCCTTGGTTAGCTGCTAAATGTATTTTCTTAATGTGTACGGTTTAATATGAAGGTACACAATGCACATGAAACAGTTTATATATAGTTCTGATCAGTATGTATGAATTATAAGTTATATTGTTAACCAATCCATATATAGCCATCAATTGGCATCATGCCCACCTTGGTTCTTAATAGCCCTAATATTTACAAATGTCAGTTTACACGTTCCAAAAGCTTCACTGTCCATTGAGCCAGACTATGTCCATGGAGCTATAGACTTCTTGTGCTACAAATTGTATGTATGTCTACTTGACTTTAGATCATTCACTCCTCGTACAATATAGGTGTGGGAATTAAAACTGCAACTAAAGGCCGGTGTCCAATAGGGAATTGGTTCTTTACAGAATTTATTTAAAGCTCATATATGTGTTTGGTGGACATAGACTATTAAAAACTATATGCAATGTAAAATAAATATAAGTTAATGTTTTTTTTCTTACCTTTTTAATGTGTCCATTCTCACGCAAGCAGAGCTGCTTATCTCCACCTCCATCATGGGAATTGGTCAGGTGGGCCTGAAGTCTGACCAGCTTTTTCAGACTGAGCATGCTCATTAAATGTGGGAGGGGCTGTCACTAGGCAGGGTCTATGGGGCAATAACAACCATTGGACAATCCAGTAGTTATCTCTGTGTAGATAGTGGGCAAAGCTAATGTTGTCATTGGGAGGGGTCAGTGACCACACATAGTGCCACAGGCAGGGCACACAGGTGGAAAAAAGCAGCTCTGCTCAACAAAACAATTAAAAAAGTAAGAAAAAATAATAAAGTTTGTTTATTTTTAACAACATATTGTTTTTAATACTGTATGCCCAACAAATAAACTGATGAGCTTTACTTTTGGATGCAATTCTGTGGTCCTTTACATAAAAATTGAAGTAGACTAGATAATTGGTTTTCTGCACACCCAATTATATATTTCTGTTTCTATCAATTAATTAATTGCCTGGATATACAGAAGTAAATCAGGCCTACAGTCAAATTCATTATCTCTTGAGCTGTTGGTAGAAGTCTTAATCTGTTAGATTGCATATTACATGCACTGCACATATACCTTGTCAATCTTTAATTTGTCCAACACAAAAACATGACCTACACAATCTGACATTACAAAAAGCTTTATCATGTTGTAATTTCAATATAGTAAGTAAAGAAAAGCAAAATGAACCAGCACACAACAATTACTCAATTTACGGTGTTTAGAATACAATACGATAAGGATTTTGGGTAGTTTCATAGAAACAAGACATGCAACGTGCCAACTTTTTGCCTCTTTCCATTTGACGTACAAGTTCAGTTTGAATACCATGCACACGTCTATTAGATTGACCTCCATTGGGTGCCTAACATCCCCTTAATTATATATAAGAATTTATATTTTATTGGGATACTCTTTATCCTGAAAAAACACTGAAAAACTATTAAAAATTGCTATGCTGACTTTTTAACTCAATTCCAAAGTTACAGTACTTTAAATATTATAATGTGGTCCAGATCAAATAATTCCTAGACTTATACAGTACTATAATAATGATAGTAGACAAATCAACTCACATATATCAGCCTATACTGATGATCCTGTATACACAGGATACACTGATAATCATAGAGTTGAAAAAAGATTTTGAGATAAAACAGCTCACAATAAATGTATTAAAAACAAATTGTACTGTGGAAACCCAGGCATTCGATATCTCCCAAAAATATGGTATCTTGTCAATCAATAAAGCAACTATATATTAATGCAAGAAAAGATCTTTGCATGATAATAATAGGGATATAATAGAAAAAATGGTAGAATAAACCACCTAAATGAAAGGATAATAACATGTAGCAAATAAACAATACTTGCGGTTCAGTTACCTCTCTCCACGTTTCTTTTATCCCTTTATAGGAAGTTGAAGAAAGTTGACAAAAGACCCTTAAAGCCTTATTAGGGAGATAGGAGCCTATTCCACAGAAAAAACTAGGTGCCAACGGTCCATTTCGTCCTTTTACAAGACTTTCTCTGAGGCTATCTAGGTGGTTTATTCTACCAAAATTTGCCCTGCCCTCATGCAAGACATAAAACTGTAATACAATAATTTCTTAATCAACGTTTTACTCATACACATATTTTGAGTACATTCTGAAAATATGTGCCAGGCTCACCCACCTCACCTAATGCTCAAGATCTGCTGCTGTCAGTACTCCTATCAGAGAATCCTATTGCAAAAGAAGCCAAGTAGTAAGCGGCACCAGTTTAAAGAGCCATTTACCTCAGTATAAGTGCTCTTCATGGTGTGAAAGAGCACAATATTCCATGTTAAAAGGGTCAATATATTTTTACACTAATAACAGCGACAAATTTACAGGCTTAGGTCTGTTTACAAACACACTCCTGCTTATTCCATGATATACAACATCTATCAACACCGAGCGGGTGAAGGCTCTGTGAATACAAAGATTTCTAGTTTCTCCCTGAACTTCAGGAATGTAGCAGGAGATGTTAACCCTGACCGTCATTTTTAGCTGATTCCAGCAGTCCTTTCCCTGCACAGATGAATTTGTGATGGGTTAACTCTTTTTCTGCTTAAGCTCCCTGCACAAAGCTGCTGTTGTGAGTTTGTGTGGGGGGATGTCAGAGTCTCATGTAATCAGTGGTTTCCTTCTTCTCTGACAAAAGAACGCATTTAAAAATTCAAAAAGCATTTCAACATGCTTTTATGAGAACTTTACAGTGATGTGCTCCAAGTTGTGCAGAATTAACTGGCCCTTTAATAACAAACGGGCCAGAAGCAATAAACAGGGTCAGACAGTCACGGGGCCAGCACCACAAGATCACAAAAGTAAACAAGCGAGAATCTGGGGCAGGCAGTATACTGTGAATATACAGTAAAAAGCTAAGGTCAAAGCAGGTCAGAAGTCACAGAAGTCTGGTGGGTCTTGAGGAGAGGATTAAGAACCACTGACATAGATTATGGCTGAGAGCCACAGAGTGGATTGCAGGAGCAGAGAGATTATGGCAGAGAGCCAGAGAGCAAAGTACAGGAGCATGGGGATTATGACAACTACACTTCCTCTCTTTCTGACAGAAAAAAATATAATTCTAAATCCACCATATAAATTCCTTAAGACAACGTTCCTTCCTATCAATCAGTTGTTTCCTTAAAATATACTCTTTGTACAGCTCTTCTCCTTTATCATTGCATCCTAACACAACTCCATTGTTTGGAATTCTCTACATTCTTACACCAGTCTCCCCTAGATGGTATAGGTATACCAGTTCTCTTAAAACCCACCTGTTTAAAAAGTATATCCCTACATCTTTAATTCTGCCTATTATACCTTTAAAGAATGCTAGTCTGGCACAAATCTCTCCCCAAAACACAGTGATCAAATCTGGATATTTCCCCATGCTCTAACCCACAACCAGAAATAATTCTGGATTTAAGTATTAGGGTTAGGGGAAAAAATACCCATTGCATTAATTGGTTAAATAAAATTAATATAAAAATGAAAAAAAAAATGATTTTCACTACTGCAATTAAAGTTCCTCTATGAATAAGGCTAAATGATAAAATCATTATTTTCCTTGAACTTTATTAAAGTGAGTGAGAGAGACCAATTACCAGCATATAATAGTTTAAAATATCTCCTAAAGATGTTCAGACAAACATCAAGTATAGATTGTAATACTAATAACCTTCTGACTATAAGGGGCACTTAAAACCACAGTGTCTTAACACAAACATATATAAAAAGAAAAATAAATAAACTGGCATAACGCAACTCACCTTTAAAAGTTTATATATAATCTCACATATATAGTTGTGAGCAGTACGGTTTGTTACTAACGTTGCAGGCTCACAGAGCGAACCCGCAGCAACTGCGGCCCTCGCAAATCAAGGGCTGCAGTTGCTGGCAAGGAGCGACAAAGGCGCTCACTGCGCTGGTGAAGATGGGTGCCATAGGCGCTCATCCCAACGACTTGCGGGACTACAGATCAACAAAAATCGCAATTACACAATTCAAAATGAGAGACCCTTAGCACTTTGAAAAAATCAAGTGGAAAAATTACGGCCCGTAACACTTTGAAAAAAGGAATCAGAACTTAAAAAAATAATACGACCCGCGGCAAACCGCACACAATACAAAAACAACAAAAATACAAAGAAAACAAAAAAGACATAAAAAAACATCACACACACAGCCAGGACGTCTGGGATTGAGGTTGCACAACAATTTGCCCAGTTTCGGCACTCGAAAATCGCCTAAGCGGCAAGAAAAATGGCAACAGAAAAAAACTAAAACGAATCTACACGAACTCTAAACACGCACAACACCGACAGGCACATAAGACTGGAAAGCGGGACTTAGAAAAAAACAAATACAAGCCACGGGACTTTGAAAACAAAAATACAAGGTAAAAATAATACGAAGTTAACGGCCGAACCAGGCACATCCAAAACAACCAAAAACACAAATAAAATAAATAAATAAATAACTAAACATCGCACACAGCACGTCGGAACAGCCAGGACGTCTGGGAGTGTGATTGCACAACAGTTTCAACTCAATTTGCAGAGTTTCGACACTTGAAAATCACCTAAGAGGAAATAAAAATGTCAGCCTAAAAAATTAAAACAAGGCTACACGACCCCAAACCATGAAAAACACTGCCAGGCACATAAGACTTTTACCCAGGAACGTACGAGGTACAAAATACACTCTTAGGAAACACGGAAAATGCTCCAGATCCGCGTAACACGTACACAATCGACGCCATTTTACAACACTAACTTGCAACTAATAACATTACGATTCTAAAATGGTGATTTACACAACTCGCGCACGCAGCCTATTTATACTGCACACTTGCCACATTGCTGACACTTACACCTCAGGTCAGCAACAGTCCAAATGTACATTATATGCTGCAGGAAAATCTAAAGAGATTGTGTGTCTTGCAATGGCCGCCTTTGGCGCTCATTGTAAGCCTCTCCTCCTGTGTACTTTATAGGCCTTGTGCTTGAGCACCTTTAGCAACTTTCCTGCTTTGCAATGATCACCTTCGGCGCTCATCGCGAGTGTTACTCCCTTAGGTTAAGTGTTAGTGCCTTGGGTTAAGTGTTACTGCCTTGGGTTAAATGTTATTGGCTTGGATTAAGTCTTAGTGCTTAGGGCTCATTTTTACATCCTTCGGTCTCGTTTTACGTCCTTCAGCTTAGTTTTTGTTGTTTTTTTTACGTTTTTTTGGAAAGTCATTTTTTTTTCTTGCTTAAGCTATTTGCGATCATGAAAAAATGCCAAATATGCCTTAAATTAACTTGTGACCTCGGCGCTCATTTAGCTAAGTTCCGCGGGCCTCCAGCCCTGCAACTGCGTTCCTCACTTTGCAGATTGACAACTATTATAGTTGATTATATGATATCTTATTATATTGTCATTTTTATTATCTGTATTAATCTATTGCATAGTAACTAGGGCTCATTAGTTTACAGATATAGGAATGAGACACAAAGGGGATGTATGTGGATGTCCCATGACCCCAACACACTGACACAGTGAGAACGGTATTTATTTCATACACAGAGCACAATCAG
The DNA here is from genome assembly GCA_027410445.1 of Discoglossus pictus. NCBI lineage: Eukaryota > Metazoa > Chordata > Amphibia > Anura > Alytidae > Discoglossus > Discoglossus pictus. The sequence continues at coordinate 384,691,210 of CM050167.1, forward strand.
AAATGTACAAGACTGTGCAATATCATGGGTGTGGTGTGGGTGGATCCTGGGAGGGCAAGAGGCTTTTTTGGGGTAAAAGGGGATACCTAAAGGGGGTAATGTCATAGTCTAGAATAAGCATGATGCATAGCACCTACCAGGGTCACATGTGGTCACGATACCACTGCAACAGGAATCTGATGTAAAAAAGAATCATCAGAAATCACTCCATTTAATTGAAGAAACCATGTGCATAGCATTACAACTTGTCCATATCTGCTCAATAAAACAGATGATTCAACCTCTGGACTGTTTAATCCAATCCAGTCTCACACATACAGTGTGTTCCCCCAAAAAAATCTGAACATAAGTGGCGAAAAAAAAAAAAGGTAGAGGAGGATAAAAACAAAAAGCATGCATGTACAGTACAGTGCTAATACTGTAAGTGTAACAATGTACCAACTCACCTGATTCCCATCTGCAAGCATTACTAGCTAGTGCTTAGGGCTCGGTTTTACGTCCTTCTGTCTTGTTTTACGTCCTTCTGTGTCTTTTCGGTGTGTTACGTTTTTTCGGCAGCCATTTTTTTTATTGCTTAGGCGATTTGCGTTTGTGAAAAAAATGCCAAATATGCCTCAAAGTGTGTATGTAAGTTTCAGGCATATATATTTTTTGTTTGTTTTTTCGAGTTCCGCTGTTTGCCCGTTAAATTCGTAATTTTTGCGAGGTCCGCAATTTTTCTGTGGTCCGCATTTTTTTAAAAGTCCTATAGGCCTTCGGCGCTCATTGCAGCTAAGTCCCACATGCCTTTGGCGCTCATACAGCTAAGTCCTGTGGGCCTCCACTCCTGCAACTGCGTCCCTCGTTCGCAAAGGGCGAGGTTGCGGCTTGCAATGAGCACCTTCGGCGCTCATTGCAGCTAAGTCCCACGGGCCTTCAGCCCCGCAACTGCATCCCTCCCTCCGTGACGGCCGCAGTTGCGGACCTTGCTACGCTGCGGTGGCCTTGGCGGAGGAATGGGGGGAGGAGAGAATCACCCGGGCTGCGGGCTGGGGACCAGCGCGCAGCGCGCAGCGTAAATCGTCTTTGGTCAAGTGTTGGAATGCGATTTGGTTTGCCACCTTCCTGAGCAGCCCAGCAAGGTAAGATTCAGTCAACAGATGGTGCCTCCTCTCCTCCCTATTGCGCCTGGCCCGGCTGTACATGACCTCCACATTATTGGCGGAGATGCTGGCCTGGATTCCCTCAAAACACTCCAATTGCTCCTAATGCTATCTTTGCTTATTTCTATAGGCACCCTGCCACCACCCACTTCCTCTACTCCACTATCCTCCCCACCTCTTTTTCCTCCTCCTCCACTCCTCTGCCACTCATCATCTCCTCCACCTCCTCTCCTCCACCACTCCTCACCTTCTCCTCCTCTCCTCCACCACTCCTCACCTCCTCCTCCTCTCTTCCACCACTCCCTAGGGCCACCTCTCTCTCCTCTCTCTCCTCCTCGCCTCTCCTCTTCTCCTCCCCCTTCCTCTCCACTCCTCTCCCCTCCTCTCTCCTCCCTCCATTACAATACAAAAAATTATATAACGATAAATAAAAATAAGTGTTACTGTATATTTATGATGGGAAAAAAGTGTGTTTTATTTGTATTTATTAACTGTTGCGGGATGGGGTGTGTGGATGGGGTGGGGGTGTGTATGGAGTGACCTAGCTCTATGTGTATCTGTGTGTGTAATTTAATTTATGTGTATTTGTATTATGTGTAATCTGTTAATATGTGTAATCAAAGATTACGTGTAAAATCGTAAATAGATGAATATAAAATAACAAAACAGGAAGATACTGCTCTCAAAACTCTCGTAATCTCTCTCACTCTGCTCAAACCACCAACTCCGGGTACTGCATGATACTTTGTCAGAATCTACAACACAGTCAACGCATGTGCGGGTGGAACGCAACTTTATAATCTCTCTCTGTCAATCATCTTTGCTAGACTGCTTTCTATTGGCTGAGAGGCATGCGTCGCACTCTGTAATACCATGATTGGATGGTAACTGCGGACTGTTTTTTTCTAGCCCATTAACAGCTTGCGGGTGCGGGAGGGCTTTACAGGCTTCAGACCTCAGTCCGTAACTTGCGCCCTGAATAGCACCGGCCTATATACCGCGAGATGCAGCCTTGCAATTGAATTAAATTCACCCTGAGAGCTGGTGCCTTACACTTTCTTGTCCCCCAAATTTAGCATTTATGCATTTTATCTATATCTACACATTATACATTACAGGGATATACAGTAATTCCTGCTGTGATTTTATGACACGTATTAGAGATTATTAAGTAATCTAAATAATAACAACTTTATCCATATATAACTATTTCCAGTTTTATAGATTATATAATTTATTAGAGTTGAGAAAAATATCTATTTTTATAATTTAGCTGGGAATGAGTGCACAGATACATAATGACATGCAATTATATTAGTACGCGTTACTATATTTCTACTAGCGACTTGCCCGTCAAAACATGACGCCAATAAGATTGTAAGGTAGGTAATGCTGTTTGGTTGAGACATTAATTTTGTTGGTGTTCCGAGATCATTCGGCGCTCATTGCGAGCCACGTGTTTGTTGTGTGTATTCATTGTGTTTTTAATGTTTTCATGTGCGCCCGGTTCGTGCGCTAAGGTCATATTTTTGCGAGCTTGTAATGTTTTTTTTTTCTAAGTCCCGCAGCTCATATTTGTGGATACTAAGTCCGTAAATTTTGCGGTGTAAGTCCCACCTGCGGCTCATTGCAGCCGACGTGGGAGCCTCCACCTCCGCAAATGCAACCCCCCTCTTCGTGAGGGCCTGCATTTGCGGGCCTAACGGCGCTCATCACCAGCACAAGGAGGCCGCAGCGTTAGCAACAACCCGCATGCTCACAACTATATATGTGATTAGTGTTACATGTTCAATTGTATTATAACGCTAGTGAGAGATTTAGAGCTCTTTTCAGGGCTACATTATTCTCCCTGGGGAATATATCAGTCGTTTTGTACTATTTATTTTATATAAATTCATTAAAAGCTATGATTTATTTAGTCAGTGCACCAATTTGTAGTGTGTATGATTTTCCTTTTAAGACTAAGTTTTCATATTTTTTTTTAGTATTCGAGATACCATAGTGTTTAGCTGTAGTTCAAGTGTTCTTTTTTATTTTTATAGTATCTGCCTTACAATTGTACAATGATAAACCATTCAGTCAACTTTTTACCCACCATAACGTATTCTGTATCTGTTTGAGAATTCAGTCCAGCCTTATTTCACAGGAGCCAAAAATCAATTTCACACTGAAGAGTCCCACTAAAAGTACAAAACAGTCTGTTTGTTATTGGTCTTTCTGGCACTATACTCTTACAACAATAAAATGTTTAAATTCAGCACTATAATTTCTCGCTAGATTGACACTATAATTTCTCGCTAGATTGTGTGTTGATTCATTTTTTTCATCTGAGATTCGTTTGGTGGACAAGAAGTTCAAGCAGAGAGATAAGGAGCTTCTCCAGGATTCCACAAATTGCACTGACAAGAGAAGGTCATGAGCCTCAAATCTAATTTGCATGTCACTACCCAGAATCCCTAAGTCATTGGACACATTAAAGGTTGAACTTGATGGACTGAAAGTATTTTTTCAACTTTAATTACTATGTAACTATGTAAAATTATTCACTGAATCATGTTGCCAGGACATATTAGTGTAGTCAAAATATCTTTATTTTATTACTGTATTATTATTATTATTATTATTATTATTAGCTTTTTATTTGTAATGCGCCAGCATATTCCCTAGAGCTGTACAGGGGAGAAAAAAAGGAAAAATACAATATTCACAAACTGCAGAAAATGGAGGGCCCTGTTTTGAGCTGAAAGTCTTTGCAGAAAGTGCTTTTTTCCAAAGCACCCTACAAAATTGGAAACTCGCTACTTACAATCTAAAGGGAATAGAAGAGGCAGGGACCTGGGGAAGAGTAATAGCTAAGAAATATCAAGGGTCAGGAATGAAGTGAAAGTTTGTTTAGGAAGAAGGAGTGCAAGTTATAAAGGTTTTTCATTTAGTGTGAGAGGGAAGAGATCTGATAGAAGTCATTTAAGGTGAAAGGCTCTAGTATGTAATATGTTGTCTGTATTTACAGTGAAATATTTTTCTGATCACCTTTTGACGCTTCCTAACACAGTTTGTGTCCAATTTAAATATATAATCATTAGAATATAACCACTGGATCTCTCTCCTTTCCTGCTTGTACAATCAACATCCAACCTTACAGAGACTCAACAGCTGGCCCTTCACTAAAGTGATTATTTTTTATTACAATTCAATTCTAAATATTCAGCATGAACTGGAAATGCCTTTTCCTCTTGAGAGCCATTCTAAATGAGATTGTTATATTCAAAGCACCTCTGTTTTATTTAATCAGGAAAAAAGCAACACTTCTTCTGTAATATTTATTTATTCTGGATGAAATGAAAATACGCTTTAAACAGCTGCACACACCGTAATGCCAGTCCACAGTAATCATCCATAAAAATACCACCAGCTCACGGGTTAAGAGGGAAGGAGAGAAAAAAATCAATCCGGACTGTCATAGTCTATCTATAGTCACATTGTCCGCAATCACTGATATAGATTAAGAACATCTGGAATTTCAATTCAATTACTTGTAACATGAATAATAATGCTTCAGATTTCTTTTATAAAACCCTTCACCAGGAAAATATGCTTTTATAAGGAATAAAAGTTACTAAAGCAAAGCAAGATGCAAAAAAAATACTGCATTTCTTCATCTGGCACATTGTACAGCAAATTAAACATTACACACATTGTCGTACTGATAAGATGATAATTATAATTATTATTATACATTATTTATAGATGTATAAACAGTAGGTGATAAATTATGGAAGGCACAAATTTGTTGTAGACGATTTATAAAGGTTCGGTGCTCAAATAATTTTTCTTTATAGGGAAAAGATTGGTTGATAATTTTTTAAAGAGTTTTCCAATTTTCAAATTCTATAATGTTTGTTCTTGAAATAAATTGTGGTATTGGTCTTAGATAGAAGAAAGCTGGTTTCATTTAAATGACCCACTGAAATGTATTTTCTAGACAAGTTACAGAAACCCAGAAATGTATTCTTCAAACATAAATTGCCCGATTGTCCAAGAGAAAATTAAGTTGGTTCTAATAATTCCTTTTAGAGGATCCTAAAGATCCTTTGTAGATAAGTAATAAAGTTTAAGTATGCCAAAATATTTGATTTTCAAATATAGATTAACCGGTTGGGCCTGAAGAAAATGAATTAGGTTATGGTAGGTGATTCTCTTTGACATATTGAAAACACCATTGAGGTAAGTTATAGAGCTGTAGACCCCAGAGATATAGACCTATATTCTATGGCTCCCATAAGAAGTCACGTGAATGTTGGCTAATATTCTCTTCTCTGATTGTCTGTCTGTTTCTATACACTGGACAACTAGAATGAAACTCTGTTCTGATTGGCTGACTTCTTTTTTTTCTAGCAGTTTCTTTTTTCTTTTTTATACATATGTAATTGTAATTCTTTTGTTTTAATAGTATTAATTGAATGCATGTATACCTTTCTATTTTAGGGTCCCCCATGGTTATAGTTTAGTATAACATAGTTACTATGTTGAGTAATTGAGGTTGAAAAAATTATTTTAGTCTATCAAGTTCAACCTTTTTAGATCTCCTCTGATCTACAATATGCAGATTAATTGTTGATTGATCCAGAGGATGGCAAACAGAAGAAAACCCCAGTGAAACTTTGCCAATTGTCTAAAAAGGGGAAATAAAAATAAATTCCTTCCTGTCCCCAGATAGTGGCGATTGGATTCCTCCCTGGATCAATACTCCCTCTTTAATTACCCAGGATAATCCTGAATGCCCTTTTTATTTAAAACTATATCCAATCCCTTTTTAAAGTTATCTACCGAATCTGCTATCACTCCCTCCTTTTGTGGAGAATTTCACAGTTTAACTACCCGTACAGTGAAAAAAACTTTTCTTTTTTATGGTGGATTTTTTTAACTTCTAACCTCCAAGGATGCCCTCTTGTCAGTTGAAAACCTCTTGGCGCAAAAAGTCTACTTAACAAAGCCTTGTATTGACCCTGGATATATTTTTTTATAAGGTAATCATATACCCTCTTAGGCACTTTTTTCTAGAGAAAATACATTTAATATGGTTAGTCTTTCTTCATAACTTAGCCCCTCCATTCCTCTTTGTTGCCATTCTCTGAACTTTTTCCAGCTCTAAAATTTCCTTTTTATGAAGTGGTGCCCAAAATTGTACTCCATGTTCCAAAAAGGGGCGTTATATGGATTTGTATAGTAACATAACTATATTTGTTTCCCTTGCTTTTCAATATCTGATACCTCTATATTTAGTCCATTAAGATTATACATTGTGTGGCTATTTTTCCTTCCTAAATGCATAACTTTAAATTTATTAGTGTTAAATCTCATATGCCATTTAGTTGCCCATTTCTCTAATTAATGCAAATTCCTTTAGAGGGAAAGTACATCATTTTCTGGTTTAATTACCTTGCACAACTTAGTGTTATCAGCAAAAATGGAGACGATATTTTCTAGTCCTACTTCTAAGTCATTAATAAATATGTTAAAAAGGAGAGGGCCTAACACTGAACCCTGAGAAACCCATTTACAACATTAGTCCAATCTGATTCTGATTATGTTCCATTTACAACAATCCTTTGCTTCATGTCTTATAGCAGCTCTCAATCCATGAGAAGATATTTACTGCAATTCCTGTATACATTAGTTTGCACAGCAGGCCTTTGAAAAATCCAAAAAGACTACATTCAGTGACTTGCCTTGTCCAAGTTCTTACTAACCTCCGCATAGAAACGAATTAGATTTGTTTGACATAACCTGTCCCTCAAAAATCCATGTAGACTCCGACTTATAATTCTGTTCAAATAGACAATAGTTCTTGTATATTATCCCTTATTAACCCTTCTAAAAGCATTTCCGCTACAGAAGAGAGGCTAATTGTCTATAATTCCCTAGATTTGTTCTTGCTCCTTTCTTAAATATAGATATATTTTTATATCCTAGCTATACAGATTAGGCAATCCTCAGTTCCACTATGCAAATATATACTAGTAGGTAGTTTTTTATGCTCCATGCTTATCCTGGTATACAGCTTAAACACGGGTTATACATTACTCCGCAACTCCTGTTTTTTTCAAATTGATTGAACTAGCACCTCCCCCAATCCCTTCATTACTGTCTCTAAATTGCTAGGTCTTTTGATCCCAGGAACCCACCTTGCCTGATGAGAGGGTAAATTCACACATTATTGTCATGAGCATGCTTTCCTCTGCCAGGAAACCCTCACCACTGGGGTTGATATTAAAAACCTCTTTTACAGACATGGGGCCTTATTAAATTGTTAAAATTGTAGTTACTGTAGCCCGTAATGTAGCCTGCAAAAGTTACTGATATTAAATTGGCCACTTTTAGCTACTCGCAATCTATTTGCGGGTTACAGGCTGAAAATCCCTAGAGACTGCCAAAATCGTAACTCCGACCCAGCAAAGCCTCTGATCTTTCAAGTCTGCAAATGTTACAAGTGCTAAAATCGCCAATCTCTATTAAATTGCTACAATTCCCCAAGCCCGCAACTACTTTCAAACCCATAAATGGCAAATTATATATTGATCCTGGCAATCAATGGGTTAATAATATCATGGAACCTGCATGCACTAGACCAGTAGATTTATTGATTTTTATACAGCATTTCGTGTTAGCGAGTCAGATCACATATTGTATGTCTAAACATTAAGGATTTGCAGTTCAAACTCCATGTTTTATTGACATCATGATGAGGGTCTCATTTACTATTGGCTCTATCTAAGCTGCAAGTTAAGGGTTTGGCTCTGTCTAAGCAGTAAGTTACGGGTCTTGCATAATTGATCAAGATTAGGCCCTGAAGTGCTACATATAGAAGCATGATTTCCGATTTTGGCTTTCTGCCATGTACTTACAAGCTTGAATCAATTTAATCGCTCTGTAACTGTTGCATTTTCAAGCCTGCAGGCTTACGGGCTGTATGAAGACAACTGCGGGCTTGGAATTTAATGTTGTCGGCTTAACCATTTTCATGTACAGGGCGGTCCTCCCACCTTAACCTATTGGAATCATTCCAACCCCACAACCTGGTAACCCTATAACTGGAGTCCCTTTCCCCGGGGTACCCAGGTAATATGATTTATTAAAATCCCCCGGGAAAGCCTGACAGTTTGATACCAAACATGACTGGGTGGAAATGCATACAGTAGCCACAACATACATGACAAATACTTAGTCCTTAGTCCTGTTCAAAGTAAATTCATTCCTTTTTTGTTTTGTAATTAAATTTCTAAATAATGTGGATGTAGTATCAGTAATTTTGAACTTTTCAGTACCTAGTTTTTGGTATAAACTGGGATTTTAGGTATTTTTCTATTAATCGCTTATACTTTCCCCAAGGTGTTTTAGGGCTCAATTACATGCCCCCCATAGTAAATCCCGGAAGGCTTACAAGTAGCTGCAAGAGTTTTTTTTTACAGGCAAATTTGCAGAGCTATAAGTGGGCTCCTGCAAAACAAAATTACGTAAGGCTTACTGGTTCATATCCAGGGAGTTTTGCTTGTTATTCTCTAGTTTTAACTTGTGTTCGCAGCCTACCTAGCATATACCTGCAGAAGACCCTGAGTCTGAAACTAAGTGGTCTCTATTGCAACTCTGTGGAAAGCAAACCTACTACCTAATGTTAACCCCTTCCCAAGGGGTTAAGTAATACAAATCAAATGGGGGGGGGGGGGGGGGAGAGAGTTAACAACCCCTCTGCCTATACCCTGCTTTTCCCTATAAGCCTATGACCCCCCCTAAACATTTGCCACCAACTATGAGCAAAGGTATCTCCAGGACTCCCTTGCCACTAGCCCATCTGTTTGTAGTGACTTTTTAACCCCATGGGTATCCCTATGGACCCCTATCAGGCCTCTAACAATAACCATGGGGTCTCTATGGATCACCATTGTATACTATACTTTACCATTGGGGCTTTTTATGGACCCTCTTTGGCACCCTTACTACTTCCATGAGGGTCGTTATTGTAAATATACAATTGCTTCTCTGACTGGCTTTGTTTAAAAGTGTAATTAATCAGAATGCACAGATTTTAATCCCTGCATTCTGATTGTTAAACTTTCAATCAGAAATTAGAAATGGGCCATAGCCTTCTTTGATTGTTTACATAATAACCAGTCTGAGTTAGGCAATTCAAACACTCAATTCTGATAGGCTGAAATGGGATTCACACATATTTTATCCTATCAGAAGCCGATAAGTACAGTTAATAAAGCAATGTAGGTAGTTTCCAGGGGTAGTTTTAGGGACCATAGAGAGCCCATGGTTATAGTATAGTATACCAGGTGGGTACATTTGGGGCCCCCATAATAAAATGATTAATGTTAGGTAATATGGGAGTTTATAGGGACCCCTATAATGTTTAAAATGAAGTGCCATAGGGATCCATAGGAACCCCATGGCTATACGGGTTAATATTAATAGGTCCCCCACCCCAAAGCACAAAGGTGTTGAGGGAGGATCTCAGGGGGCTATGATGCCTCTGTCTATACCCCACTACCGTTTGACCATATTCGAGGCAAGAAAGACTATAGATTTAAATGTAATGAGAACTTTAATTGTACAACCAAGGGTTTTAGCTGATTGTAATGGCTCCATAGCTCCCAACATGGAAAGCTCACTCAAGATTTCTTATGGGAGCTATGTAAAGTGATTTTATATATATACTGTGTGTGTGTATGTATGTATATATATATACATATAATAGTATGGTTGTGTTCACATTTGAATGTCTAAAACAAGTTAAAACAGGATTCTGAGAAATACAGTTATTACACTGCATTCTGGGAACCTTGGCAGGGGCATGCAAATGTGCCCACAAAGGCTTCACTCCTGCAATCCATAACCGTATCAAGCATGACTTCCCTTAAGCATCTGCCCGCTGTATCAAACAGCTTTGAGCAAGTCTATGGTTGGATTATATATATATATATATATATATATATATATATATATATATATGTTATTTCCCCCCTCCTGTATAGAGATAGTATTGTTCCCCTTCCTCAGCCAACAATCAAAAAAATACATCTGTAAAAAATGTACTTTGACAAATTGAAGCAGGATGAACTGTCTCTACTGTAAGGTGAATGTATGTTTTCTAAACTAAAGATCGCTCAATTTTTATGCACAAAAATGTATAAAACAGTTGAGGTCCAAAATATTCCTTTAAGAGATCTAACTATTCCACTAACCTCTTTTAATCTGCTATTATTATAATAAAAGGGACATATTTATTCCTTCCTCGCCTCTCCACTTAGGAAAATACAATCCTCCTTAAATGCTCTACCAGAATTCTACCTCAGGGTGCAATATAAAAATATTATTACAACACAATAAGTTGCCAGAAACTCTACTAGAAATATGACTCAATTTTAGTTGTAAGAATAAACCATCCAGTGTATGTTTTCCCTTTGTGTAAATCTATTCCTTTTTTTCCGTAATACTGTATTTCTTCCCACACTGTGCCAACTAACACTGATCTTTTTCTCTCTTTATTTCAAACAAAGAAAAGAAGCACTCTAAGTTTACAATAATAGTCTTTTTTTAAATGTTTATAGACGAATATGACAGTGCTGTAAGTTTGCCAGGCTAGTAAAAAGAAGATTGCTTGAAATTTCATTTATCTTATTAATAATAGATGAAGTATTATATATAGCAAGTAAGTACAATTGTGTTGTCCCTGAGAAATAGTTAGCAATTACTTCTCATATCTTGGAATGTACCAGCTTATTTCTTTATAAACACATTTTGTACGTAAAAACAACCAGAAACATAAGGTTAGAAGTGAAGGTGAAATAATAATAATGTTTGCCTGTTATGGAGAAGAGTCGCTCTGTATTCTCTGTGTATCAGAAGCTGGACTAGGGGATGGAGGGCCCCAGTGCAAAATAATTGACACCCCCTTTACAAAGTCTCTGTCTCTCTGTATATATATATATATATATATATATATATATATATATATATATATATATATATATATATATATATATAGTGATATAATAATTTATTTGCTGTTAAGCCAAAGCACAGTTGGGAGAGATCAGTAGCCGTTTCTTCCAAAAGCAACCAGGGCCTGAGGCAGAGGAATAGCCATACAGTTCAAAGTTCATGTCGGGCGGAGGACAAAGGTCAAACCATAAGAAACAACCCAGCAGTGTATAACAGCAAAACAAATCGTAATACGCAAAGTTATGTTTTTACCACGTTGGGAGCTTTTTTCTGTTTTTCAATTGTCTTACATAGTTCCATAGTTCCATAGTAATTTAGGTTGAAAAAAGACTTTAGTCAATCAAGTTCAACCTTTTTAGATCTCCTCTGATCTGCAATAAGCAGATTTATTGTTAATTGATCCAGAGGAAGGCAAACAGAAAAAAAAAAAACAGTGAAACTTTGCCAATTGTCTCAATAGGGAAAAAAAATAAAATTATTTCCTGACCCAGATACTGCCGATTGGATTCATCCCTGGATCAATACACCCTCTCTATTTATCCAGGATAGCCCTTAATGCCCATTTTATTTAAAAATATATCCAATCATTTTTTAAAGTTTTCTATGGAATCCGCTCTCACCACCTCCTTTGGTGGAGAATTCCACACATTAACCACCCTTACTGTGAAGAACCCTTTTATTTCTTTAAGGTGAATTTTTTTACTTCTAATCTCAAAGGATGTCCCTTTGTCAGTTGAAAACCTCTTGGCACAAAAAGTTACCTTGACAAAGCCTTGTATTGTCCCTAGATATATTTATATAAAGTAATCATATCCCCTCTTAGACACCTTTTTTTCTAGAGTAAATATGTTTAATTTGGTTAGTCTTTCTTCACAACTTAGCCCCTCCATTCTCTTTATTAGCTTTGTTGCCCTTCTCTGTACTTTTTCCAACTCTAAAATGCCCTTTTTATGTAGTGGTGCTCAAAATTGTACTCCATATTTCTATAGTAGGAGAATTATGTTTGCTTCCCTTGCTTCTATACCTTTCTTAAAGCATGCTAATATTTTATTTGCCTTTGCAGATGCTGCTTGACATTGAGCACTGTTACATGTGGTTGTCCACAAGTACTCCAAAATCCCTTTCAATATCTTATACCCCTAGATTTGCTCCATTAAGATTATAAATTGCATGGCTATTTTTCCTTCCCAGATACATAACTTTAAATTTAATCGTATTAAATCTCATCTGCCACTTAGATGCCCATTCCTCTAATTTATGCAAATCGCTTTGGAGGGAAAGTACATTATTTTCTGATTTAATTACCTTGCACAACTTTGTCATCAGCAAAAATGGAGACACCACACTCCAATCCCACTTCCAAGTCATAAGTAAATGTGTTATTCTTCCCTCATAATATTACATATCTCACTCGAAATACATAAATCCATGCTTTGTCAGTAAAGATGAGGGAGCATGATTATGTGACGCTCGCAAAGTTACACCAATCATCGCAATATTAAATAATTTCTTGCTGCAACACTGCCATAGGAACCAACAGAAAACAGCAAACATCAGGTTAATTGACAGTGACAGATAATAAAGCTGCGAGTCTCCAGCCCTAATGTTGTTGTTAAGTTTCCCCAGGTAATACACAGGTCATGGAGTTGGAGGGTTTTTGAGTCAGAGAGATTAGGAGATTTGATCAATTTTACCAAACACATAATCACTGATACCAAATAATTTACACACACATAGATTAATACCACACATATACATATAGAGCCTCATTCAATTAGGAGGCCGCAAGTTCTGGGATGTAGGCCATATGTCTGTGGGCCTCCTGCGAATCCGCAGCGTGCTCGAGTGACGGTTCTATTCAATTCGTCAAAACCACAAGTTAGGGGCTGATAGCAAAATTCGTAAAACATGCCATTGTATGTAGCATTTGCGAGCTTGAACATGATCAATTAAGCAAGACAGTAACTCCCGATGCTTAAACAGCCAATAGAAAAGGAGCCCGTCATCATGAAGGCCGTACAACATGGAGTTGACATGTCAATCAACTAGATATGTAATCCGCCCCACAAACCTGCAATGTCAAAACTAATAAAAATAAATAAAGCCAATGTTATGGTCCATGTGGGTGGCCTGATGTATATTAACTCATTGATTCCCGAGATTGATCTAACCCCGAATTGAAACATAAAATTAAATTAGTTTTGATTGTGGATTTAGCAATCAGAACTCGCAAGGAATCGGAGTCCACAGCCCGTAACCTAGTCAGAGCCCACAAAAAGATTGAATAGCAAAATAACTGATGTCCTCTATTACCTAAGCCCGGATCTCTCTATGCCTTAATTGAATGATGCCCATAGTTAGGCCACAGCGCCCATACAACCCATACCTTTTATAAAATAAAAACACATACTACATCCATTACTATTTTTTCATCAAATGCATGCACAAATACAGTTTTTGATTAATCCTTTTTTATTTTTGTGATTATTATTAATGGACGGAGGAGTGAGGATGGGAGAGGATGCAAAGAGGAGAGGAGGAAAAAGAGAGGCCATGGGGAAAGGAGGGGAGAGAGGTGGAGGAGGAGAGAGAGGAAGGAGAAGGGACAGAGGGAGAGGATGGGAGGGAGAGGAAGGGGAATGAGTGAGGAGGGAGATCAGGGGAGAGTGGAGAGAGGGGGACCAGTAGGAGTGAGTGAGGGGAGGAGGGAGGGCTAAGAGTAGGAGCAATGGTAGTTTTGGGATGAGGAGGTCAGGAGGTGAGGTAGGGAGGGAGAGATAGGAACACACATAGCCCAGGGTCAGAGGGGAGAGGCAGGATCCCATATCCACACTTGGTTGGACAAGAGACTATAGGTAAGCACAGGGCCCCTAACTACAGGCATGAGGAGATGATGGTGCTCCTCAGTGCCATCCGTGCCTGCGGACCAATACGACTGTTTTATATGGTCAGTCGGGGATTGCTGGCCTGTCTGCTACACCTGTGACATTCAACCCCACTGTCCCCTTTCTCCGACAGACCTACTCACCACCTGGGCTCTCCTTCTGGACGAACAATCGATCATTGCCACCAACACACCTCCTCCCGCCACTAGCACATCATGACTCTCAGGGTCATTACCACCCCACAGATACTAGCACCTCATCACCTGTCCACTCGGCCACCACCAACAGACATGTCTGGCCCGGCAGGCGATAGACCTCCACCTCCTAGCACACGTTTGGAGGCTACTGTGGAGGAGATTCTGGTCCTTATGGGTGGCAACAGGATGCTGGCGTCTCCTCCCACATGGGGCTATATAGGTGAAAAGACACACCCAGCAGAAGGAGAGTTACGTGACCAGGAAGTGGAGAACCAGAGCACGCTCACCCAACTGAACATTGCTATCTCACAGCATGCTCTCATCACCAGCACCACCTCATTTACCCTGAACCCCTCCCCTGTGCATCAGTAGTCTGGCCGTTCCTTGCTATCCTCCATGCCCCTGACCCCAGTGCTACATCATGGGGGTATGCCTCCCCTGCAACACCACTTGATATGGGATAAGGAGTGGTGGCACAGGGGGTGGGGGGCCTGTGTTCAGGCAGAGAGGAGGGAATGGGGCTGCATCTATGAATTAAAGGAGAGGTGTCCTAACATGGCCATCCATTACACCAGGTCCTGTCAGGTACCTGACCATGGGAACACTTGGTGACATAGCAGTGGGGACCCTGTGTCCAAGAGGGGAAGGATATGAAGGGCTTCATCATGCCTCTTTTTTTTAGCTAGTATTTTTTTTTCCATTTTCATGTAGCTCTGAAATAGAACATTACAGCATATTGATCTCAAATCAATGCTACCTGATATTGTAAGTGAGCCTTATACAGTGCACACCAACAACAAATTAATGTTTGCAAGAATAAACTTTCAAATAAAAATGGCCTTAATTATGTCATAGGCTCCTCTTAATGTCAATGCAATAAAAGCGAAATATCTGTTTGATGTAGCCATGAATTGCTTATTAAAAGCCATGTGACAGGAAGTCATTAAATAAATGCACATTAATTGTGCCAATGTTTATGGATTATTTGCCACACGTATATTTATAGGATGTCCTATCTAATGTACATTAAATATAGAGATTTGTATAGATAAGTGCCATCCAAATGTATAACTGTGAGATCACACATCAGTAATACACAATATAGACTGTATTCTATGACCTTATGGTTAGATAATACAGGATTGATAACACTACTTGGAGATCACTGGAGATTAGCATTGTACAATAAAAGAGTAAATCTGACATATCCATTCATTTTCTATCTCATTCACCCTCTCCCAGCACAGAGTATTGCAGAGCTGTGCCATACTTTTTTTCATGTTTCATGTTGTTTGCATTAGATACAGTACGATCATCAACATGATGAAATACTATATGGTCATAGTTGAGAGTTGAGAAATACACAGCAAAATGCAAATATATATGGGTAAGTCACAATACTAATACATCATATTGTTATTACTTTAGTTATAATAAAATATTCAACAATAAAGAGTAAAACCTGGTCAAAGTTGAGGCATTCACAACAAAGTGGAGGTAAATGTGGATATAGGTATGAAAGTTTAAGTAGATCATAATACAAAATGTGTACGAGGGCCACAGCATACCCAAAGTTTTACCCCTCTCTAATCTAGAGCCACCATAAAGACGTAAAAATAAGTTTTTAGTTGAACACAACTCATGTGCAAAACCCACTTGAGTGGCACCAATCATTACCCAAGACAATTTATTATCTTTATTTATTCCTAAGTATGAATAATACTAAGATTTGTTGAGGAGATATTAATGTGTTCTGCCACAGACCCTGCTACGGTGTTACCTCAATATACAGTAGATCTACTCTACTACTTTCTTAAATCTGTAAAATTCTGAAATCAAAAACACATTAACACCAAGGGTACAATAACATGGAGCTTTTCTCCTGGTTTTAAAGACACTTTGGGGTATATTTGCCTAAATGGGTAAGTTTTGGGATACATGGTGTTGAAGTTTCACTATAATAGTCCAACTTTCATACATAGCATTTAGAAAAAATCTGTTTAAACAACTTTTCATTTTGAAAAATTGATATTTAGTTAGGATACCTGTACTGAAAATAACTGGTTTTATTTATATATATATATATATATATATATATATATATATATATATATATATATACACCGTATTTAACGGCATATAACACTCACCGGCGTATAACACACACCTCATTTTAAGAAGGAAATTTCAGGAAAAAAAAAATTTAAATAAAGAACTTTGAAGCAAAATCCTCAACCTCAACCTCCCTCCTCATCCTCCCTCCTCAACCCCCTCCTCAAACCCCCCATCCTCAACCCCCTCCTCCACCCCCCCTCCGACCCCCATCCTCATCCTCCTTCCTCAACCACCCTCCTCATCCTCAACCCCCCTCCTCATCCTCAACCTCCCTCCTCATCCTCAACCCCTCTCCTCATCCTCAACACCCTCCTCATGCTCAGCCCCCCTCCTCAACCTCCCTCCTCATTCTCAACCCCCTCCTCACCCTCAACCCCCCTCCTCATCCTCAACCCCCTCCTCAACCTCCCTCCTCATCCTCCCTCCTCAACCCCCCCATCCTCAACCCCCTCCTCAACCTCCCTCCTCAACCTCCCTCCTCAAACCCCATCCTCAACCCCCCCATCCTCAAACCCCCTCAACCCCCCATCCTCATCCTCCTTCCTCAACCCCCCTATCCTCAACCTCCTCCTCAACCCCCCTCCTCAACCTCAACCCCCCTATCCTCAACCCCCCTATCCTAAACCTCAACCCCCCCTAATTCTAAACCCACCTCCGCATTCTAACTCCCCCTTCTCATTCTAACCCCCCTCCTCAACCTAAACCCCCCTAAATACCTCCCCCTCACTTACCTGCTTCTGCTCCGGCCTCCGCTCCGCTCCTTGACCCGGCGTGCATGTGATGTCACATGCGCGCCACGTCATTAGCATATACCGGGTGCCGGCAGAAGCAGGTAAGTGAGCGGGAGGTATTTAGGGGGGTTTAGGTTGAGGAGGGGGGGGGGTTAGAATGCGGAGGGGGGTTTAGAATGAGGAGGGAGGTTGAGGATGTGGAGGGGGGAGGGAATATCGGCGTATAACACGCACCTATGATTTGCTCCCTATTTTCAGGGAGAAAAAGTGCGTGTTATACGCCGATAAATACGGTATATATATAAAATCTGAGAAACATTCATTAAAAAGGAAATCAATTTAAAGGTTGATTTTCCTTTAAGTTTTTCTTGAATAGATTTATCAAGTAACTACAAACCATTTTACTAATCCTCCTTTTAACTCACAGTTTATTTTTAAAATAACATTGGCTTGGCATAAAACTATGTGACGGAATTAAACAGCAGAATAAAAATGATTTACACAATATAGAGTAGAAGAACTTGGAAAACTCTCAATTTCCCTACATGGGCTGTTAACCTGAATATTGCGTCTCACTACATTGACTGATCATAAAGTGCTCAAAGGAATGTAATACATTATTTTTATCTGAACATTTCCCCTAAAACACTCATATTCATACTAAAACGTACCTCTGAATATTTCAATGACTTCTGATCTTCAAAAAAAGAGACCATAACATATTTCAGAGATAACTGCAGCAATTTGTTGGGCGATTCAACCATAAAATAGCATGGAATTTTCCATTTGCGTAAAGCGTATCAACTCTTTTTCAATACAGTGAGCTCTTCAAGGGTCAGCTGGCTTCCTCACATTCAATGTTCCTGTAGTTTAGTGTAAGCTATTCCCCCTAATAACTACAATGGCAGAAATTCCTCTGGTTTCTGCTAGTTTGGGTGACTGATCCGACACAGCATGATAGATCCAGTAAGGAGCGGCGTTCTCACTTAGCAACAAATATAGGAGTTGCTGTTAAGTAATGAGTTCTCTTTTATTTTAGCAGTTGTTTAGCCTTGGAGAGATGTTTAAAAAAGGCTCTAAAACTTTTAGTTTTGCAAACACTGAACAGATGCCAGGCAATCCAAAATATGAACTAGACTAATTACAGTACCACTGTAGTTAGTGAAGAACTTTACAAGTTCATGAAGTGTGAAACAAACTATCTATTTTAGCAGCTGTGTAAGCAATGAGCATAAACTCATTGTAGAGAAAATCTTAGTATTAACTCGCTCTGTGTCTGAGGGAATCCATAGTAGAATGTAAATGGCTGCTTACCTTACAATGTTAATGGGGACAGCCTTTGAGATACAGAACATTTTCAACACGTTACATTTTTTGCACTGCTTTGAATAGAGTATATTTTAACTAAAAATAATAATGAAGAAGTCTAAAAGCATATACGGCCATATCCAGAGCCAAACACCAGATGTGACTAACAACTTCTCCGCCAGTAGAGGTTGGTTTGACCGCTTAAAAAAAAAGGAAAAACCTCTACAACATAAAGATCATGGGAGAAGTGGCGAAGGCTGACATTGAAGCTGCTGCGTCCTTTCCAGATACCTTGAAGGAAAGAGTCAATTACCCTCCTGAACTCGTGACCTTCCTCTTCTGGGAGCAAATGCCAAGCCGCATGTTCATATCCCGGGAGCAGAAGAGAGCAGCTAAAGACTGGCCAACCCTTCTTCTGGGTGGCACACCAGCAGTGACTTCAAGATTAAGCAATTGCTGATCTACCACTCAAAAACACCTAGCAATAAAGGGCATACCAAAATCCACTTTGCCAGTCATATGGTAATTCAACAGGAAGTCTGGATCACCATGGACATCTGTAAGAACTGGTTCAGCAAGCATTTCAGTCCATCGGTGCAGCATTATTGCAGGAGCAAAGGACTTGAGGCCAAAGTGCTCCTGTTAATGGGCATTGTTCCAAGCCAACCTACCAACTTGGCTAAGCCCCTTTGCTGCATCCTGGGGGTAGTATGGTTTCTGTCACCCAACACTATTTCACTCATCCAGCCTATGGCCTACTATCTTCAACGCACATTCGATCAGCTCATTGACCAGGCAAACAGCAAGGACAAACAATCCATGATGGATTTCTGGAAGAAGTACATCATAATGCAGGCAGTCACTAACACTGATTTGTCCTGGAGGGAGGTAACACAACAATGTCTGTGTGCAGATGCACAACCTGAACAGCCCATAATAGCGGAGATAGTGGACCGTGTGAATACAGCTGGACTGGGAGTTGGCAGATGCCTTGGACATAGAGGACTGGGTACAGGCTTCAGACGAGATCCTGACATACGAGGACCTCCAACAACTGTCGAAACAGGGCATTGAAGAAGGCCAGGACAGCAGTGACTCTAACAAGGAGGAACAAAAAGAACTTTCAACTAAGTTCCTCAGCAAGACTTTGCGTTCCTGATGGATGATTTAGTGAAAAATGATCCAGATGCTGGCAGGATCAGAAATGTGAGACCCAGTGTTATTGGGGCAATGTCTTGCTGCCAGAATCTGCTGGATAGGTGCAGAAAACAGACAGATGTCCCTGGACCAGTTTGTCACAAAAAAGCCAGGCTGGAGGTTAAGCCTGAAATTCCACATCTACCAGTTAGTGGACGTGTGCTGTTTCTTTAGATTTTATTTGAAAAAAGGTTATTTTTTCTCTTGTTAAGTTTGCAGTTTCCCCAAAGTTCATATAAAGTAAAAAAGTTTGAAAATTCTATTTGTTTTGTGTATATTTTTTAAAGAGTTCCCCTTCCCTATGTTAAAATGAGACCATTTATCGCTGTTTCACTTAACTCTCCTATTGCCTGGAACCTAACGTTAAACGGGGTATTGCTGTATGTTTAAAGACTGTTCTCAACCGTACTTGGGCCCTGTTCTATTGCCCAAATCATACATTTTTACACACTTAAAATTGCCACATATTTGATTAGCTACTTGCAATCCGATTACAAGTTAGCCGTCCACAATCACTACGGGCCAGCCAAAGACGCAGATGTTGGCTTAGAATGCCATTGGTTTTAGCACAGTACGAATATTATGAGCGCCAATTAATTAAGCTACACAAAATCAATATTCTATTAGATCCGTAGCGCTAGCTCGCACATAAAGTCTGACCCATAACTGAAAAAAGTATATTTTCTGTCAAAAATATTCAGAGTACTAAATAACCCTTATTATAGCGATAACAGCTATTAAAAACACAATGCTGTAGTTTAAAAGCATGTAAATTCATGGAAAGACATTAGAATTAATTACAAAATAGCCTCAAATATACAAATATGATATTATTATTATTTTTTTAACTGTTATTTCTGAGTAATATTGATGGGGGACTCAAGGGGGTAATACATATTATGAAACCCACATGAACTAGAAAAGATGCTCTAATGCATTTTACAGAGTGCTAGATTGCTTGTTTGCAAGCAAATATTACTTATTGGCTTTAATTAATTCATAGCCTTCAATTAAAAGTTACATGTAACTACCATGTCTTACTGACATCATGATGACATATACTATGGTCTCATATACTATTGGCTGTGTTTAAGAAGTAAATCACGGGCTTGCTTAAATATTGCCAGATAATATGATCATGCCCTCTGAGATCTTACTTAAAGAGACATGTTTAGGCTGTAAGACATAAATTGCGGGCTTGAGTCAATAGAATACATCTAAACATTTAAAGAAACAAACACTAACAGCCAAAATCACTGTTTAGAGCCACTTACGGGTTTCTAAAAGAATACAGCTCTTTGTTCCTGAGGAACAGCAGATAAGTTCTCAGAGACCGACATCTGTCCTAGGACCAGTTGTTCTGGAGCACTGCTTATTGGTCCCAAGCTTGAAGAGGTGAATTATGCTATGGTGAGTTACACATATACTGTATTGGGATTGGATATTCACATTAGTCTCTTGCCTCCAGAAATCACTGAACTGGCATGATTGTCCTAAAATCTGACTGCAATAGATTGCATACTGATGTACAGTTGCATTGCACCTTTGTATTTGACTTCACCTGGATATTGAAGGTTTGTATTAAATCTGCAAATTTCCAAAGTATACTGAAACTAATTAATTTTATAAAACTGGTCTGACAGCTATTTTCTTCAGTTGGGTCATATAGTTTCTGGTGAGGAATTCGGACTCAACTTAATGGTTAACACCATGTCTTTGGAGTCTAAATTGTCAAAATGGTACAAGCAAGTCCTGCTCTTTACCTTTGTATGATATCACAGACACATAAATAGAGTACATTTGCCTTTAAAAAGGAATTCAAAATTATAACTGGGTAATGCTTTTCTGAACTGTAGATGGATTGTGTCCATTATATTTCCTGAGGAAGAAGAGCTACATTTGGTTGTTTCAATATTGCCAAGCTTTTTGTAGACAATTGTTTCCGAAACTAATTCAGCCATGGAACTTTTTGAGTATTGGTGGAATTGATGTTGTTGTTGTTGAGTGTCTGACTCTCGGTGACCATATGGACGCAGCATGCCAGGCACATCTGTATGTGTTTCTGGTTGTGCTTATCCATATGGTTTTCTTGGCAAAGATACTGGAGTGAGTTGCCAGCTCCTTCTCAAGTGAATCACGATTTGTCTGAACTCCATGACCTGCCCATCTTGGATGACCCTACATGGCATAGCTCACGACTTCATTGAGATACACCAGCCCCTTCACCATGACAAGGTAGCAATCCAGAATTGGTGGAATACAAGACCATAAAACAACTACGGTGAAACCAAATATTATTTCCAGTGCCAAAAATATCTCCCCATGGTATAGGACACCCCACTAATCTCAATTTTTCACATCCTACCCTCATAACAAGTCTTCATCACCATTTCAAAGCCTTATATTTACCTCACCATATTTACAAACTGGTCATTGTAGCTGCCACACCTCTCTTTTAATAGGTTAAAGTAATGCTCTTGGTATTCAGTGAAGAGATACATGTAATGCTTTACTATAAATTATAATATATTACAATAATATGTATTTGGCTGAAATAGTTTACAGTGTGTATGTATCTTCATTAAAATATGTTAATGTAACTATACCAGGAAAATACATTTCTTAGTTTTCATCAGAACTGACACCGAAAAGTGACTGGGGAATCTTTAATGTGCTCAGACATTTGTCATACTCACTGACATGAGCTTCAAACCATCAGTATATCAGCGAGGCAATATCTTTATTTGTTTCAACTATAGCTGGGTTTATTAGTTGGGAGTATTTCCTATAAATGAAGATAATTCTACAAAATTGAAAGTTCAGTTTATGCAGGCTAACTCTATAATTAGAGACATGTACAGTTCCACAATGGGATTTTGGCACTCGATAAGCATTAATAGAAAAATTATATAAAAATATGCAATTGTATGTAGTCTCCTAAAGCAGAGGTATACAACTTTTATAATTAAAGACTCAAACTAAGAAAATCATTATCTATGGTATTGTCGATGACCCGATTTTAAAAGACCATCTTAACTACTTGTATATGAAATACTACTGTATCGCATTGAGAGAAGCAAACAATGCTATGCAATTTGCATATTGTGAGCCCGATTCAATTGAGCTTTCACATGTTACTGTAGCCCGTAAGTGAGGTCACAAAGTTAATTTGCTATTCAATTGGTGTCTTTTTGCGGGCTCCATCTCGGTTCCGAGTTACGGGCTAGAAAAAATTGGGAAGGTTAAACCCGTAACTTACAGCCTCCCTAAGCCTTTAAACTGTCACTTTTGCAAGGCTAAAATCGCAAATTGCTTGCAAATTAAGGGGGCGCATTTGCGGAAGGTGGAGGCTCTAATATCGGCTACGAAGCGAGGGTCCGCATTTGGGGAGGTGGAGGCTCGACGGCGCCTCACACGCGGTTACAAACACCCACACAAGCGGCACTATGAGCCGTGGGATATTTACGGACTTAGCAAACAAAAATACGAGACGAGGGACTTAGAAAAAAAAACATTACGACCTCGCAAAAATACGACCTTAACGGCCGAACTGCACACAACGGAAAACAGTGAAAACACAATAAATACACACAAAAAAACACATAAAAAACTTACCCACAGCAAGGGGGTGGCACCCAGGACCTCTGCAAGTGAAGTTACACCTCCATTTAAGTTTAAATTCACAAGTTTAGACACGAAAATCACTAAAGCAAAAGAAAAAATGGCCGCCGAAAACCCCCCGAAAACGAGGCTACAGGACCCTAAACACGCAAAACAGCACCAAGCACATACAGCTTTTCCAAAAAGATACACTTTTACTAAGGACGGAAAATCATACACACTAGCGTAACACATACACATTTGCGCCATTTATCAATGCGGAAGTACACAGCTACACTAACGGCTTTCCCTCGCGCACACACCACATTCACACTACACACTGCACACATTGCTGACACTTACACCTCAGCTCCGGAACCGTGCAAAACTACATTGGATGCTGCAGGAACATAGAAACAGATTGTCAGCTCTTCAGCTTCTGCTTCCTGCATATATTACTTAAGAATAGGTAAAGTATATACATTTATTAATTTATTCATTATTTCATTGGCATACAACAAGACATATACACAAAAAAAAACCTCTAATAACAAACAAAAAAAATAAACAACAGCTGCGCAATGAGCGCCAAAGGCGCTCAGCGCAAGCCTCGCAATGAGCCCCGAAGGTCCGCTAAAAAAATTGTTAAACAACATTACCTGCATTTTTTGATGGGCAATTCGCTAGTTAGAAATAATTGCACAACAGACTCAAGCCCGCAAAAATTGATAAAACAATATTACCTCATTTTTTGATGGGCAATTCGCTAGTTAGAAATAATTGCACAACAGTCTCAAGGCCGCAAATCAGAAGTATATAAGATTTATTTTTATGTTTCATTTCGGTGTTAAATCGATCTCAGGTATCAATGAGTTAATACATATCAGGCCACCGGTATGGACTAGAACAGTATTGGCATTCATTTTCATAATTCTTTATTTTGTGGGTTTGCGTTTCTGATCACATATCGGACGCCCGAACCTAATTGATTGACATGTAACCTCCATGTTTTTCTGCCGTTATAATGACAGTCTCATTTTCTATTGACTGATTCGAAATGGGAGGTTACAGGCTTGCTGAATTGATCATGTTCCCGCCCTGAACTGCTACGAGCCAGTGAATGGTTTACAGAGTCGGCTTTGGGCCAGTAACTTGCGGCCTTGAGCAATTGAATAGTTTCAGATTCGGAGACCAACAGGAGCCCGCAACACACCCGCAGACATACGGCGTACAACAATTGAGTTGCGGGCTTGCAATTGAATCAGGCCCTGTGTCTTTATCAATCAAAAAAGCAAACATCAACTGTTTTAAATTTACTGCTACCATTGATCGGAACCCATTCCACAAAATGTGGGGATGATAGAAGGACCACATTCTTATTTATTGAGTCAAGTTTGATCTAAAGTAATAAGTTCTAACCTCTGTTATAAAGTTTCCTGATTCTGGAAATATCTCTGCTCACCTCTGGCCTCCTTAAATTCAGGACGGTTCCTGGTTCCTACAATGATTCAGCCCAGCATGTATTTATTGTACAATATCTGAAATAGCTAAAATGCATGATCAGCAACCTGAACGTCACATTAAATATTTAATATTGGTGTGGCCATATTTCAAAGAAGACCTCTCAGGGGAAGGGATGCCGATACATTAATATATTTGGCCTTCGTTTGACCAATCTAAAACAGCTTCAAGTGCTTTAAACAGGATAGAGAGGTTCAATTGATTAAAGTTTAGCATGTCTAGAGCACAAAACTTGATTGTGGTTTTGGCACTGCCTTTAATTCTGGGCTTGAACTTTAGCAATATAACTTATAACTTATCTATAAAGTCATACATACTGAAACTAATGGTTTGGTAGTTAAAGCAGGAGGGAACCTATCAGAAAAACACTCAAATAGATTTCAGACATAATGAATTTTGAGCACTCCCATATGTCCCAAATAAAACCATTTTCCTACAGAACTACTCAGTAAATAATGTATCTTCTTTAGCTAAGGGTTCTTGCACCTTATTACCGTTTTGCTTCTTTTCATTTTCAATGAACACTGGGACCATCATACTTTAAGAAGATGTCTTTGCTGTCAAGCAAATATCTTGTCTCTATTCATAATGCCTATTTTAAACATGAATCCCTTGAGCATATGTATTCTCTATTCTCAGTCAATGTTTGATTTATGGCATAGACTAGAAGTACTGTAATGTACAGATGTTTAATCCTACATGGGACTCATTATTGTGAGTTTGATTCTGTCCACTGAACCTTTCAGGTTAAATACAGCAAGGGAATAAAAGCTATTTGAGAAAATTTACCTAGGTCAGTGCAATCGAGTAAATATATAAAGGAAATTGGTTTTAAAAAAGATATGATGTTATTCTGAAGCTAGATCATTGATGTTGTTGGGTAATATGAGGAAATACTACTTTACAACAGAGTGAGTAAATAATTGAAAGGAGACACAATTACTGTATATACTCGAGTATAAGCCGACCCGAGTATAAGCCGAGGCACTAATTTTACCACAAAATACTGGGTAAAATGAGTGACTTGAGTATAAGCCAAGGCTGGGAAATGTGCTGCCCCCTGTGTCCCTTTTGTGCCCTCTGTGTCCCGCTCTCTCTCCCGTGTCTCTTCTCCCCTCTCCCTTCCCTGTGTCTCTTCCCCCTCCCTTATCACCCTCCTCAACCACCCTCCTCTTTCGCAACCTCCCTCCTCAACCCCACTCCTCATCCTCAATCTTCCTCCTCATCCTCCACCCCCTCCTCAACCCCCCATCCTCAACCCCCTCCTCAACCCCCTCCTCAACCTCAACCCCCCTCCATAACCTCAACCTCCCTCCTCATCCTCGACCTCCCTCCTCATCCTCAACCCCCTCCTCATCCTCCCTCCTCCCTCCTCAACCTCCTTCCTCAACCCCCCCATCCTCAACCCCCTCCTCAACCTCCCCCCTCAACCTCACTCAACCCCCATCCTCATCCTCCCCCCTCAACCCCCCATCCTCATCCTCAACCCCCCCATCCTCAACCCCCCCATCCTCAACCCCCCCATCCTCAACCCCCCCATCCTCAACCCCCCCTCAACCTCAACCCCCTCCTCAACCTCAACCTCCCTCCTCCTCATCAACCCCCTCCTCAACCCCCCCATCCTCAACCCCCCCATCCTCAACCACCCTCCTCAACCTCCCCATCCTCAACCCCCCTCCTCATTCTAAACCCCCCTAAATACATCCCCATCTACATTTCCCCTCACCTACCTGCTTCTTCTCCGGCCTCTGCTCCTTCCGTCTTACTAATGACACGTCACATGCCCGCCGGGGTCAAGACGGAAGGAGCAGAGGCCGGAGAAGAAGCAGGTAAGTGAGGGGGAGGTATTTAGAGGGGAGAAAGTGAGGAGGGGGGTTGAGGATGAGGAGGGGGTTGCGGATGAGGAGGGGGGAGGGAAAGCGACACGGGGGGTTAGAGAGACACAGGTGGGTAGAGAGACACGGGGGGTTAGAGAGACACGGGGGGTTAGAGAGACACAGGGGGTTAAAGAGACATGGGGGGGGGGGGAATGACTCGAGTATAAGCCGAGGGGGCCCTTTTTAGCCTTAAAAAAGGGCTGAAAAACTCGGCTTATACTCGAGTATGTCGGTATTCTAAAAAAACAGGGGTTCTTGTTAAAAGATTTACAGCTAAAAATACTTTTAAGATCCGACTTGAAACAATAGGCCTATCTAGTTTAACCAACTTAAAATATGGATAGCATAATCATTGAGATGGATTTATGTACATCCAGACATTCTTGGATTCCTGCATTATATTAGTCTCTACCAGTTCCTCTTGGAAGCTACATATTTATCACCCTTTCTGTGCAGTTGCACATTGCCCCTAATCCAGTGGTAGTCAACCTAGTCCCTACCGCAGACTAGTATACAATGCAAGTCTCATGGTGGACGGTGGGGTAATCGCCAGGTGGCGTCACTGATGAGTGACATCACACACAGGAGATCCGCAGCACCACGCTTGGCTGGTTGGAGAGCTGGTTGGAGAGCCCAGGGACAGCAGTCATGACCGGATCACTATCTAGTAACTACGGGGCGATACATAGATCGGGTAATACGATTTCTGTAACCAGAAATGAGATAAACTGAGTTACTGCGGCATCAGTAAGCTGTTAGGAAAATTTACCATTAAAAGTGGGCGGTAGGTTTTTAAAGGTTGACTACCCCTGCCATAAACCTTTTATCCTTTAAAATATCCTTTTTAGAAACCCTATTACATTTTTCGATATATTTGATGATTAACATTACATTCACTTCTTCTGTCTTCACATAACTATACCAATGGAAGAGAATGGCCGCCATATTCTATTTCAGTACAGATTTAAAGGGTATTTTCAATGGCCAACATCATTAATTTTAACACTAATTTTGCAATAACTTTACCCTCAGTAATATTTTAAGTTATCCCTATTTTTACTACATTACAAAATTCGTAGAGCTGAACATCTAATTTCTGCCATTTATTTACCACTCACAAAACATAAGTAACTGACATTTTCCTATTATGCATTTTCTTAAATTTTCAATGACTGTAGTATAAAGCTGGCTAATTTAGAAATGCTAATTCTTTCTTGTTATGGTAAGGATATGGTGATAATGTACATTCAAATTCCGACTTACATGCATATCAACATTGTGAAAATGTCATCGGACTGCATTAACTTCATCCCTGCCTAACATCCTGAGAAAAACACAATAGAGCGTTTCAAGGATGATGAATAGCCTTCCTTTGTTCAATTCGACTTGGTCAGTAATTGCTCCTCACATGCCGTCCAAAGTACCATAGAGTGTCTTAAATGACAATACATTACATTATGGAGCGAAGCATCAGTCACACATATTTAGAGCTGTGTTTCTAGGCTGATTAAGGATCCTTTCTTCTGTATTGTACAGTTAAAATCATTCATATCAAATTGTAGATATTTATACCAGTGCATTTTAGATAAATACTGTCGCTCAGTAATGGCATTTTAGAAGTAATGTAGATTTTATGGAGACTATTTTTCATGACTCTTTCTTTGAAAACGCACAATATAAATAATATTTGCTTTGATTTACAATGTTATCAATAGAAGTATTTTCATCATAATGCTAAATTAAGAAGTTTGTTCTGCATTAACTTCCCATGATGTTACAGCAAAAAAGAAATCATAATTTGATAATTGTAGTGTTATATTTTTACATCCTCGTTTATTTTCAACTTTATGTTACTACACATTCCATTTTTTTTAAATTCCTAGTAAATAGTCACAGACTTCAAAAGATAAAACTGTATTATTATTATCATCATTTATATAAAAATGGCAACATAACCTGTACTAAAAATGAATACCAAAGAACCCTTCTCTCTGTAGTTGATGACTGAGAAAAAAGGATGGTATCTGTTTGATGGTATTATGATAAGACAGCAAGATGCATGGAAAGGAGGCAATTACTGTGGCTTATAGGAAGGAATATTTTGGGAATGTTAGAGAGCATGGTTGTAAGCTTGCCTGAATAGTTAAGCTTTAAGAGATTGTTTGAATCTATGAAGAGCATGGTAGAGACTGTCAGAGCAAGACAGACTTCCCCATATACAGGACTTTCCCATGCTGTCTTAAACCTATGGAATTACATAGGTTTAAGACAGCATGGGGAAGTCCTGTATATGGTAGACGGGATGAGTTAGTGATGGGTAAGGAGAGGTATAATTAGGGGCGTAGGAAATGGGGGAATGGAGGGGACAAATACCACCCAGATTATATGAACAGGGGACACACAAAAAAGCAAAACTAAACTTAATCATGCATTATCAGATTTTTGCCACTAGAGGGCAGTATATGGAGTAGTATGTCTTTCCCATGAAAGCTTTGACCCATAGTTTATATTTTATACTAATACATACATATACCTATATTATTATTATTATTGTTTATTTGTAACGCGCCAACATATTCCATAGCGCTATACATAAGTTAAGTTACAGGCAATGACAAGATCAATATTAACACAGTGCAAAGAATGGAGGGCCCTGTCTTTGAGCTTGGAATCCGGTGTCCATAGAGCTTTCTCTAAAGCACCTGGAAGCATTGAAACTCAGAGAATTACAATCTAAAGGATATATATATATATATATATATATACAGTTGTGCTCAAAAGTTTGCATACCCTTGGCAAATTGTTAATATATGTCCAATTTTCTAAAGAAAACATGAGTGAGCAGGCAAAACACATTTGTTTTTATTTATTATGGGATTTATATTCAAATGTAGGTTATAACAGAATGGCACAATCATAAAACAAAACATGCAAAAAATAAAAAAAAATTAAATGACCCTGTTCAAAAGTTTTCATACCCTTAGTTCTTAATACTGTGTATTGCCCCCTTTATCATCAATGACAGCGTGCAGTATTTGTAATAGTTGTCTATGAGACCTCTAATTCTTGCAGGTGGTATAGCTGCCCATTCGTCTTGGCAAAATGTCTCCAGGTCATGCAAAGTCTTTGGTTGTCTTGAATGAACCGCACGTTTGAGATCTCACCAGAGTGGCCCTGATGATATTAAGGTCAGGAGACTGTGATGGCCACTACACAACCTTCACATTTTTCTGCTATAACTACTGGAGGGTCAACTTGGCCTTGAGCTTAGGGTCATTGTCATGCTGGAAAGTCTAAGAGCATCTCATGCGCAGCCTTCGTGCAGAAGAATGCAAATTGTCTGCCAGTATTTTCTAATAACATGCCGCATTCATCTTGCCATCAATTTTCATAAGCTTCCCCGTGCCTTTAGAGCTCACATTCCCGCCCCCCCCCCCCCAAAATATCAGTGAGCCACCACCATGCTTCCCCTGTGGGGATGGTATTCTTTTCACTATAGGCCTTGTTGACCCCTCTCTAAACCTAGCGCTGGTTGTGATCATAAAGCTCTATTTGTCTCGTTACTCCAAATTACAGTGTGCCAGAAGCTATGAGGCATGTCAAGGTGTTGTCGGGCATATTGTAACTGGCTTTTTTGTGGCATTGGCTCAGTAAAAACTTCTTTCTAGCAACTTGACCATGCATCTAATTTTTGTTCAAGTATCGTCGTATTGTGTTCCTTGAAAAACCACATCGTCTTTTTCCAGAGCAGCCTGTATTTCTCCTGAGGTTACCTGTGTTTTTTTTTTTTGTATTACGGATATTTCTTCTGGCAGTTGTGGCTGAAATCTTTCTTGGTCTACCTGACCATGGTTTGGTATCAAGAGATCCCCAAAATTTCCACATCTTAATAAGTGATTGAACAGTACTGACTGTCATTTTCAAGGCTTTGGATATATTTTTATATCATTTTCCATCTTTATGAGGTTCCATTTCCTTGTCACACAGATCTTTTGACAGTTCTTTTCTTCTCCCCATGGCTCTGTATCCAGCCTTCTCAGTGCATCCATGTGAGAGCTAACAAACTCATTGACTATTTATACACAGACACTAATTGCTATTTAAAAAGCCACAGATGTGGGAAACTAACCTTTTAATTGCCATTTTAACCTGTGTGTGTCACCTTGTGTGTCTGTAACAAGGCCAGACATTCAAGGGTGTGTAAACTTTTGATCAGGGCTATTTGGGTGATTTCTGTTATGATTTAAAAAGGAGCCAAACAACTATGTGATAATAAATGGTTTCATATGATCACTATCCTTCAATAAAAGACAATTTTTGCAGGATCAGTCATATTTTCAAAATAAATGACAAATTTCTGCCAGGGTATGCAAACGTTTGAGCACAACTGTATGTATACATATATACATATATATTCATAAGTTGGCATATAGACAAAGAAATAAAAAAAAAAGGTTTTGAGCGGCACTGCAGCAGTCGTGAACCCCCCCCCCCCCCCCACCCCCAGAGCAGGACCCCGGCGCATGGCATTGGGTGAACCAGCAGTCGGTCTGCCACTGCTGCCTGTCCTGGGAGTTGAGTTGAATAGCACCACTCAGGGCCACAGTTTTTTTTGTCTCTAAACTTT
The DNA here is from genome assembly GCA_027410445.1 of Discoglossus pictus. Taxonomy (NCBI): domain Eukaryota; kingdom Metazoa; phylum Chordata; class Amphibia; order Anura; family Alytidae; genus Discoglossus; species Discoglossus pictus. The sequence continues at coordinate 384,722,415 of CM050167.1, forward strand.
ATCCCCCCCCCCAATTATTTTGGGGCTCCTAGACCCATGGTCATAAGCAACTCCTATGATCAATTAAGATTTTATTTTGTTTTGGGATTTTTTGACTAACTGGAATACATTATGATTACATTATTGAAATTTCACTTATTACATACTCCAATGCTTTACATAAGGATACAAAAAGTAATGGTTGATGTGCCAATACAATATAAGAGAAAGGCACGTCTTATGAGATGGTGGCTAAGGTTAAGACAAGATATTTAAGAATAATAAGGTTGAATAGATCAAAATTCATGCAAAGTGATACGTTGGAAGCTTAATACATTGTTTAGAACAAATCCCATTCACAATAGCATTTCACCCTTACTGGTTCACTAAACCTGTCTTTTTATCTTCTAGAATTATTTGGAAAAAAGCTCAATGGTTTCTTATCACCTTTCTGCAGACACTGTAGAATCAGATTTATCAAGATCTTTTTCTAAAAGAGCTTTTATCTCTGGAGTCTCTTGCCAACACTATAGTCTTTATAACACATGCCATATTTAGAATTATTTTCAACACTAGTATGGATACTAGAAACTGACAATGGAACATAAACTACAGTTTATATATATATATATATATATATATATATATATATTTTAGCTAATACACATATGGTCTGTTAATTGATATCATATGTATCAGGAGTTACAGTTCAAGAGAGATATTCAAATCTAATATCTATATTTCAACAGATAACATTTATTTATATTTCACCAAATAGCATTGGCATTTATAACCCCTTTTTCTGGAATTGTCGATAAGCCTATAATTGTCATATTGAGTCATGTGGATATCCCAACATCCTCTTCAATTTATATCGAGTTTGCTTTAAGTCTGGAATGATTTGGGGTAGATTGGGTGATCTGCAAGAGAAGGTTAGTGGTATGTGAAAGGCTTCTCAGGAAGTTTCATGAAGACTTGCAAGAGGGTAAAAGGAGAATTGTCAAAGATCATTGGCATTGTGGAGGGATTTGTTTGGGCATGGGAAACACTTTTGTCACAGAAACAAGTTGAGGACCCTGCTTACAAAACTTTCCAAATTCTATTTGAGGAGATATTACACTTTTTGGTGATTAAGCTCTATAAGTAGTAGACAAACTGGATGCTCTCACTGTCTAGATAGTCTATGGAGACTTGAGTAATGGAAAGTCATTTCTAAATTTATATTGGTATAGATTTGTGATAAAGCATGCCATATGTACTTAAACAGCCTCTACTGGTCATACCATATGGTTTAATTTGGTTATATAGTTGCTGATAACCAGTTTGTTTAATTCATTTTATCAGTAATTTCAGTATGTGAAAACTAATATTTGAAATTAGCATTGTTACTTCCACTATATCTTCTTCTCTCCAACCCCTGCTAGGTGTCCACGAGGTTAAAGAGGATCTGCCCATGAGGGCAACTGAAACCTTATTGTATGGACACTATAGTGGTCAATAAAACACCACTGTAATTGTATTTGTACTATATTATGGCCCCTATTAAATTGTTCAAATTGTACTGTAGCCCGTAATGTAGCCAGCAAAAGTTACTGCTATTAGATTGGCCTCTTTTAGCTACCCGAAATCAATCTGCGGGTTACAGGCTGAAAATCCCTGCGGTTGTCAAAATGGTAACTCCGACCCAGCTAAGCCTTTGATCTGTCAAGCCCGCAATCGCTAAAATCGCAAATCACCATTAAATTGCTCCAAATTCTCAAGCCCGTAATTGTTTTCACACCCATAAATGCCAAATGTAGAAGAAAATGCTACGAGTACCAGATAGGACTCGCAATGGGGTTAAACACCTGTTCGTAGTACTGTAAATGCAAATAAAAAATCAATACTGCACTTTAAAATACGGGGAAAGCGATGACAGACATTATAATTAATTACACAACAGTCTCAAGCTCGCAAATCTGCAATAACATTTTTTTTTTTAATGTGTAATTTCTGTGTTGTATCGATCCTGGAAAGCAATGGGTTAATACATATTAATAGAATAGTAGATTTATTGTTTTTTTTTTTTTTTTTTAGATTGCAACATTTCTGGATTGCGAGTCTGATCGCAAATCGGACTTCTAAACACTAATTGATTGTGGTTTATATTCTACATTTTACTGACCTCATGATGACGGTCTCATTTACTATTGGCTGTTTCAAAATCGGTAGTTACGGGCTTGCTTAATTGATCATGATCATGCCCTGAAATGCTACTTACGGTTTTGGCTGTCGGCCATGTAGTTGCGGGCTTGTTCAATTGAATTGTGCTGTAGCTGTAATTTAATAGGGGCCTATGGTTTTTAAAAGCTAAACCTGATTATGAGCAACACATTTTAGAAAGTAAACAGAAATAACACAATTTTTAACTTTTATGTGAAATTGTTCTTCAATGTAGGGAAGATCTGCACTCTGTATCTCGAGGAGAGGCTTAACATGCTTCCCAAATCAAAGACAACTTCTATTCTGAAATACTGAAAACTCTCTCTCTCTTTCTCCCCTTTTCTTTCCCTTTACGACACTCGCAAACAACATACGACACACGTTCACACACATTACGGCCTCGCAACACTCGGACGCAACTCGCGAACATTACAAAATGTAAAACACAATACATACACACAGCACATACATAAAAACCTTACCTACACCAAGAGGGAGCACCCAGGACCTCAAAAATGCAACTTAGACCTTCATTTTACTCGAAATAAAAGAGTTTAGAGACTAAAAAAAACTGTAAGCGAGAGAAAAAATGGCCGCCGAACAAAACGAAAACGAGGCTACAGCACTCTAAACTCGCAAAACACCACAAGAAACTCGCAAAACGCCACAAACGACCTACAGATATTCATACCACACAGTGCACACATTCATCACGCTTACACAGCAGCTCCACACCACTAATGCTCCAGCAACATCAACACAGATTGCCAGCTCTTCAACACAATGCTTCAAAATAGGTAAAGTATATTCATTTAGTAATGTATTACATATTTCATTATTATACACCAAACAGCATTAGCTACCTTACAATTTCATTGCCGTCATTTTTTGACGGGCAATTCGCTAGTAGATAATAATAACAATACTGTTAGTATACATTTAGATTAGCCACTTTCCTCTGCCTCCCAAACATCAACCTTTTAATCAAAATAAAATTAAAAGTTTATACTGACCTCTTAAACCTGTAATTTGTGTAAACTGGACCATTAAAGGGACTATAGTTACTTATTTTTTAGTCACTTGTCCAAGTCTCCTCCCAACTTTGTTTTATTTAAGCAGTTTGACTAGGGGAGGAGCAAACACTTTCCTCTGTAGCTATTTTCATTTTTCATTAATGCTTATTTCGAAACTCCAAGCTACTATTTTCCACCTCCCAATCATAATTTGTAACAGTTAAAGAGTTTATTTATGTTCCTGGTAATAAAAAGCCCTTTTAAATACTACTAACTCTGTCCATAAACCGTCAACATTGTACAGTACATTTAAAATGAAAATGTCCTATACTGTTTTCGTTGGCACCTTCACTACTCTGACCAAACCTAAGACAATAGCGGAACAAGTTACCATACTCTGCAATACTATTTTAATACGTATGACCAAGGGCAATTTTACTAGCAGTTTTTTTTTGGCCATTTAATAGACAGTTATATCCAGCACACGATTAATGGGTTTTTCAGTCCAAGCTAAATGTGCTATAAAATATAGCTACGTCCATTTATTAGAGATACTGCTAGTAGGAGTGTACTGCGCCAAAGCCTTCTGTCGAATATGATTGCTCTGCAGCTGTATAAAATCCAAGAGAAAAAAAATAGGCCAGGACATTATTAAATTTTAAAGTATGCCTTTGCTCTACTCTTGTAAAAAGCCAAATAGGGTATTTGAATCTCAGGAGATCGCAAGTATAATTTCTTTATCATGTTCCATTTAAAATTTAATTATGTAGTCTACAACAAGGAAGAATTTCAGCGTTCTAAATAGGTCATACGATGAACAAGCTAACGGTATTATAGCAGATCTTTCTAGAGAAAATTGTGAGTTTGTCATAAAAAAAATGCCAAACATTTTCTTAAAATACATGCATGATTATGCAGTTCATGGGGATTTATAGATGTTTAAAAAAAACACTTGTTTTTATACATTTTCAATTAGTAACAATGAATGTGGATTACTGGGAAAAATGCTGAGCAAACTATGAAGGGATTTATCCCAACGGAAAGATGTTTTAAGGCCAGACCTTCTGTAACCCTTGAGTACCCTGCCTCTTTTTCTAAAAAAAATGACAAAAACGGTTAAACGATTTAAAACTGAATTACCATAGAAACAGCATTGTGTCTGCGTTCTAACACATTGTTAGATTTTTAATTATTGTTCTACCTTTATCTTATGCTGTTGTATTGTTCGTTTTTATAGCCTCCTTTAGCATAGTTATTTTTTTCTCAGCTACTGACTGATTTGCATGTTTTATACAGCACTGTTTCAATGAACTTGTGTATTTTTTAATGGGCCATTATGATAATATTCTTTTATATATGGTATTTTATATATATAAGTTTGATAATATGCTGAATTATTTTAGAAAGCGAGGAAATAAATAAATAAAACAAACAGCCTTTACAATTTTTTACTTTTATGTGCAATTAGTTATTACTCCAGGCTTCCATTTTCCTTTCTCACCTTATTTAGTCTATTGCTCTCTCTCTCTATATATATATGTATATACAGTATATATATATATATATATATATATATACTGTATATATATATATATACTAGCGACTTGCCCATCAAAAATGATGTGGAAATAAAAAAAAGTGTTGAAATGCTGTTTGCCGCACAATGTGAGTGTACTGTGTGCCTCAACTATATAGACCCATTTAACAAACTAATGAACGCATGTAATAACAGTGTAAGTGCCATGAGGGTCATCCAAAGTGTAAGCACTACACCATTTTAACCCGGTCTCTTATGGGGGTCTATACAGACCCTCATAAGCCTATATTTAACCGCATTAGTCCCATAAAGGTATTTAAAGACCCTCATGGGTAAGTTAGAAGCCTAACATTACCCCGTGAGTGCTATGAGGGTTCTCCAGTACCCTCATGACACTAAGTATAAACACTACACTGCACTATAGCCCCCCAATAAACCATTAAATCTTAACTAACCCCCTCTACACTAACCTATTAACACCTACACTACCTAACTATACTACCTACCTACACTACCTACCTACCCCCTAATAACCCCCCACCACTCTAATTACAGAAAAAAAAACTAAAGTCACCAAAAATAAAAAATCTACATTACATAAAATAAAAAACCTAAATCACAAAAATAAAAAATCTACATTACAGAAAATAAAAAACCTAAGTCACAAAAAATAAAAAGGAACATTATAGAAAATAAAAAATACATTACAACCCCCCCAGTACAGAAAGAAAAATTACACACATGAAAAGGAAATACATATAGAATACATACAATCCAAATAAAATTACATACAATACAATACCCCTATCCTGTATTGACCCCCATGAGTGTTAGGGTTGTTTATTTTCTTATGGGGGTCTGTATTGACCCCCATGAGTGACAGGGTTAATTAAGTACTTATGTTGGTCTGCATTCACCCCCATAAGTGACGGGGTTAATTAAGTACTTATGGGGGTCTGTATTGACCCCCATGAGTGACACGGTTATTTATATGTATTATGGGGGTCTGTATTGACCCCTATGAGTGAGGGGGTTAATTAGGTGCTTATGGGGGTCTGGATTGACCCCCATTAGTGACAGAGTTTTTAGGGGTTGATGGGGCTCTGTATAGAGCCCCATGCGTGATAGGGTTACTTATTTTTAAGGGTTTATGGGGGGTCTGTATTGACCCCCATGTGTGACAGAGTTAATGAATGTATTATGGGGGTCTGTATTGACCCCCATGAGTGCCAGTGTTATTTATTGGCTTATGGGGGTCTGTATTGACCCCCATGAGTGACACGGTTAATGAAGGGCTTATGGGGATCTGTATTGACCCCCATGAGTGATAGGGTTAAATTAGGGTTTATGGGGGTCTGGATTGAGCCCCATTAGTGACAGGGTTCTTTAGGGGTTGATGGGGCTCTGTATAGAGCCCCATGCGTGATAGGGTTAATTATTTTTAAGGGTTTATGGGGGTCTGTATTGACCCCCATGTGTGACAGAGTTAATGAATGTATTATGGGGTCTGTATTGACCCCCATGTGTGCCAGTGTTATTTATTGGCTTATGGGGGTCAGTATTGACCCCCATGAGTGACAGGGTTAATTATAGGTTTATGGGAGTTTCTATTGACCCCCATGAGTGACGGGGTTAGTTAAGTGCTTATGGGGGTCTGTATTGACCCCCATGAGTGACAGCGTTAATTATAGGTTTATGGAGGTCTGTATTGACCCCCATGAGTGACAGCGTTAATTATAGGTTTATGGAGGTCTGTATTGACCCCCATGAGTGTGAGGGTTGTTTATTTTCTTATGGGGTCTGTATTGACCCCCATGAGTGACAGGGTTAATTAAGTATTTATAGGGTTCTGTATTGACCCCCATGAGTGACACTGTTATTTATATGTATTATGGGGGTCTGTATTGACCCCCATGAGTGACGGGGTTAATTAAGTACTTATGGGGTTCTGTATTGATCCCCATGAGTGACACGGTTATTTATATGAATTATGGGGGTCTGTATTGACCCCCATGAGTGAGGGGGTTAATTAGGTGCTTATGGGGGTCTGGATTGACCCTCATTAGTGACAGGGTTTTTTAGGGGTTGATGGGGCTCTGTATAGAGCCCCATGCGTGATAGGGTTATTTATTGGCTTATGCGGGTCTGTATTGACCCCCATGAGTGACAGGGCTAATTATGGGTTTATGGGGGTCTCTGTTGACCCCCATGAGTGACGGGGTTAGTTAAGTGCTTATGGGGGTCTGTATTGACCCCCATGTGTGACAGAGTTAATGAATGTATTATGGGGGTCTGTATTGACCCTCATGAGTGCCAGTGTTATTTATTGGCTTATGGGGGCCTGTATTGACCCCCATGAGTGACAGGGTTAATTATGGGTTTATGGTGGTCTCTATTGACCCCCATGAGTGACGGGGTTAGTTAAGTGCTTATGGGGGTCTGTATTGACCCCCATGAGTGACAGGGTTAATTATAGGTTTATGGAGGTCTGTATTGACCCCCATGAATGTGAGGGTTGTTTATTTTCTTATGGGGTTCTGTATTGACCCCCATGAGTGACAGGGTTAATTAAGTACTTATGGGGTCTGTATTGACCCCCATGAGTGAGGGGGTTAATTAAGTACTTATGGGGGTCTGTATTGACCCCCATGAGTGACACAGTTATTTATATGTATTATGGGGGTCTGTATTGACCCCCATGAGTGAGGGGGTTAATTAAGTGCTTATGGGGGTCTGTATTGACCCCCATGAGTGACACGGTCAATTAAGGGCTTATGGGGGTCTGTATTGACCCCCATGAGTGACAGGGTTAATGAAGGGTTTATGGGGATCTGGATTGACCCCCATGAGTGACAGGGTTTTTTAGGTGTTGATGGGGCTATGTATAGAGCCCCATGTGTCATAGGGTTAATTTTTTTTTTCTTATGGGTCCTTTAAGGACCCGTAAGGCGGGGATTTTGAATTTTGATTGAGGTGGGGGTCCCCAGTCGCGTGGGGTTAATTGGGGACCCCCACTGTGAGGGTAATGTGTGGTTAATGCGGGTTTCCGAGCTTATCTCGGATCCCTTCTTGGGTGTTGTACGTAGCTGGGCGGTCCGGGGTCGTGGAGCCTCGTTTTCATTTTTTAAGGCGGCCATTTTATTCCTCGCTTAGCCGTTTTTCAAGTGCCGAAATGGTGGAATTTGGGGTTAAATTTGAGTTTAACCTCACTTCCAGATGTCCTGGCTGTCCCCCTGTGCTGTGGGTGAGTGTTTTTTTTTTATTATTGTATTTTTTTGTGTGTTTTTTAAGTGTTATTGTGCGTGCAAGGTTTCGGGGGGTTAGTGCGGTATTTTGCGAGACACAGGGGAGGGAGAGGAGGAGGGGAAGGAGAGGACTAAGTGCTGCGAGTTAACGGTTGTGTGGGGTGGTTTGGGGCACCGTAGGACTAAGTGCTGCGAGTTTAGAGGTGTGTGGGGTTGTGTTGTTCCAAACTCATGCACCTTAAAGTCTCCACCTTGCGCAAATGCGGCCCGTCGCTTTGCGAGGGTCCGCATTTACGATACAAACTGCTGTCCTCGCTTCGCGAGGTACGCAGTTCTTGCGAGCTTGCAAAGCTTGACAACGATTCGTAGTTTGACAACTATTATATGTGACATATATATTTATATATATATATACAGTGTATATATATATATATATATATATTTAAAAAAATATATATATATATACATATATACATTTTTATATATAATCCAACCCTAGCTTTGCTCAAAGCTGTTTTCTACAGCGGGCATATGCTTAAGGGACGCCATGTTTGATATGGTTACGGATTGCAAGAGCGAAGCCTTTGTGGGCACATTTTCATGTCCATGCCAAGGTTCCCAGAATGCAGCGTAATAACTGTATTTCTTGGAATTCTGGGCATAAAACAAGTTTTTTTTAATACAAATGTACTATTTATATACTGTACTACTATTTATTTACTATACATATTTTATACACATACATATATATATATATATATATATATATATATGTATATATATATAGAGAGAGAGAGAGAGAGAGGGGTAGCCATGAGTGTAGAGTAACCTTATCAGAGTATTGCAGTATATAGTGAAACAGTGATTCATAGTTTTCATGACTACCTCTCTTTTTCAAGTCTGCATCTCTGATAGATTCCCATTGAAACACAAATTACAGTTTAAAAAAAAAAGTTCTGTTTAGTGGGCTGTGCACAGGTCTGTATTGGTGTAGGTCAAAGTAAATAACCAGGGTCATAAATATTTGTACATCTTGAGAGTTTGAGGTACCATAAAGGGATAGCTCATAAATAAATCAGAGAAAAAAAACATAGAAAAAAAAACAACACAAAACATAACTGTGATGTAAAATTCTAGATAATGCGAAAGGAGTTCCATGTTAAATTTAAGACCTGTGTTTAAGACCTGTGTTTTTCGTATTAAAGAGTGTTATTATTTTCATTTCCAAGGCCTTTCTTTCTTGTGTGTCTTTAAAACATACATTATATTGAGAAGTTCTGGAGTTGCAATGACAAAAAGAACAGAATAATGAAAAATATAGTCCACAAAATGTCATATAACTAACATCTTATTACTAACATGTTGAAACCGTTTCATTTAAATAAAATCCCCATTACAACTCTTTTTCGTATTTTTGGTGATTCTGTCTAAACATATTCAAACTTGTCTCTTGATATTCAAACAATATATACAGCTTATAAGGTCACATTGATCAAATTACAGTAATTCACATTTCCATGGATGGACCGGAGCAGCAAGAAATATGATAAAAGAAAATAAAATAGAAAGAAAACTAGTAGCATTGTATAAAGCGTAAGGTGAAGTGTCTTCCCCCAGTAATTCCCTGCTCAACCAATCTTGAGGTTACCATCCTCCCCCTCTGTACCTTTGGAATACTGAAGAAATATCTCTCTGGGTCCTCTCACCACCTCTTCCCGTCCGCTCCACACTCCACTCCCCAGCCGCACATCAGGAATGGCTTCTTTATTGTGTTCCCTTAACTTAGTTGTTATAAATTACTATCTGTGAATAAAATCCAGGGTTCCCAAACCTCCAGAAAGCAATGATGGGTATCTGACATGATATGGGTCATCCGCTCATTGACGCAAATAAAATTTATTTTGTTTGTTACTTCATGGAAATTAATGTCCCTGCTCTTCCATCGTCTTGCAATGGTATTCTTAGCTGCTAGAAATATCAATTGGGCCAGTTTATTCCCCTCCCTTCCCAGTTTTGAGAAGCGTACTCCCAGGAGACAGACTGCTATTGATGGTTGGAGTGGGGTTTTGAGTACTCTTGAGATTAGACTGGTCGTCTCAGACCAAATTTAAAATACCTTGTTGGAGCTCCACCATGTGTGTATGAAGTCTCCCCTTCCTTGGCACCCCCTAAAACATCTATCTGGGATTGTTTGGGATATCTTATTTAGTCGAACTGGAGTTGTGTATGGCCGGTGTAAAATCTTAAGAGAGGTTTCTAACAAGCTATAATTAAATTAACCCTTAGATAGGTTCGATAAGGATTCAGCCCATTTATTCCCATCCCAATTTTGTCCTAGGTCCAACTCCCACATCGATACAAAGGAAGGCCTCCATGTGCTTGGTGGACTATTGAAGATATTGTATATTGACCCTAAGATTCCTTTGGACAAGGCCTCACTTTTACACACTACCGACATCCAAGATTCCCTCGGGGGCCCATGGGTTCTTTGTATCTCTTCAATCCAGCTTCTTATTTTAATGTAATTGAAAAATTCCCGGTGTGGTACCTCAAAGTTCCTAATCATAGATTCTGAAGTTATCATGATATCTCCCTCAAACCAAGCCCCTAGTTTATCTAGACCATGAGAAGTCCAGTATTCCTTGGACTCCGCAGTGATGGTGGTTGATAAGGAAGGTGATGTAAAGATTGATGTGAGGGGAGATACCGGGTGAGTTTGTTTGTATTTCCTCCTAGCCCAGATCCAAACTCTCAGTGTAAACTTAGTTATGGGATTCTTTATTCTAGAGTAAAACGGGCTTGCACCTGGGGCCCACAGTATAATACCCCACGTAAGCGGGGCCATCTGCAACTCCTCAACAAAGACCCAGTTTGGTTGAAGTGGAATGTAGTGAGCTAGGGGGATAGAGGCAAGTTGGGCTGCTCTTAAGTAATTCAGGAAATTAGGACAAGATAGACCCCCCTTGGATTTATGTACGTACATCGTTTTTCTCGCTATCTTAGGGGGTCTATTTCTCCATATGAACTTAAACACTTGGGTCTGTATTTTTTATCTGGATTGGCAGCGTCCTGGCAAGATAGAGCAGCCTCGGCAATATGTTTATTTTAACCGTGGCTACTCTGCCCGTCCACGAGATATGCCGTTTAGTCCAGTTTTCCAGGTCTCTCCGCAGAGCCCTGTTGAGAGGTGGATAGTTAGCTTTATACATATTAGTTAATGAGTTGGTCAAATTAATCCCTAGATATTTGATGTGTGAGGGGGGCCATAGAAATTTATGAATTCTCTTCAGGTGATTCAGGATATCTAAAGGGATCCCAACACTCAAAGCTTCTGTCTTGTCCTGATTTAGCCTCAGGCCTGACAAGTTGCTATAGTCTCCTATCGTGTCCATCAGGGCGCCTACGGAGGAGCTAGGGTTCGAGAGGGTGCAGAGAAGGTCATCAGCAAACAAGGAACACTTTAGATGCTGGTGTCCCACCCGCACCCCCTCTATAGAGGAGTTAACTCTAATCGCTTGAGCCAAAGGCTCAATAGCCAGAGCAAAGAGAAGCGGAGACAGTGGGCAACCCTGTCTCGCACCTCTCTCCATTTTAATGCTGGCCGTACGGGAACCAGGCAATTTCAGTGTGGCCCTGGGAAGTGTATAATATGTATGCAACAGGTTTAGGAAGTTTCCTCTGAAACCAAACTTTGCCAATGTGGTGAATAGGAAGGGCCACTCCAGGGTATCAAACGCCTTTTCGATGTCCAATGCGAGCAGGCACACAGGGAGACCTCTAGACCTAGCCAAGTGAACGACATTTAGAGTCCTCCTAATGTTGTCACTAGTCTGCCTGTTTGGAATAAAGCCTGATTGGTCCTTATGTATTAAGGAGGGTAAGAAGATCGAGATCCTCTGGGAGAAAATTTGGGCCAGCAGTTTGACGTCGCCATTAAGAAGCGAGATTGGTCTATAATTTTTAGCTTCCTTTGGGTCTCGACCTTCCTTGGGGAAGAGTGTCAAGTCGGCATGGTTCAGCTCTGGGGGAGTTGTCTCTCCTCTCAGAATTGAATTGAATAGACTACATAAATGGGGGGCTGGAATTTCTGAGAACTTTTTGTAGTAGATGTTAGTAAACCCGTCCGGGCCGGGGGACTTCCCTAGCTTCAGTTCTTTAATGGCATCTAGAATTTCTTTAACCGTTAGATCTTTATTCAAGTTTTGTAAGTCTAGGGGTGAAATCTGGGGTAAATCAAGGGAGCTTAGGTAGGAATGAATAACATTCTCTGAGGCCAAATTCTGAGTGGAGTAAATGTTTTGATAGAAATCCCTAAAGACCTCCTGAATTTCGTTTTGGCTGTAGGTGAGATCACCCTTCCTATTTCTGATTTGGGATAACCTGGCTTGAGCATATTTTGCTTTTAAACTCCTTGCTAGTAGCTTGTCAGATTTATTCGCCTTGGCATAAAACAAATGTTGAGTCCTTCTTAATGCCTTGTCCATTTTTATGGTCAGTATACTATCCAACTCTAGCCTGGTTTTATCTATCTGTTTCCTTAAAGCTATCGAGGGAGAAAGCTGATGTTGCCGCTCTAACTGAGTTAGTTTCTCCGATAGCTCCTTTTCTTTTAGCCTGTTTTGTTTTCTGTGTTGGGAGGCTAGCTTGATGAACACCCCCCTTATGTAGGCTTTATGCGCCATCCAGACCCATCCCGCCCCTGTATCCCCGCCCGCATTGGACTCAAAAAATTTCGCCAACTCCCTCTCAGTTTGCTCCTGGAATCTGGGTTGTGATACTAAGTATTCATTAAGTCTCCAGGTATAGGGCATCCGAAATTGAACTCCCAGGTCCACCTCTAGTATGACCGCCGCGTGATCCGACCAAGTGCACGGAACAATAGTCGCTTTGTTTGAGCTTTCTAGAAGCAAATTGCTTATGTATATTGTGTCTATACGAGAATAAGTCCTGTGGGTGGGGGAGTAAAAAGTATATTCCCTCCCTCTCGGATGCAGACCTGTACAGGCGTCAACCAGGTCTAAGGAGTGTAGGAGTTTTAAGATTTGCCTGTTTTTTTTGGAGAAGCGATCTTGTTGTGGAGTTTTAGATTTATCTGCCCCCGGGTCTAATACCAAATTAAAGTCCCCTCCTATAATTAATTTTCCCCATTCTCCCCCCTCCAGAACCCTTAAGAATCTGGTCAGGGTCTTATGTGGCGCTGTCGTGGGGGCATAGAAGGAGGCCAGTGATACTGGAGAACCCAAAATCGTCCCTTTTAAAATGATGTAGTAGCCCTCTCGGTCCACTATCTTAGTTGTTAATTAAAATTGGAGGCTCTTATGGAGCAATATCACCACTCCTTCTTTTTTTGAGACCTGGGTAGAGTAGAAAAAAATGAGGATAATTTTTGTCGAGGTAGGTTGGGGCTTTATTCCTGGCGAAGTGTGTCTCCTGTAAGAAGATCACCATGGGGTTAAGGGTCTTATAATATAGGAAAGCCTTCCTTCGCTTGAAGGGGGAGTTGAAACCCTTCAAATTATGGGTGAGTATTGTCATAGGTGTGGTCATGGGTAAACTGGAGGTGTACATATCTGGTGGATTAGTGTAGCCTTACCCTTCCGGAGGAGCGCTGAGGAGGGAGTGCAGAACGGATTTCCCCCTCTGGGGAACAGGAGTGGTTGAGCCCGGCCAAGAATAGGTCCAGTATGATTAGCTCTGTGGGGGGGAAAGAGGCATGAGGATGAGTAGTTCAGAGGCGGTCCCAAGAGGTCTAAGGGAGGTAAGATAGTACCAAACAAGTCTGATAGTGTCTCTGAAATATTTGAACCCAACTCAGTAGGCTGAAAAGAGATCCGTTCCAATAGTACCAGGGGTCCTCCACTCTCTTAAGCCGGGCAGCTTGGCCCACTGTCCAGCAGACAGGCCGCCGCCTCTGCCCCAGCTATGTAGAGTGAACCCTGATTTTGTTAGAATTCCCTTAAACAGCCAGAGAGAAAGAGATAGCAAGTATGTGGAAGCACTAGGTGGCAGGTTTCAGTTAGGCAGCAGGGGGGAGTACAAGGGCAAGTGAGCCCATGCTGATAAGTGGCAAGGAGAAGAGCAGCAATGAAGAGAACACAGAGGGAAGAGAGTACAGTTGTTGCCAAGAGGTCTTGCTGTCCTAAGACTACCCGCCCTGTCTTAAGCATTCTACCCTCTTAGAACACTAGAGCCTCTGTTCCAATTCCCACCGGCAAGGACAGGCGAGAGTAATCTAGAGAAGCATTAAGGAAACAGTATAAAGCCAGAACCATGAATAGCTTATTTAAACATTAATAACAGATTTTTTTATCTTAACTAAAAGCAGAGTAAACATTTAGACCCAGTCCAGTGAAGAAAGATCCTGACAGACTGACTATACTGTCTGCAATGTGTATTAAAACTTATAACTTTAACAGTCTGCTAAAACCTGCTAAAAAGGGAGGAAAAGCAAAACATGGGTTAGTAACACTTCAAAAGTCTTTGGTTGATGTGGCCCCGCTTGGGGTCCCAAGCTCTTTTGAGGACCCATGTAAAAAAAGTAAGAAAAATAAAACGTCCTGAGAAAAGGCTAGGTCAGTTCCAAGCGACTTCCATGTTGGTCTCCACCAGGGAATATTGGTATGGTGTTTTTAGACAGCCCTTGTAAATCCTTTGGATGCTGAGATAAGTCTTTGGTAGCCTGGTGCCCTTTCAAGCGTTCTAGCCTGTTTGATTGTCTCTGGAGATGGCATTAACTGAGTTATTGCATTTGCGAGTCCATGATCTGGGTGGGTCACCTATGAGCGATTTTTGAGGTTTGGTCTGTATGCCTCTTTCGCCTGGTCACTTCAGACCATTGTCTTTTTGGGAGAGATAGAGCTGCTGATGTGGATGATGTCGAGGTCGGGTCCTCCCCAGTAAGATCCAGACTCTTTAGAAGTTCTTGGCATTCGTCTAGAGAACGCGTTGTATACTGGGTGCTCCCCACTGAGAGAATAAAGGCAAATGGGAATCCCCAACGGTACCTGATGCCGTGGTGGAGAAGGACTTCCAGGGCAGGCCTCATCAGCCTCCGTTTTTGTAGCTTTCTTGTGTGTCTTTAAAATGATTTCTGAGTATTTTTATTTTCAGGTTTTGTATGGAGTTATACAAACCAACATTCAAATAAATTCACAATTTAAAAAGCAACCATTGCAGGAGGTAACAATGTGAGGTGTGTCAGGACATTGGGCAATATATCAATACTAGCGACTTTCCATCAAAAATTATGGCAATAACATTTGAAGGATAGCAATGCTGTTTGCCACATAGTGCAAGGCCCTCAGCCCTGTAAATTGCGGGCCTCGCAATGAGTGCCTTTGGCGCTCATCGTGAGCCCCACAATGAACGGCTTTGCCGCTCATTGCAGGCCTCGAGCAACCCCCCACTTTGATGCCTCGAAATGAGCACCTTCGGAGCTCATTGCGGGCCACACAATGAGTGCCTTTGGTCCTCATGGCCAGCCTCTACAACCATCTACCTTACGGGCCTCACAATGAGCTCATTGCGAGCCCCAGAAGGAGCAGCTTCGCCGCTCATTGCAGGTCTCCAGCAAACCACCTCTTTCATGCCTCACAATGAGCTCCTTCAGCGCTCATCGTGAGTCCTGCTTCACCGCTCATTGCAGGCCTCAGCCAAGCCACCACTTTCATGCGTCGAGCCCCACAATGAGCGTCTTCGGCGCTTACTGCGAGCCTCGCCCCACTGTCTGACCCCTGTGTCTGTTTCTCACCTCTCACTTCCAGGTCCCCCCTCTCCCTGCCCTGTTTTTTTTTGCTTATTTCCCTCCTCTGCGTGTCCTTTCCTCCCCCCCTGTGTCTTCTTGCTCTCTGTCCCTGTTGGTTTTTATTTTTCAAGTCTTGTGTGCTTCCCGAGGATCGTCTAAGTCGTAAGCGATTCAGCCTCGTTTTGAGCCTTTTTGGAAAGAGTTACGTTTTTGTCTGCCATTATTTTCCTTGCTTCCTCAATGTACGAAAAACGCCAATTAGGGGTCAAATTAGCTTGCAACCTCATTCACAGGCTCCCTGGGTGTCCCCCTGAGTTGTGTATAAGGGTTTTGATTTATTTTTTACATTATTTTTCTTTTTTTGCTGGTCTTTCGAGTTACGTGCTTGAGAAAATCTTGGTCGTTAAATTCGTATTTTTTTTCTGTGTTGCGTGCCTCGCGATCAGCAACAAAGTGCCACGTCCTTCGTCGCTGATCATGTGCATCGCTACAAGCGACTTTACTCTCTTCCCATCCTCCATCGCTGGAGCGTCCTCTGGCAAATTAGAGCTATGAAGGGACAGAGGACTCTTAGAGGGACCCTGAAAGGCCACCATTTTTTGCACAAAGTCGTGTTGGCCTCCCGATTAGCGCCTATGGCGCTCATTGCAGCAAAGACGTGCGTGCCGAAGGCGCTCATTGAAGCCTAAGTCGAATGCGCCTTGTGATGAGCTCCTACGGCGCTCATCGGCGCTCATCGTGAGGCACGCAATGTGTGCCATCGGTGCGCATTGCGCATTCGCAAGTTGCCACATTCCAGAGCGTTACCAACACATTCGCAGATCCACAACTATTATATGGGATTATATGTAATTAAGCACTGCATTACAAAACATAGGCTACGTTTTTGGCATAAGTAGCCGCAAGGGGAGGCTGCAAGCTACTTAGCTATTTAATTTGCGGCCTCCGATCGGGTTACGAGCCTCAAGCTGCGATCCCTTGCAATTTTCTCAAGCGCAGCTTATTTCTGTCAAAGCCTTTGATCTTGCGTGGCTGTGAGAGTTGCAGCTGCCAGAAATCCCAATTTGCTATTCAATTGCTAGGATCACCCTTCCGTCAATCCCGTAAATCTCTAAAATCGAACCACAGCTTACTTACACCAAAGAGGTCCCGCAACGGTCTCACTTACAAAACATAGCACTAATTAGGAGAATAAAAAAGCCATCCTGTACTTTTATTAGAAGTGAAAGTCATTTTAGGTCTTAGAATTAATAACACAACATTCCCCTACTCTCAAATCCTAAGGGGTTCAACCTCCAAGCCGCTAGGACTTTTGAATCCAACCTCCGGGCTGTAAAGCATTGTAAATGATGAGGAACACAATGGGCGACATGAGGATTAAAGGCACAGCATTCTCAAATTGGCACATCGCCACAATACAATACTTTATTTCACGTTTAATTTCCCTCTAAGGTCCGACGGGCTTGATTAACCTCCAAGCCCGTAACTCGTTATTCAAGCCCGTCGGACTTTGGACATAAATTAAACAGGAAATCAAGTATTGTATTGTGGCGATATGCCAGCTTGAGAATGTTGTGCCTTTAATCCTCATGCCACCCAATGTGTACCCCATAAATTAGAGTGCTATATATTTGCATTTCCAGCGCTCCAAGATTGCGGGCTTGGAATACGCAATCTTGTTCAAGCATGGAAGTGCTTACTGCCTATAGCATGGTTTGTGATCGGCCGTAAAGGGGACAATTTATAGGTGTTGCATGACTATCTCTTCTTCAACTTAATGTTTTGGATATATATAATGAGCAAACAGCTGTCCCGTACACATTCTTGTGTAATATACAATATGGGCAATCATGTAAACTAAAGCTGTCATTATTCACCTTGGGAATTTTGATCCCTTGACCTTTGCCCCCATAATTTGATGCCTCAGTATCCCCTTGGTGAATAATGACATCTTTATTATTCAACCCATGTATTATTCTGTATGACTTAGAGAGCACTGGCGATGTACATAGAGCTTGGTATCTCATTTACGAATACTTGATGGAGAAAAGGTCTCAGGTCACAAGGACTCAGCTAAGGAATCACAAATGTCCTCCCAGGATAACACTGAATATCATTGTATCTTCTGAATATTGTAAATTTCTTAATTATTATTTTTTTACAAAATTGAGATAAAAACTGTCCAAAAATGTAGCATATTTGTGATAGAGATGGAGTTCATTGAATATCAACATTTTAATGTATAGTCTTTAGTAACACTTTAAAGATGTAAACAAGATCAACTGCTTCATCTGTTTTTATAATCATCCTTCCAGAAATCTAGATATTTATCTCCATTGCGATACCCTAATCATAAACCAAAACAAACATGTCCCAGATCTATCCCTCAATCCGAATCATTCTAATTTCATGGATGCCACTCAACATAATCACTCAACTAACAGTGGCATCAACTCAAACACACACAAGTGGGACATCTTTGGTAGACCCACACGTGGATATGAATATGAAAACTGGAAAATGTTTGGCTTTCGTATATGGAATATTATACATAAGGTTATAAGAAAGCATTAGCTATGTCACTCTTGTTAAAATATAGAAAATGGAAAAAACAAGGGAAAAGCGTACGCCAGTTCCTAGTGCAATTCAGTATGATTTTACTATAAAACACACAAAGATAAAAAATGGACACTCATATGTAGCAAACTCTATATAAGAAGTATTGTATATATATATATATATATATATACAGGATTATATTCAGATCTTTCACATCCACATTATCCAAAAATCCTTATTGGTTGATGAGTGGGGTATAATTTAGTTAGAGAAGAGGGAAAATCCCTCTATATCTGATTTCCAAAAAACTCTACTAGAGGATAATGGTCTACCTTATTAGTCTCTCAGTACTCCTATCTCTAATTTCATTCACTTAGGGGTACTCAATGTGTGAAAAATCAGAGTAGGTGGCCAAACCTCTATTTATGAGTTCGATGATCTTTTCAAGATCAGATTATACAGAAAAACGTTGAAAGTCCATCAAAATGTATAAGATAAAATCAATGCATAAAGACAATATATACAAAGGAAACAGCTAGCTTGTTAAAATATATAATTCTAATTAGCCAAAATTGAATTTCTGATCAGAAATAGCCCCATTAGTATGTGTCAAATCCAGATTAAATTGGGCACACAGAAATTGACTAGATGAAAATGACAATATAAAAATCCATATCTTTATCAATCAATACATTTTATGAAAATAGAGATTTTTACTAATAGGTATATTTTTGTTCTGAATTCTCAAACAAACATGTCTAACTTGCAGAGCTGGCGAGGCAATAATTATGACACTTTTTGACATTTATGACATTAGTTGAATCGGTAATTGTGATGTTTTTGAAAGTGTATTTATTAATTTTGAAAGTATATTTTAACAGCAAAATATTATTGACAAAGTTTCCAAACTGTCTAAAAAATGAGTTGACAATATATGGAATTATACAGAAAAGTAGATGTGAAGGAAATGGAAGAACATGCAAAAATAGCTATGCAACACAAAATTACTTTACTTTTTAATACTAAGACTCAAGTGTATATTTCCTAAAGAATGAGAAAAAAAGGTTTCTTGTAGAAAAGTTATGGAAGTGTTACATGAGAAGAATTCTAAATCTAAGGGCTATCACATAATTACATAAGTTGTGAACAAGAGTTGCTCAACCGTTATGTGTTGCTCTTTTTTAATTATAAACATTCATACAGAACCCAGTTAATGCTTATGTATAAGTTCCAAGAGAGAAATGTGAGGCAATTGTCATGTCCATTTCCATAACCAGACAGAAAACTCTCAAAGTTAATGTGGACGCTGTACCAGAGAACAACAGAGAAATACAATAATGAAATAGTTGCTTCTTGCTCCCGCTTATTGGAATCAGAATTAATTTCCTGTCGCTTTTTGCAATTTAACATCTGTGTTGCAATTTAGCAGCAACCTAAAGACTCGTTAGTTTAATTTAGCCATGCTAGTATAATGAACGCACTGTTCCTGCATATTATTGGTTTTCTACTCTTTATTGTACATTGAGTCTCTTTGGACATCACTATAAGAAGAATTAAATAGTCAACTCCAGATATAACCTAATATTTAAAAATCTTTGTGCAATTAACATGAACTTTAACAACATTTGTCCAAGCAAATATCCAATGCCATTACCTTTTATCTAAGAGAGTAAGGAAACATTGTATTTTATTATTATCCTGTATTTGTAATGCGCCAATATATTCCGTAGAGCTATACAGGGGTTAAGTACAAGCAAAAACTATTTTAACAGATTGCAAAATAACGGAGGGCCCTGTTTTTGAGCTTAAAATCAAATGTACAAAGTGCTTTCCCTAAAGCACCTTTCAAGTTTGAAAGCTTGGAAACTTACAATCTAAACATAACCATATTCTTTGACTCAGACTTATAATACTTTTCTCAACATCTCTCTCTTTCCTTGAATATCAACATCTTTAGTTTAAAGTCTTCATTAGCTATTTATAGATGGAAACATGGTCACCTGTATGATCTCTTCTGAAAACGTGCCCAAATCAAACAACCTTAGAACTCAGTCACTTAAAGTTGTTTTATAACTAGTGACTTCATTAATTTTATCCTTCTCAAATCAGCTGTGATATAAAGTGTGCATTTCACTTGAAAAGCCCACAGCACATTCGGGAACCTACCTCTGTCTTCCAGTTCTCTCTCATGTAGGGTGCCATAGTCCACACTTGCACTGAGTGGCTTCACACTACCAATGTCTCATACAGCTCTACTGCAAGCAGACAGTAACATGCTGTGGATCAGAGGATTATAATATCGGGGAGTTTAGACTATTTTCTGTCCGCCAGCATCAGTTTAGCCCACCCAACAAAGATTCCTATAATTATTACAGCTTTTTGGCTGGGTAGTCTGAAAATAGATCTAGAAAATAGATAGCATATTACAAAATATTGTTGATACCCTGTAAATCATCGTCAACAACATATTACTCATTCCAATAATCCTGAACTTTCTTATCTACAGTCAACTCTCAGTTATCCGGCACCCATGGGGATTGGTAGATGCTGGATAAATGGTTGCTCGAGAGTTCCATATAAAAGAGGCCTAGATTAGCTGCACATAGGATGCCCTGCTAAGTATATTTGTCAGTGAGGGCTGTTCTAGCAGCAGCAGCTTTCATTCCTCGTTTATTGGGCTGGAGGGTGCGGTGCTGCGGTGCTGACCCCGTGGAATGTAACGCCAACACTGCCCAGGCTCAGTCACTCATGCCCAGGGAATGTAACCCCAACACTGCCCTGGCTCAGTCACTCATGCCCAGGGGATGTAACGCCAACACTGCCCAGGCTCAGTCACTCATGCCCGGGGAATGTAACCCCAACACTGCCCTGGCTCAGTCACTCATGCCCAGGGAATGTAACGCCAACACTGCCCAGGCTCAGTCACTCATGCCCAGGGAATGTAACACCAACACTGCCCTGGCTCAGTCACTCATGCCCGGGGAATGTAACCCCAACACTGCCCTGGCTCAGTCACTCATGCCGGGAATGTAACCCCAACACTGCCCTGGCTCAGTCACTCATGCCCAGGGAATGTAAGGCCAACACTGCCCTGGCTCAGTCACTCATGCCCAGGGAATGTAACGCCAACACTGCCCTGGCTCAGTCACTCCCGCCTGTCTGCTTCCAGGTAACTCTGAATTGCAGAGACATACAGTGGATAAAATGTAGGAGCCTGTAAGCATTTTAAGACATGACAACCTGGCTCCTGGCATTTGTTGAGCCCTTTAGAATTACACTTTTATTTAAAGTACATTATTAAAAAAAAATCTGGTTGTTTGTGTTCTGGATAACTGAGAGTCTACTGTAAATATTTATATATGGGAACTGATTGGACTGATGAACTATAGAAACTCCCTGTAACAATGCATGGTATGCCACAAGTTCCCATTTCTTCTATTTTGTGAAATGTAAGGGTACTACTAGATGAGGTTTTCTTTTCTCTGTTTCACCCCAGCTAGCGAGCCCTTTCCTTATTCTCTCTGTTGTTTTTCCAAATGCCCCAGCTGGCTACTATTGCCAAACCAAATAAAATTGTTATTCTGTTCAACAATGTCCCTGGTACTTTCAATTGCTCATTGACATTCTTTTACTGACTGTTCTTCTGCCAGACATACTTCATTTAAAACTCTAATAAAAGCCAAAAAATAACCAACAGTACACATTTTCCGTTTAGTTGTTAGGTCGTGTCTGGCTCTCCGTGACCGTATGGACCGCAGCACGCCAGGTACATCTCAATACAAAATAATATACCTGCAAATTCCCACTACATGATGGATTACACATGCAATTAAATATAGATTGGGTTACAGCGATATCTACAATCAAGACAAAACAATTGGATACATATTACAATATAGAAGCTATGGACTATATATTGGGCAATTGTCTTCATTGTTGTTGAATGCCACTGCTGAAGACTTGGCTATGTGCAGAGTTTGTGTTTGAGCCTCACATTACCTTCCAATCTGTCACATCATTTAGAATATATCATGAGACATTTAAAGAAGAGAAACTCAATGGGGCATACAACACTATTACACACCACAATGGGATCACTTATTATTGTGTTATGCTTGAATGGGACCATTTAAAACCCCATAGTGATTCATTTACTATGGGTTTTCTATTATCCTTTCTGTTTTTGTTACTTTATAAGCAGCGTACACACACATATAGTAGTCACTGATAGGTGTCCTTTATGTTTAATGGCACATTGATCCTCTAGGTGCTTAGACACTGACTGATTTCGATTGAATAGACTCTTCAGTGATATTCTAGGGAGAAAATGTACCGTATACCACCGCAAGAGCAATGCCATGTTTAAATCTGAGTTAAGATACATTTACAGACTTTAGATACTTTCAAATCACAGAAATAAAGCATTATGGAAAAAACAAACAATGTTTCTTACTCCTTTGAAGTCATTGTGTTTCAAATATATAAAAAAAAAAAATTAGATAAAATTGACATAAACATCATATTTGTCTGGAGGGTCCACTGTATATTTATATATTTGTATATTTTATATATTATAATAATTTAATTTATGGTGAGCAAAAGAGAGACAGAGTCCTCCACCGTACAGTATATAAATAGTACATTTGTGTTCACATTTGAAGGCCAAATGTACAGGGTTTGCTGTTTCTCCTTTTCAGGGTAGAATTGCCTGGTATTTCGGGGCTGGATCACTCTAGTGAGTGAGACCAGACTGATATAATACAGGAAGTGAGATAGAAGAGTTTGCTCTCAGAGTGGGTTATCATGTCCAGAAAACTAGTCTATTAAGGTTAGCTCGTTTTCTGATTGAGCGCCTCTATTTTGGTATTATGTTTAAAATGGTTATGTATTGCAAGAGCAAAGCCTTTGTGAGCACATTTGCATGCCTCTGCCCAGGTTCCCAGAATGCAGTGGAATAACTGTATTTCTCGCCAAACACAAATGTACTATATATATATATATATATATATATATATATATATATATATATATATATATATATATATATATACAGGGATAGGGGCAAATATTAGATCTGGATCTGCCAATTAGTTTAGGTTATCGAAAGTATAATTAAATTATATTGCATGCCTAAGCAACAATATTGGTCACATTTCTATGAATTTATGAACTAGTGTTATAGAAGTTTTTATTTATATGTTTGATAAGTATTTTAAAGTAATTTGGGAATTTGAATAATATATTTATGAATATATTTTTGGGTACATAGTATTTTCTAACTTGTTGCTATTGCATGGTAGCATGCTCCAACGGTTTTGGAAATATTGCATTTCCAAATCTCTATATGGGGTACCATAATGTCTATAGAAATTAATCGAGTGAAAAACCTAGAAATGGAATGAACAGCGTGAAGTCTCTATGGGTGTTAGTGAATGATCATTCTAAAAAAGTAGTGGTGCCACTAGTATCATACAAAGTACTTTTGCTTTTAAATACATGATTATTTGGTGTTTGACCTGTTTTCTTAGAAGGTGCACAATTTTATTTTAAACAATAAGCACTTTCTGAGAAGTTTTAATATGTACATATGTGTGTGTATATATATATTTATATATATATATATATATATATATATATATATATATATATATACTGTATATATACTGTAAGTGTCTGTGTGTAATTATAGTGATATAAATGAAATAACGCTGTTCTTTGCTGTCTAAGAAATGTACATGTCACTCTGTGTTTGATTGATGGGATCCTAAAGATTCGAGCTGGAAACAGCAATCCAGAGGTCTTGTTTAAATAGCTCTTATTTTATTCTTGCAACCATCAATGTTTCAACCATAAAACAGATTTTGTATTGGCTCAAACATACAATGAGAACTATTTAAACACAAAGATTTGATTGCCGGTTTCTGCACTTGTATTATTTGTGTTTCCATTGCAATGTTAGCTTTGGGCTCCTGAAGAAGCCCTATTGCTGGTGAAACCTGTAGATATATTGCTACCGGTATGGCTTTTATCATGCTTTCCAACACATCAACTTAACAACAATTATCAACACTTATGAAATGCCACTTCTGGAACTACAGTGGGAACTGAGAGTTGCAGCTATCAACTACTAACTGGATGGACTAAATACAAGATAACTGTGTTTAATGATTTTCCAACATGGCTTTCTGAGTACATGAACAAAAGTAATTAGTAAAATGTTTACTTATTGTTGAATTTTGTGAGGAAACAGAAGATAATTGGCGGGGGGGGGGTCAATAAAAAATGTATAGCCAATATTAGAGGAGCATATCTGAATTTGTGTTCGAAAAAAGAGAGTTATAAAGAATATTCAATGGACTTTTTAGGTATTTTTATTTTATAGAAATGTTTTAACTAGCTGCTTTAACTTTATCCTCAATGTAATTAGCATATCAAATGTATGCTTCACATACTTCACATAATTATTAAAAGTCTGCAGAGTAAATCATTTTCCCTTTCTGTAACCTCCCTCCTTCTTCCTGTTCTCTCTCATGCAGAATGTCATGTTTCACAGCTATAATGTAAGGCCACTTCCACAGGAGGAGGGACTTTATACTAGAAGAGTCTAATACTGTTGCCAGCAGACAGTGACATGCTGTATGCAGGAACATCTCCCTGGTAGTATGAAGCATAATAACGTACAGAAGAGAAAACAGAAATAAAGGGGGTGGTTCCAGAAGCTGAGGATTTTTTACTCTGGATTCTTCTTAGCAGTAAATAAAATACATTTTGCATGACAATTACATTGCGGAGGATAACAGTAGATAAGTTACCTAATTTATATATATATTTTGCCTCAATACTGAATATATCATCCTGAGGCATAGACTTCCACCACTCATGTTACAATAACCAATTATTAATTATAATTAACAAAGCACCTGAATTAATGTTGTATTCCATTGCAGAAGAAATATGACAAATGTACAGATATTAATTGTAAAACAACCAGACAGCTTGAAAGTCTTATCTGAACTGGTATAGATTTAGGAGCCGTTTGCAACCTGCACAATATCATTGTGTGTTAAAATTGATGAACATACCATGCAGAAAATGTCAAGCCGTACAGATTCCCTTCTTTGTTTTATCGATGTCTCAACAGGAAACAAGTTCATTTTATTCCCTATGATTTATTTAAGAAATGCCTTGCACAATAAAGAGCATGACAGAGAGAGAGTGGTTGCCTTCTGTAGTTTCTTGAGGGAAGAAGGTGATGCAGTGAATGGGCTTAATGCACCAAGTCAATAGACTATTAAATTTTTTCTTCTTCAAGTTGTATTTGATCCCATTTCTACTATTTTAGTTAAAAAGGCATTTTTTTTGCCAGGATAATAATATTTGTTTCACAGATCCATGTAGAAGAAAGATTTCAATGTGGATTCAGTTGATTGAAATACTGATAAATTAATTACTCGACCACTGAATAAATGATGAGAGGCAGTAACATTGAAACAGTGCTGTCTGTGGGTAGGTTTCCTGGCTTGTACTTAATCCATCCTGGGCTATGTAATACAGCAGGCAAATGCTTAAAAGGAGCCATGTTTGAAATGGTATTTGGATTAAAGAGCGACGACTTTGTGAGCACATTTGTATGTCCTGCCCGGGTTCCCAGAATGACTGTATTTCTCAGAATTCTGAGCAGGAGACTAGTTTTTTAACTTGTTTTAGATGTTCAAATGTGACACAAATGTTTTATATATATCAAATCAAATATATATATAAGATCACAATTAAGCAAAAGACAAAATATCATAAAGTACTTTTTAATTAGAAACAAATAGACTTTAGTGCATCTTAATGCATCCACAATACTTTGGAGAAATCTATGTGTGTGAGTAGGGGCGTTTATATTTCTGCAGAGTAATTTTTGCATTTCCTGATGCAAGTAGCTTGCTTCTAGACTTGTGAGGGGAACATTGTGTGTCAATTTCAGTGATATCCAATTATATAACAAAACCTCCTGATCTTTCCCTGTTCCTGCTCCCACGCCATCCCTCCACGGGCAGAAAAGAAAAACATATCCTCATGACCCAGCTATCAGAAAGGGATGTAACAAAGAGAAAATTAATTCATAAACTCTTCAAAAATTGTAAATTTCTCTAAGATGTTGTTATGTTTATGACTTACACTGCAGCTAGTGTTGTTAGTATGTTACACGCTTTTTTTTTAAACTACAAGAAAGATATACTATTTTAAGAAATATACTAGAAATTAGGTAAATTATTCTTACTAAATTACTTTTTATGTCTAGATATATTGTGGCGGTTTCCTGCATTTTGTTTTCTGAGGATTAGACTTTAAATGGACAAGGAGTTTATATCCATTCAATTGGAAAGCAGCATCTAAAACTGTCAGTGCATTCCTTAGTATTAGAATTTACAGCATATAAGAACAAAATGCTCATCTCATCTGCCCACTCTATGTAACTGAAAGCTTGGATTAAATAAGCCTCAGGTTAGCCATATGCTTATACCAGGCATCCTTAATTTCCTAAACTATGTTTGACCCTACCACTTCCACTGGAAGTATGTTCCACATATCTACTACTTTTACAGTAAAGTAGTACATTCCCATATTAACCCTAAATCTCCCACCTTCCAACAAATCATGAACTCTTGTTCTTGCATTCCTCTTTTTTTCTCAAAGACATTTCCCTCTTAAACTTTATTAAACCCTTTGATGTATTTGATGGTTTCTATTATAGTGGAAATGTCTAGTTTAAAGCTCCTTAGATTGCAAGCACATTACCCCCTGAGAAATAAGCAGATCAAATTAGCTGAGAAAATAAAGTGGACCATTCAGAAATATTTTAAAGACTCCTGAAGAAGTCTTTTCAGACGAAACGAGTAGACGGTGGTATTATGGGTTTAGCTGACCATAATAGACCAAGAACCAACAACTAAAGCTGAAACAAGACAGAGCTTTTACCGAAGTATAAGACTTTGTGACCATATTGTGCATAGTGATACACTTGAAATTGTGAGTCCAATGTGAGCTGTTTTTGACAATATATATTAACATTTTTAATCTGATTGCACTTAGAAGGGTTTTTCCTTATATATTGCTGGAAGAAGTTATAGATCAGTAAACAGAAGGCGAAAGAAGATAATCAAGATTATAAGGACAAATCTATATTTACGTACAAAGCCACAAAATATATATGTCAGTATATTACAATATGCAATTTTTTTAATGCAATTTATACAGGGTTGAGTCACATTATTATGACCACTTTTGACATCAGCAGTGCGTAGCCAATGAAATACGGCATGTATCATGAGCTGGCTTGGTGGGTATATAAGGTGACATGCAGGCATTCTGCAAAAATATGAACTATCGCTGTCATGTGTAAAACGTGCAATTTATCCGACTTTGGAAAGGTGATAGTCAATGGCCTTTGGGCCAAGGTTGGCAGTATGTCTGAAACAGCGCAGTTTGCTAATTTTTTGGGTGTTGCTATGGTTAAAGTGTACCGTCACTGGATAAACAGCCCCATTGCAAATAAACGTTGTGAAACGTGTCGTTGATCTCAGTGGAGAACATTGGCTGCGAATGTGTGTGAGGCCAAACGACACGCTACAGTTGAGCAACTTACCATTAAAACAAACCAGGGGCTACCAGTCTAAAATTACAGTACAGTGAACCCTGTTGCATATGGGGCTCCAAAGCAAACGGCTGGTCACTGCAGCCATACTGATGAGGGTTCATTGTCAAAAACGGCTGTTTATTTGCATGACAGTAGCAAAAATGGACCTCTTCTGATTGGCAAAGAGTTGCCTTCTCTGATGAGTCATGTTTCTGCTCCATCGACTGGAAAGACGTTGAATGTCAGGCTCAAAACCTCAGAGAACAAACACTCGGAACCAGTGTAGGGAGAACAAAATCTGGTGGCGGCAGCGTTATGGTCTGGGTAATGTTATGGTCTGGGGAATGTTCCTTTAAGCACAATTACAGTAATAAAAGGGATTCTGGCGCTATTTTATTTAACTGTATATTAAAGGACCATTATCATATTTATTGTATACTCTTTCATTCAAATGGATAACGTACAAAATGTTAAACTAAATAGATCTTTCATTTTTATCTACTGTACTACATTTTTCCTCAATGATAACACACATTTTAGGCTTTATTCTAAAATAGTAAAGATATCTCGGATGGATGGGTGGAATAGTGGATTCAGATACGATGCTTCTGTATATTGCCACTTGACTATGGAACTAAATGGAGTAGTAAACCTCAGCAGGATAACCCTCTCCCTCAAGCTACAGTCTAAAATGAAAAATCTCATCAGCAAAATGTAAGTTTTTCTTTAAAAAATGCTTCTATGTTCATTGCTTATATAGCTGCTAATGCTGTTAGTTTGTTATATAATGTTATCATGTGATGAAAAGACAAATACAGACATAACAAAATAAATGGGTAAGTGCTTATTGCAGGGAGGCTGCTCCTAAGTATCTACAAGTGCATTTACTAAGACACAGTGTTTCTGGGTCAGCAGGCTGCCTGACGTTGCCAATGCAATGCCATGATATAATGTGTGTATTTGAGCAGAACTATGTGCAGTGACATTTCTATTGTAAGTGTCCCTTCCTGACACAGTCCTCTGATTAGCAGCTATGGAAGTTTTGAAAAGCAAATTTGCAGAGCTAGTCTGTGGCTCCTGCAAAAAAGAATCCTGTAAACGTACTGACTCACGCCCATGGGTGGTTGCTGGAGCTCTAACATGTGCGCTGCTCACAGGAGACTCAGAGTCTGAATCTCAGCAGTTCCACAGCAATGCTACGGTATGGTACCCACAAACCTGAACACATTATACAGGCATCCTAATTTTTTTTATTTTCTGTAATTATTATCAAGGGGTAATGCTAGGGACTATGTGGACTCCTCAGGATGCTTAGGTTCCTTGAGGGTCCATAAGGCCCCCTAAGACAGAAGTTAGGGTGCCATAGGAACCCACATGGTAGGATGATACAGTGGATATAAAAAGTCTACACACCCCTATTAAAATGTCAGGTTTCTGTGCTGAGAGACAAAGATAAATCATTTCAGAACTTTTTCCACCTTTAATGTGACCTATAAACTGTACAACTCAATTGAAAAACAAACTGAAATCTTTTAGGTCGAGGGAATAAAAAATATAAAAATAAAATAATATGGTTGCATAATTATGCACACCCTTAAACTAATACTTTGTTAAAGCACCTTTTGATTTTATTACAGCACTCAGTCTTTTTGGGTATGAGTCTATCAGCATGGCACATTTTGACTTGGCAAGATTTGCCCACTCTTCTTTGCAAAAACACTCCAAATCTGTCAGATTGCGAGGGCATCTCCTGTGCACAGCCCTCTTCAGATCACCCCACAGATTTTCAATCGGATTCAGGTATGGGCTCTGGCTGGGCCAT
Source organism: Discoglossus pictus (assembly GCA_027410445.1). NCBI lineage: Eukaryota > Metazoa > Chordata > Amphibia > Anura > Alytidae > Discoglossus > Discoglossus pictus. The sequence goes on from CM050167.1 coordinate 384,752,141, forward strand.
TCCAAAACTTTAATCTTCTTCTGGTGAAGCCATTCCTTTGTTGATTTGGATGTATGCTTTGGGTCGTTGTCATGCTGAAAGATGAAGTTCCTCTTCATGTTCAGCTTTCTAGCAGAAGCCTGAAGGTTCTGTGCCAATATTGACTGGTATTTTGAACTGTTCATAATTCCCTCTATCTTAACTAAGGCCCCAGTTCCAGCGGAAGAAAAACAGCCCCAAAGCATGATGCTGCCACCACCATGCTTCACTGCGGGTATAGTGTTCTTGTGGTGATGTGCAGTGTTGTTCTTGTGCCAAACATATCTTTTGGAATTATGGCCAGAAAGTTCAACCTTGGTTTCATCAGACCATAACACCTTTTCCCACATGCTTTTGGCAGACTTCAGATGTGTTTTTGCAAAATGTAGCCTGGCGTGGATGTTTTTCTTCGTAAGAAAAGGCTTTCATCTTGCCACTCTACCCCATAGCCCAGACATATGAAGAATACGGGAGATTGTTGTCACATTTACCACACAGCCAGTACTTGCCAGATATTCCTGCAGCTCCTTTAATGTTGCTGTAGGCCTCTTGGTAGCCTCCCAGAGCAGTTTTCTTCTCGTCTTTTCATCAATTTTGGAGGGAGCTCCAGTTCTTGGTAATGTCACTGTTGTGCCATATTTTCTCCACTTGATGATGACTGTCTTCACTGTGTTCCATGGTATATCTAATGTCTTGGAAATTATTTTGTACCCTTCTCCTGACTGATACCTTTTAACAATGAGATCCCTCTGATGCTTTGGAAGCTCTCTGGGGACCATGGTTTTGCTGTGGGATGCGACTAAGAAAATTTCAGGAAAGACCAACTAGAGCAGCTGAACTTTATTTGGGGTTAATCAGAGGCACCTTAAATGATGGCAGGTATATGCTGACTCCTATTTAACACGATTTGGAATGTGATTGCTTAATTCTGAACACAGCTACATCCCCAGTTATAAGAGGGTGTGCGGACTTATGCAACCACATTATTTTTCTTTTTTGTTTTTCTTCCCTCCACCTAAAATATTTCAGTTTTTTTTTTCAATTGAGTTGTACAGTTTATAGGTCACATTAAAGGTGGAAAAAGTTCTGAAATGATTTATCTTTGTCTCATTTTTTTACAGCACAGAAACCTGACATTTTAACAGAGGTGTGTAGACTTTTTAAATCCACTGTAGGTTTAGCTACTCTGGGGGTCCATAAGTATCCCCATGGTTATGGTTTAGCATACCATGGGGGTCCGCAGGTATGTTATAGGTGTTCATTTTAGATACTATGGTAATGGAGTTAATATTAGGTGCCATAGGTCCTCCATGGTATAGGGGTTAGTAATAGTGCCCATAGATGTTTATAGGGACCCCTGCTGGGTTAATGGACCCACCACCCACAGCGCAAGAGGTTAGTGGAAGGGGCCCCTAAGGATTAAGGGGAATCTAGGGGGGAATAGCCAGGCTCATGGCGGGTAGCAGATATTGAGGGGGAATTCCTTTGGATACAAGAGAACAAAGGGGTAGCAGGTATTAAGGTGGAATCCAAGGGGATACCTGGGCTTATGGGGGTAGCAGCAGCTTCTTTATAGCATTGTTTTTTTGGCAATCCTATTCTGAGTTTGAAGGTAACCATAAACTTTTTAATAATTTAGGGCACCCAGAGGGACTTGAGAGAAGGCGTCTGCAAGCCAAGACATCATTATGGGAAAGACATTTATACGACAGTCACTTGGGTCTTACAATATTGTGGACATTATGAGCACTTGGATGGCATTTCTTGGCAGTTAGATTTACATGTTTGTTGTAGTAGCTTGGTAGAGTCTTACGAGTTAACTTAACTCAGCCATAGAATGGAGGCCATACTGTGTATATACATAGACACATCCACACTTAAAATTCCATATACAGGTGTGTAGTAATCTTAAAATTGGAGAATAGGAAGGGTAAAGGAGAAGTATCAACTGGGATGTGTGGGGTGCACAGATCTACATGGGCCCCAGCGCTGTATAAAACTTTAATATGCCATGCTTAAAGACATATTCATAAGCATTTTATAGAAATTTTAAACTAAGACTGGAAAGAGAGGACATTACGGATTTTTATGTGTTCCAGGGGTGAGGAAGGAGGGAGCTCTTGAGCCAAATGGAATAGTGAAGAGACTAAGAAGATGAGATGGGGTATAGCGATAAATGAGAAATGGGAGATATAAGGAGCAGCTAAGTAGTAATCTGACCATCTATCACATAAAATAGCTGTCAAACTATGAATTGTCCCGCTTGCGAGCCTCGCTTAGCGCGGCGAGCCGTTTGCGGGCCAAAGGGCCGCAACTGCGAGCCTTGTGCAGCGAGGTGAGCTGTTAAGGCACAGAAGTCTTCAGAGCTCAGAGCCAAAGGCGCTCATTGTCTGCGAGCTTCGTGTAGCGAGGTAGGGAGGTTCCATGCAAATTTAAGGTGAATTTGCTGAGTTTCGGCATTCGAAAATCGGCTAAGCGAGAAAAAAAATGGCGGCTAAAAAAATGAAAACGAGGCTACACGACCCCGAACCGCCCAAAACACTACACTTGCCTATTACAAGGGACAGAAAATGCAGCGTAACACATAGACAATCGCCAACATTATCTAAACTAAACTAACGGTTATGCCTTGCGCACGCAGCCTATTTATAATGCACAATTGGCCCATTGCTGACACTTTCTCATCAGGGCAGCAACAGTACAATTGTACATTGTATGCTGCAGGAAAATCAAAAGAGATTGTTAGCTCTTCATGATATTGATTGCTGGATATATTAATTAAAAATAGGTAAAGTATATTAATTTATTAAGTAATTAATTCATTAATTATTATTAAAAAAAAAATATATATATATAAAATATATATAAAATATAAATATATATATATATATATATATATATAAAAAAAACAACTAAATAGCATATTTTACACTGCCGTTACTTTATGAATACATTAATGCTTCGCACTTCCTAATACATTTGTTCATTCAGAATTAATTATTAACGTACATTAATTTGATAAGTATAATTAGTAATGGAAAATCAAAATTTAGACTTTCCACTGCACTAAAACATTTTCATTTTTACACTGCAGTTACATATATCGCGCAGAAGGTGCTCAGAGAAGCAAAAGTACACAAGTAGAGACGCTCGCAATGAGCGCCGAAGGTGCTCAGAGGAGCAAAAGCACATGAGAGGAAAGGCTCGCAACGAGCGCCGAAGGTCCTGAGAGTAGCAAAAGCTTGACATTGTGTGGCAAACAGCATTGCCATGGCTTCAAATTGTATTGCCCCGTCATTTTTGACGGGCAAGTCGCTAGCATATATATAGATATTGACTTTACATTGATCCATTAGGGACACCTATCTTGTACACAGACATTAATTACAAGGGGCCCCAGATTATTTTGCACTGGGGCCCTCCATTTACTGGCTCCGCCACTGGGAAGAGATAAGAAGCACTAAGGCTATAAAGCCTTTCGAAAGTATAACCAAGTACAGATATATACTCCGCTCTTGCAAAATAATTTACTGCTACTACAATGTCCAGTCTAGGTAGAAACTGATGGAAGGAACATTTCCAGGACAAATGCTCAGAATTCAGGATGTCAGCTGCATGAACTTCTGTCACCATTACGGTTTAGGAAAAAAATAGGTTCACAATTTACAAATCCGTATGTTCCAGTTCTTTTTATGGTTGTATTATTTGAGATCTGCTTCAAACACTGGAGGAACATTGCTAATGAAGATTTCACTGTGTGATAGGTAACCTGGCTGACCTGGAAAGGCACATATGATGTGACAGGCTACACGCATTGCTGCTTCTTATTATTTAGACTCAATATTCTCAGCTAAAGCTGGATTTCTAATATTTGGAACAGTTAAATTAAATCCATACTGGTAATTCTAGAATGCTCCTTTGAAGAAGAGGACTTGATAAGGGGAAAAATATGTTTAGAAAATGAATAGATAAATACAACATTTAATTTTGTAAAGTTAATATACAATTATATGTACTCCTTGGCTGCAGTCTAATCAGTTAGGTGGGGTCTGCACATGCTCAATCGTAAACGTTTCATATTGCATTCCACTTTAAACAATCAAGCCCATAGGGGGTAATTATCAGTAATCACCTGGTACCAAATCAATTCGGGGCTCGCAACTCGATCGCTGACAGCCAAATGCCTGCAATTGAGTTGCGGGCTCCATTTGGTCTCCGATTGTGAAGTTGTGAAACTGCGAGTTGTCGTCAGTTGCGCCCCTCGCATTGCGTGACGACAACTCGCAGTTTGACAACTATTATATGTGATTTTGAAGAATTATTCTTGATGGATAAGCAGTTTTTAGAAAAGAAAATAGACAATAGTCTTTTTATATACTTAAGTATCTTTTTGCTGATCTACTTTCAGAGCTTGGGAGGAATCTTAATGCAGAGAAATCTGGCTTCACAATGGAAACATGGCAGCTAAAATTGCCAGTGCTTTCAATATAGGCAATGAAATGGATAAGAAAGAAGCATCTTAGTAAAGGAAACTTAATCCTGCAGTAAAGAATAATTGCAAAAGTAAAAGTAAAAAATTTAAAAGACCATCTAGTTTGTAATTAAAACAAACATTTTTTGATGCCTGGAGGGATCCATGATGCACTGGTGGAACTTGTTTGTGTGAGACGGACGTTTGCATTTCTGGCGAACTGTGGTTGCATCCGACCTCCTAGGGGCTTCAACCTCCAAGCCCGTTGGACTTTGAAAAATAGAGGTTGGATTTCAAAGTCCTACGGGCATGGAGGTTGAAGCCCGTATAACTTCACATTGATTGCCATGATCGATATAACACGAAAATTGAACATGAAATAAAGTATTGGAACATTTTGTGCTATTAATTCTAAGACCCAACATCACTTTCACTCTTAATAAAAGTACAGTATTGCTTTTTTATTTGTTTTTAAAGTGCTCCGATTTGTCATTAAGCCCTTTGCGAGATCTCCTCCATTAACTTGTGGTTAGATATTTGCCATTTGCGGGCTTGACGGAGTGGTTAGCGAGGGGGAATCAGAGAAATTGAATAGCAGTTCGTGATTTTAGCCTTGCGACAGTGAAAGATCAAAGCCTTGGAGGGCATTAACTTGCCATTTTTTTAATCGCTATAAATCGCAGCTCGGAGTCAGTAACTCAATCAGAGCCCGCAAACTGGCTCCAATTGAATAGCAAAAAAACTTGCTGGCTCCACTTGCCAGCCGGGATCTCCCGAAAGCCTCAATTGAATGAGTCTCTATAAGTTTAAATTCATAAATAAATTGATTAGATTGATATACTACAGTTTAATACCCAATTTGGAACCTCCACTGTACTACAATGGTACTTATGTAAATGTACTTTTAAATTATACCAGATTTGAATCCCTTAAAATATAATAAGATGTCTCAAATTAATCCTTATTTAATTGCGTTTCAGAGCCACCTGTCTTATTTCTACATGTGGATAACCTCTGTTTCACAGATTGTTAGTTATTAGCTTCTTGTTTACTGTGCAGTGTATACTAGTGTTTATCATGTCAATATGTACTGAACACATTAAAACATCTGTTATTATCAGTCCTTGTGTTTCCTGAGACTTGCAGGACACTCATTAAGTAGTGTTATTTAGAAGTGCATGACAGTGTTAACTTTGGCTCTGTGTAAGGGACTGGAAGTAGAGTATGAGCATTAATTTACTGTATATAGCATAGTAAATAATTCTGTGAAGAAATACTGTGGTCAGTTTATTCTGTATAAATAACATTCTTAACTTTTATTTACAATAATTTACTGTTGATACCCATTTGAATTTCAATTATTTAATGCTGTGACCCATTTAATTTGCATTTGTCTGACTTGAATTTGTAAACTAATGGGTCCTTTTGCCCTTATTGAAATTGCTGCTAGTTTTAGCTTCCGCTTTACTGTTGTGTAGAAAGAAGATTCCGCTGCATTCAAGCTTTCCTCTCACATCAGCAGAAACCAAAATGGCAGATCCCACAACAAAAGCATGTCACATAATAAATTAGAAACTTTGTTGTATTTATGCTTCATACAGTGGATATAAAAAGTCCACACACCCCTGTTAAAATGTCAGGTTTCTGTGCTGTAAAAAAATGAGTCAAAGATAAATAATTTCAAACTTTTGCTGTGGGATGCGACTAAGAATATTTCAGGAAAGACCAAATAGAGCAGCTGAACTTTATTTGGGGTTAATCAGAGGCACTTTAAATGATGGCAGGTGTATGCTGACTCCTATTTAACACGATTTGGAATGTGATTGCTTAATTCTGAACACAGCTACATCCCCAGTTATAAGAGGGTGTGCAGACTTATGCAACCACATTATTTTTCTTTTTTTTTTCTCCCCTCCACCTAAAAGATTTCAGTTTGTTTTTCAATTGAGTTGTACAGTTTATAGGTCACATTAAAGGTGGAAAAAGTTCTGAAATGAATTATCTTTGTCTCATGTTTTTACAGCACAGAAACCTGACATTTTAACAGGGGTGTGTAGACTTTTTATATCCACTGTATGTAGTTCACAATTTATTAAATAAAATATTTGATGGTAATGCAACATTGTCAAAGGATATTTTCTATACTGTGGATTCATACTAACATTACAAATTGGTATGCTGTGGTGCCACATAGATGACAAATACATACTACTTGAATCTTAATATATGGCATTTTTTCCTCTCCTGTTATATTAGTAAATTGAATTGGAAGAGGTATGACACCTTTGGATTATGGTGTTTGAAAAACTTCTTAGAGTCCTTTGAACTGTAAGAAGATCCAATCAATCAGTACTACTACAAGAAATCAAGACAAACTCTTCACTGGAAGGTTTGATCATGAGACTGAAGGAAATATTTGGGCCATATCATGAGAAGACAGAATTTCCTGAAGAAGGGACAGCAGAGTCAGAAATTAATAGATGAGGTCATAAAAGCAATGAGCTAGAGGGACAATGGCTCACATATGTGCCTAGTGTGCTGCGGTCCATAGGCACAGAGAGTAGGACAAAACGTAACGACTACACAACAAATGCTGTATACCAATACAAACTACTTTTTCACAGGAGCATTCCTGAGCGTCTTGGTAGACCACCGGAAATATTGCTGAGAAGCTTCTCAGCCCATCTAATGATGTTTGTGCTTGTTGTATAACAATGATAATTTTCTATGCTTGGAGGGCATATCCAAATATCCAAATAATGTAATATGGTATCTATTATCATTATTGGTTCCACAGACCATCTTGGTGAAGCTCATGGACCAAGATTTGGGAAACTCATAGATATTACAGTCTTGGCTCTCTTCACAGAAGCAATATGTTGTTATGATTGTGTTGTGAATTATACATTCATCCTGGGTGAATATTGAAACTCCCTGACTATGTATTGTTAGACATCTGTTACCAACCTTTATTTTACATGCCCATCCCTTTAAGTAGTTCAGCTGTATGCATCTTCAACATTGATTGTAGTTTTGTACTACTCTGTGTAGGATAACTATATGAAAAGTATTCTGAGCCTAAAGAGGATTATAATATGAGATGTTTAAGACTATCTATAAAAATACAATTATGTCTAGGGAGCACATATGGTGGTGGAGGCAATGGAAGAGAGACAAATGTGTATTTTCACACAGCACCATATTGCTTCTGTGCTGTGCTTGCATGTTACTTCAGTATATCCATATAGCAACATATGGTAGGACTATGACATAGCCATGTGGGATCACATGTGGGTGTATTGATACAGGGAACATGTCAAGTGCATCTACATTACAGGGAAGTTAATACATGCAAATTAATACATAAAAGTGCAAAAACCTGCAGATCTTTATCAACATATTTAATAGTGAATTCCACCCATATTTGGCTTATGTCAAGAAGAACTTAAACTTGTTGCATATACAGAATGCAGATGTGTGGCTTAATTGTTAACCTTTGCAGTGCTTTTTTTATGGTAAAAAAAAAAATGATGTTTAAATCCTGCTGTTTTCATGAATTTTAGACAAAAATGTGGCACGCATCTAATCCAATACAAATAATTTGCTCAGACTTTAATTTATTATTAACACTGTTTTGGAAAGTTTATCATTTAAAAACCCTCCACTATAAATGGTTAATAGATTTATTCACAATATGCATATGAATCATTAACCATTTTATAATATTTTGATAAAAAAAAACTCTATTTAAAAATCATTAGGTTGTACCTCCTGCTGTGCAATGCATGATGGTCAAATGTGCAAATGCCACCAATATTTCCACTGTATATTTAAAATATATTCTGAAGAACTACATTTATAAAAGGCTAAATGTTTTTTTTAGAATGTAAAAAAAAGAATATAATACAGACTATAATTTTTTAAATTTGATGTCAATTTATTTTGGCACCTGCTGCTTATCAGCCTTCTAATGTGGAAGGAGACTTTAGATGGGCATTACGTTTAATCTGTACATTGATAATACGACATCTAAACCTGCCAGTGCTTTCAATCTGAATAATGCATATCTCATACGTTTACAAGGATACAACCTAACAGACAAATTCGGTTGAGAAAAGAAAATGGAACACAGCAGTAAATAATAATTGCTTATTAGAGTTAAAATATAAAGGTTGTGTTCATTCATTATTTATTTCTAAAATACATTTTTAACCTTTCTCTTAGTTAATTAAATATGGTAATAAACCACCACAGTAGTTATGTGTATGGCATTTGAGTTGCTTTATTCAATATCTTTATTATACTTATAATTAAATTGGAAAGCGCCAACATATTCGGTAGCGCTATACAGGGGTTAAGTACATGGCAAAAACTAATCATAACACATTAAAAAAGAATGGAGGGCCCTGTTTTTGAGCTTAAAATCAGTGTATTGTGTATTAAAATATCCTATTCGGTGTATACTCCTGATATGCAATGCATGATGGTCAAATATCCAAACGCCCCTATATTTCCCCTACATTTCAATCAGAATAGTAGTAAATAATAATTGCTTGTAAAAGTTAAAATATAAAAGTTGTTTGTATTTATTATTTGTTTCTAAAATACATTGTGCCCATTTGGTTAGTTTGTTAAATATAGTAATAATTGCCCACAATGGTTATGTGTTTAGTAGCTGTATTCGATATCTTATACAAGCATTAAAATATTCTATATTGTGGTTCTCCAATTATTCCAGTTGACTGAACCCCCCTTATATCAAGAAGTAATGGGTGTAAGTGCAATGGGAATGGAGAGAAGAAGAAGCATTTTTGGTTTATAACACCTCTTCTAACAGGCAGAGAGGCATGGAGACGCTGAGTGCCGCTAATTGGACCAGCTGTTGAAAAGTCATCATATAACAGCTTTTCTTCCTTCAGGTACTTGTCAGCTGGTACAAATGCATTCATTAATTTTGCATAAATTTGACTGCGCCTATAAGAAGAGCTGCTGGGGAGTCATCATTTGATCACAATAGGGTCATTTGCTGCTAGCCTCATCTCAACGCCACCAAACCCATTATATGCGCTCGCACCACCGTACATGGCGAAGAAATATACAGAGATAAAATATTCATCATGCAATAAAGATGGAAAAATGGTCTTTATATAAATAATATTCCTCTCAGTAGTAGTTATTCAATCTTTTAAAATATGGTGATTGGTGGTGGTAGTGGTATCCCCTCTTGGTGGATAAAAAATCCAATTGAATCAAAATCAGTTGTGGAAAGAGGAGGTTAGGGATACGCATAAAATGTATTACCATATTGGAAACAGATCATGAGATGTATCTACTTGGATGTACAACACCATAAAAATCCAGACTTAAAATACAGTTTTATAGGACCACTGTAAAGCCCAAACCAGATGAGCTAGGCATTTTAATTATTAATTGGTTATTCATAACATTCCAATTTAATAAATTATCAGCCTTATTAAATTGCAATTGGGCGAATTCTAAAGGGCTCTATATACGCACAGAGCATATTTTTTTATCCAAAAAGCAAGGTCTTCACTAACTAAAAACTTCTGTAAATGAAATATGCTCTGTGCTTATATAGAATGTGCCAAATTTCAATTTAATAAGGCTGTATATTAGCAATATTTAATATTTAAAAAAATTTGAATATTTATCTATACCCTTACATGGTAATTAAGGGGGGAGTATTTTTTTTTGCCTGAGAGATCAGGTTTTAAGAGCAAAAAGCTTGTTTAAATGACGCCACAATTAACACCTTTATGGATTATCATATAGCCTTATAAGGCTTAATATAAATTGGAAAGGTCAAACATCTCATAGCAAACATTTTTTCCCAAACATTTTCCAAAGGGATAACAAAAAAGATTAGGCCTATGACCTCAATGGGTCTTCTACCTGGAAGACTCTTTAACAAATCTGGCTAAAGCCCCTACAATAGACAGAGAGAAACAGACAGTATAAGTGGATAGATAGATAGATAGATAGATAGATAGATAGATAGATAGATAGATAGATGCTTTATAAATGTGGATGAATTTCAATCTATATATAATAGACTTTGATTGATAATTAGTAATCCATAAATTTAATCAAAACCTTAATGTCTGTATTTTGGTATCCATTCTTAGGAGGAATCTCTGAATCTTAAATAGAGCTCAAATCAACCTATAGACTGTAACAATGGGGAAGGTATAACAATATCCTACTCCCTATGCCCTTTAGGGAACCTCACTTGTGATCCTAGGCTTTCGTAATATGTCAGAAATAGCCCTGCTAAGACTAAAATCTAAAACCTAACCGTAGATTCGCTATTGTTTGTAGCTTTCTCATAGGGTACTAGTATATTGAATAAGCAGCAGCTTAACTAGGTTTCAATAGCTTCAGCTAAAAATGACATATTTAATTGTGCATCCATTCATGGTTCACTTCCTCTTAGTTACTGTTCCCACCTTTTAAGGTCTAATATTTTTTGCTATCCTATTGGAAAATGTTTGGTATGAGATGTTTGACCTTTTCAATTTAGATTAAGGCTTATAAAACTATATTATAATCCATAAATGTTTTTATTTAAATTTACATAATAAAGACAGTATTTTAAGGTTCTCACACATTTTTGCTCGTAAAACCCTTTAGACTGATCTCTCAGGGAAAAAAATGCAATTCAAATGCGATTTGGCCAATTGAATAGGGCTATATATGAGCACATAGCATATTTATTTTTACAGAAGATGTAAGTTAGTGAAGACCTTGATTTTGGATAGAAGTTCATTAACTAAAAACTTCTGTAAATAAAATATGCTGTGTGCTCATATAAAGCCCTATTCAATTGGCTAAATCACATTTGAATCGCTATGCTCACTTTTCTTATGCTGGGTAGTTCCTCCGTTTTCTTGATGACATGAAATAAGTAAATAGAACACATAAAAAACATGTTAGATCAGGACGTATAGCTGTGGCAACTTGTAGAAATAGATAAAAGTGATCCCATAGAGAGAGACAGGGATAGAGAGAGAGAGAGAGAGAGAGAGAGAGAGAGAGAGAGAGAGAAAGAGAGAGAGGGAAAGCGAGGGATAGAGAGAAAGGGATATAGTGGTTAATAGAGAGAGGAAGGCACAGAGAGAGAGAGAGGGGTATAGAGAGTTAGAGAGATAGATTAAATGCCTCTAATATCCCTCTATCTCTCCTTCTATTAATCTCTCTATAACTCCCTCTATCTCTTTCTAGCCCTCTCTCTCCCTATTTATCCCTCTCTATCCTATACATCTCTCCACTTCTATCCCTCTCCTCTACCCCCTCTACCCCCTTCCTATCTATCCCTCCCTCCCTTTCTACCCCACCCCCTCACCCCTTCCTCTCTATCCCTCCCTTTCTACCACACCCCCATCCCCTTCCTCTCTATCCCTCTGAGTTTAGGTTAGGGATTCTACGACTGAGCCAATAATTATATAAGCAGATACTATGGGCCTCATTCAATTGTGATATGGACAATTGAATAGGGCTCTATATAAGCACACAGCATATTTTTTTTACATACATTTTTAGTTAGTGACTTCTACCCAAAAGCAAGGTCTTCACTAACTAAAAACTTCTGTAAAAATAATATGCTCTGTGCTTATATAGAGCCCTATTCAATTGGCCGAATCGCAATTGAATGAGGCCCATATATGACAGCAGCAAATACACTAAGCTGAGTAAAACTGCACTAATAAATCATTTGGTAAATGAGCAAATAGATTTATTAAACAAATGGAGATTAAACAGCACGTGGGAGGAATATCTTGCACCTACAGAAGGACAGGGTGATAATTCACCAACAACAGCCCAGAACAATAAAGTTGCACCCCAAGTTGGTTCTGCATGACTTAGTACTGTTTTGTTTCTCCCTCCATTTTAAACATTATTTAAACAGCATGTAGGAGAAGCATCTCAAACCTTCCACATGCTATTTAGAAAAAAATGAGTTTTTTTTTATTTATTCAGTTTATATGCTGCCTGTACATACTGTAAATATTAAGCTGCAAATAAAATGTATTTGAGTGGTTAATTAATATTTCTAATTCTTCTCCTTCAGCTAGGGGCGTAGGAGCCAAAAAGATTTTGGTGGGATAAAGCTTCAAGAGCGTATCACTATTAAATGCTTTTGAGTTTGGATATAGAGCTTTTCAAAGGTAAGAGAAATAGCTGGAGAGTACACGCAATCTCCGGCAATCAGTGTGGGTTATTCAAAATAGTCTAGCATTTACTGAGGAAACTACAGTGATATTTAAAAAAAAATTAATTCACGCGGATGTTATATTAAGGGGGCATAGAATGGAGATAAGCAAAACATGGATTGGAAGATTGATTTATAGATAGATAGATAGATAGACAGAGAGAGCAAAGCACAGGATAGATTATGCATAATGGTATTGGATTACAAAAGTAAAGCATTTGTGGACATATTTGAATGTCCCTGCCCAAGTTCCCAGAATGCAGTTGAATAACTGAATTTTTTGGAAATAGGTTTGTACATTTATTTTAAACATTCAAAAGTGAACACAGATGTACTATTTATTTACTGTACTACTGTATGGTGGAGGGATTATATTGCTCTTTTGCCAACAATAAATTAAAATAAATATAAATATATTTGTACTCAGATCCCTCTCTTGCCCCACCTCTTCCGTAGACGAGGCCCTCAGCAGCTTTGTGTATGGTCAATCCCTTTCTCGCCACGCCACTTCCTTAGGCAAGGCTCTTTGCAGCTTATAAGCGCTTCCTGTTTGCACCTCCGCTCACTCTGGCTTTGACCTGCAGGATGCTTCTGATCCTGTCTGCAGCTCATTCGTTTGTTTTTTGGCCTTTTTCAGATCTCTCTTGGGCTATTTGCACCTCCGCTGATTCTGACTGTCTCCCGTTTATTTCAGTACTTTGGCCTTCCTCAGCTCTCTCTCTCTCACTTGAGCCGCTCGCACCTCAGCTCATTCTGACTCTATATGTCCTGCAGTATGCTTCTAAACTCTCTATCATCTTACTGTGCCTGTCCCTCGTTTATTCGCTTCTCTCTGCCTTTCTCAGCTGTCTCATTTTGGCGTCTGTGCATATTTCCTTGCAACTGCTTTGCCTTGGAGCTTTCTATATTTCTTGCCGTGCAGATTCTGGCTCCTTTTTCTCGCCGAAAGTGCACTCTCATTGCTGGAAAGCGATGGTTCCCGACTTCCTTATGCTTTGCTACTATTAATCTGGGCCCAAACCTACCTGTCTATGCCGTTGTCTACGTCCAAGGTAGAACTTTCAGCTTACCTAAGCCTTATTCACGTGGTTTCTGGCCCAGGTCTACTAAACTTCTACCCTTCTCACGCTCTCTTATTGGTCCTCTCTGGGCACCACATCAGCCTTCGCTAGGCACCACCTCAATCACGCTTTCATAGTTGCACTTGCCTTCACTAGGCACCACCAACATCACTCCTTCTCCTAAGTCCTAAGTTGTGTATTGCCGATGATGTCTTTTCTATGTATCGCAGAATACTCCTTCCCTCCAGTAGCCTCCTCCGCAGTTGGTGCTGATCACGGGGTTACCAGCAGTTCTTCACTCCCCTCTGAGACCATCTTTTAGGTCACTAGCCATTTCATCTGCTATCGCTGCTGTTCCCAGGCATTTCAGCAGTCCTTGATTCGCACAAGGGCTCATCTGGACCTCTGAGAAGGCCGGATATCCGGTAGCACCCGGCACATATCAGCTACCCTCACCACGTTATTCTACTTGTCCAAAAGGGCATGACATACTGTAGCTGGAGAGCAATGTCTCCTATCGTTACCCCGACCGTTCGACCGTTGGGAGAGGGCCCCTCCCACAAATACCAGATAAAATTATTTACCTGCCCACATATACAAGCACATTTATATATACACACACATTATATATATATATATATATATATATATATATATATATATATATATATATATATATAATATATATATACAGTTGCAAGCAAAAGTATGTGAATCCTTTGGAATGATATGGATTTCTGCACAAATTGGTCAAAAAAAGTCACAACAATAGACAATCACAGTCTGCTTAAACAAATAACACACAAAGTATTAAATGTTGCCATGTTTTTATTCAACACACCATGTAAACATTGACAGTGCAGGTGGAAAAAGTATGTGAACCCTTGGATGTAATAACTGGTTGAACCTCCTTTGGCAGCAATAACTACAACCAAACGTTTCCTGTAGTTGCAGATCAGATGTGCACAATGGTCAGGAGTAATTCTTGACCATTTCTCTTTACAGAACTGTTTCAGTTCAGCAATATTCTTGGGATGTCTGGTGTGAATCGCTTTCTTGAGGTCATGCCACAACATCTCAATCGGGTTGAGGTCAGGACTCTGACTGGGCCACTTCAGAAGGCGTATTTTCTTCTGTTTAACCCATTCTGTTGTTGATTTACTTCTATGCTTTGGGTCGTTGTCCTGTTGTAACACCCATCTTCTGTTGAGCTTCAGCTGGTGGACAGATGGCCTTAAGTTCTCCTGCAAAATGTCTTCATAAACTTGGGAATTCATTTTTCCTTCGATGATAGCAATCCGTCCAGGCCCTGACGCAGCAAAGCAGCCCCAAACCATGATGCCCCCACCCCCGTACTTCACAGTTGGGATGAGGTTTTGATGTTTGTGTGCTGTGCCTCTTTTTCTCCACACATAGTGTTGTGTGTTTCTTCCAAACAACTCAACTTTAGTTTTATCTGTCCACAGAATATTTTGCCAGTACTGCTGTGGAACATCCAGGTGCTCTTGTGCAAACTGTAAACGTGCAGCAATGTTTTGCTTGGATGGCAGTGGCTTCCTCTGTGGTATCCTCCCATGAAATCCATTCTTGTTTAGTGTTTTACATATCGCAGATTCGCTAACAGGGATGTAAGCATATGCCAGAGACTTTTGTAAGTCTTTAGCTGACACTCTAGGATTCTTCTTCACCTCATTGAGCAGTCTGCGCTGTGCTCTTGCTGTCATCTTTACAGGACGGCCACTCCTAGGGAGAGTAGCAGCAGTGCTGAACTTTCTCCATTTATAGACAATTTGTCTTACCTTGGACTGATGAACAGCAAGGCTTTTGGAGATACTTTTATAACCCATTCCAGCTTTATGCAAGTCAACAATTCTTAATCGTAGGTCTTCTGAGAGCTCTTTTGTGTGAGGCATCATTTACATCAGGCAATGCTTCTTGTGAAAAGCAAACCCAGAACTGGTGTGTGTTTTTTATAGAACAGGGCAGCTGTAACCAACACCTCCAATCTCATCTCATTGATTGGACTCCAGTTGGCTGACACCTCACTCCAATTAGCTTTTGGAGATGTCATTAGTCTAGGGGTTCACATACTTTTTCCACCTGCACTGTGAATGTTTACATGGTGTGTTCAATAACAACATGGTAACATTTAACAATTGTTATTAGTTTAAGCAGAGTGTGATTGTCTATTGTTGTGACTTAGATGAAGATCAGATCACATTTTATGACCAATTTGTGCAGAAATCCATATCATTCCAAAGGGTTCACATACTTTTGCTTGCAACTGTATATATATATATATATATATAACAGTGTAAATTTGCTGTCCCTCAAAATCATTCATCACACAGTCATTAATGTCTAAACCTTTGGCAACAAAAGTGAGTACACCCCTAAGTGGAAATGTCCAAATTGGGCCCAATTAGCCACTAGCTTCCCCGGTGTCATGTGACTCGTTAGTGTTACAAGGTCTCAGGTGTGAATGGGGAGCAGGTGTGATAAATTTGGTGTTATTGCTCTCACACTCTCTCATACTGGTCACTGGCACCTCATGGCAAATAACTCTCTGAGGATGGCCTAGACTATAGGAAGATTGCCAAGACCCTGAAATTGAGCTGCAGCATGGTGGGCAAGACCATACAGTGGTTTCACAGGACAGGTTCTACTCAGAACAGGTCTCGCCATGGCCGACCAAAGAAGTTAAGTGCACATGCTCAGTGTCATGTCCAGAGGTTGTCTTTTGGAAATAGAGTATGAGTGCTGTCAGCATTGCTGCAGAGGTTGAAGGGGTGGGGGTCAGCCTGTCAGTGGTCAGACCATATGTTTCATACTGCATCAAATTGGACTGCCTGGCTGACGTCCCAGAACGAAGCCTCTTCTAAAGATGATGCACAAGAAAGCCCGCAAGCAGTTTGCTGAAGACAAGCAGACTAAGGACATGGATTACTGGAACCATGTCCTATGGTCCGATGAGACCAAGATAAACTTATTTGGTCCAGATGGTGTCAAGCGTGTGTGGTGGCAACTAGTTAAGGAGTACAAAGACAAGTGTGTCTTGCCTACAGTCAAACATGGTGGTGGGAGTGTCGTGGTCTGGGACTGCATGAGTGCTGCTGGCACTGGGGAGCTACAGTTCATTGAGGGAACCATGAATGCCAATGTGTACAGTGGCATACTGAAGCAGAGCATGATCCCCTCCCTGTGGAGACTGGGCCGCAGGGCAGTATTCCAACATGATAAAGACCCTAAACACACCTCCAAGACGACCACTGCCTTGCTAAAAAAGCCAAAGGCAAAGGTGATGGACTGGCCAAGCATGTCTAAACCGTATTGACCTGTGGGGCATCCTCAAACGGAAAGTGGGGGAGCGCAAGGTCTCTAATATCCACCAGCTCCGTGATGTCATCATGGAGGAGTGGAAGCCTGTGAAGCTCTGGTGAACTCCATACCCATGAGGGTTAAGGCACTGCTGGAAAATAATGGTGGCTACACAAAATATTGACACTTTGGGTCCAATTTGGACAGTTACACTTAGGGGTATACTTAGTTTTGTTGCCAATGGTTTAGACTTTAATGGCTGTGGCCCTCATTCAATTGCAATGTGGCCAATTGAATAGGGCTTTAAATAAGCACCTAACAAATTTTTTTAAAGAAGTTTTTAGTTAGTAAGCATCTACCCAAAAGCAAGATTTTCACTAACTAAAAACTTCTTTAAAAAAAATATGCTATGTGCTTATTTAAAGCCATAATTAATTGGCTAAATCACAATTGAATGAGGCCCTGTGTGTTGAGATATTTTGAGGTGAGAGCAAATTTACACTGCTATACAGGCTGTACACTTACTACTTTACATTGTAGCAGAGGGGCATTTCTTTAGTGTTGTCACATGAAAAGATATAAAAAAATATTTACAAAATTGTGAGTGGTGTACTCACTTTTGTGAGATACTGTATATACACAATAAGAGATCTCCCCCAAAAGTAAGTATACCCTCTATTTATAAAAAAATATGGACATATTATTATTATTTTTATTATTATTATAGTTAATTTATAACGCGCCAACATATTCCGTAGCCCTGTACATAAATTAAGTTCAGACAAAGATAAATATAAATTAACATATAGCAAAGGAAGCAGGGTCCTGTCTTTGAGCTCGGAATCCAATGTCCATGGTGAATTCCCAAAGTACTTAGGATAGAAACTCGCAGACTTACAACCTAAGGTATAGTGAGTGGTAAAAGAGGGTGAGAGAGGTGATAAGCGTGTTAGGGTGGAAGGTGATATGCTTCTTTAAAGAGATGCGTTTTAAGTGAGGTTTTAAATGTTTTGTGGCAAGAGGAAAATCTGGCGGGGCTCTCAAAGTCCAGTAAAAAAAAATGCTAACTTTGGAACACATATTTGTGGTGTGTTTTTATTGAGAAAAATGACTTGTGTGACCGTAATTCTACAGCTCATCAGACCATCCGAGTGAGGGGATATCGAAAATAATCAGACTCAGGGGGTAGGGTTGGTACAATTATTCATTAAAGCCCCATTAAAAGACTAGAACATTGCTAAATATGGCAGGATTTTTTTAAATGGAACGTGTCACTCCATAAACGTGTATTTCTTTTTTATTAACTATTATCTAAACACCCCATAAAAAGATTTCATACCCTATAATAAATAAACCATTTGTTGTCTGCGAAATCCTGGAGATTACGCATTCAGTACTGAGGTTTGTTACCCCTTCATCATAATCAATCTACTTATATAGAGAATAGACAAAAGGAGCTGCTACTAATAGTGGTGCAATTAGGTATTTAGCCAAGAATGAGCTCTAAAACTGTATGGAAGAGGGAGGAGATGTCTGAGCAGAGCAAAGAGGAGCTGGGGTATAGAGAAAGATGATAAGAAAGTTATAAATACCCTTGAGGAGGAGACTTTTATAGGCCTTTTAGCCAGTTGAAGGATCTTAGCATGGAAGTAGAAGGAAGTAATTTAGTAGCGGGAGATGATACAAGCAGTTACATTATTATTATTATAGTTCATTTATAACGCACCAACATATTCTGTAGCGCTGTACATAAGTTAAGTTCAGACAAAGATAAATACAAATGAACATGTAGCAAAGCAAGGACGGCCCTGTCTTTGAGCTCGGAATCCAAGGTCCATGGTGCATTCCCAAAGCACTTACGATAGAAACTCGCAGACTTGCAATACTAAGGTATAGTGAGTGGTAAAAGAGGGTGAGAGGGGTGATAAGGGTGTTAGAGTGGAAGGTGATACGCTTCTTTAAAGAGATGCATTTTAAGTGAGGTTTTAAATGTTTTGAGGCAAGAGGATAATCTGGTGGAGCGAGGCAAGAAGTTCCAGAGACTAGGGGCAGCACAAGAAAAGTCCTGGAGGCGGGAGTGAGAGGAGGTGACAAGAGTTGTAGAAAGAAGAAGGTCATTAGCAGAAAGAAGATGGCGGGTGGGGGAGTATTTGGAGATGAGAGCAGAGATGTAAGGGGGAGCGTTATTGTTGAGGGCTTTGTAAGTTAGGGTCATGATTTTAAATGTTATTATTGCGGCTATGGGAAGCCAGTGGAGTGATTGACAGAGAGGTGATGCCGACACTGAACGTTGTGTACGGAAGATGAGTCTAGCAGAGGCATTCATAATGGATTGAAGTGGAGAGAGTCGGGTGGTGGGTAGGCCAACAAGGAGCGAGTTGCAGTAGTCTAGTCGAGAGATGATGAGAGAGTGTATAAGGATTTTAGTTGTGTCTTGTGTAAGATAGTGACAAATTCTGGAGATGTGTTTTAGATGGAGAAGACAATATTTAGATAGTGATTGTATGTGAGGGATGAAAGACAGAGCGGGGTCCAGTAGAACTCCAAGACATCAGGCTTGGGAGGAGGGGGTGATGATGTCGTTGTTGACAGTGAGAGAGATGTGAGGAATTGACACTGTGGGAGAGTGAGGGAAGATTAGGAGTTCAGTTTTAGACATGTTGAGTTTGAGATGGTGGGTGAACATCCAAGAGGATATACTAGAGAGGCAGTGGAAGACGTGTGTTAGAAGAGAGGGGGGTAGATCTGGTGCTGAGAGGTTGATTTGGGTGTCATCTGCATAGAGATGATAATGAAGCCCAAAAGAGTTTATGAGGGTACCAAGTGAGGAAGTGTAAATTGAGAAGAGGAGGGGGTGAGGAGAAGAAGAGGTGTCAGAGAAGGAGATACTGAATGATCGATTTTGTAGGTATGATGAGAACCACGAGAGAGCAGTCTCTCGAATACCTTTTGACTTGACGATAAGCAGGTCATTTAGCAGGCCATCTTTAGTGAGAGCTGTCTCAGTGGAGTGTTGGAGCCGGAAGCTGGATTGGAAGGTGTCAAGAAGGGAGTTAGAGGAAATAAAGCTGGTAAGGCGATTATAGACGAGCCGCTCCAGCAGTTTGGAAGCCAGGGGAAGCAGAGAGATAGGGCGGTAGTTAGATGCGACTTCAGGGTCAGATGAGGGTTTTTTGACGGTGGGTATAACTATGGCATGTTTTAGAGAAGATGGAAACATGCCAGTATTTATGGAGAGGTTGAAAATATGTGTGAGAGCTGGGATTAGTGTGGTAGAGAGGGGACATAGAGAGAGACTAAGACACAGGGCCCCTTCCGGATCCCTACCTTGTCGTGGCAAGGGGCTTGTTACACAGCTGGTTCCATATCTTGAAATACATATACATAGTTTGCCTATAGCTCTTATATACAGCCTTATTAAATTGCGATTCGGCCAACTGAATAGGGCTCTATATAAGCACAGAGCATATTTTTTTTTACAGAAGTTTTCAGTTCGTAAAGACCTTGCTTTTGGATAGAAGTTTACTAACTAAAAACTTCTGTAAAAAAATATGCTCTGTGCTTATATAGAGCCCTATTCAATTGGCCAAATCACAATTGAATGATGCCCTATGTATGTATTAGAGGACAAAGAAGGTCACAGAGCAATCTTTAGAAATAAATTTGGCCCTGCTTGTAGTATGTTTGTTATAGTTGTACATTATTATTTTTTAAAATTTTGGTATTTCTATTTTGTTAGAAAAAATGTAATAAAAAATAAAATAAATATTAAATAAAAAACTAATAATGTTAATAGTTTTTAGGAATAAACCTTTTAGTTGCCTTTCTAAGAGTAACCATGGTCAGATGACTAGTAGCAAAAATGCTGGACCTTTTGCTTGTGATGCAGGAGCATTGACCTCCAAAAATGAACGCTACCAGTGTGAACTCTGTCATCCTTAAAGTTTTATCTTCTGCGTTGACTAGACCTGATTACCAAGTTCCTACTGTCAGAACTAACAATCCCACCTTCAGAGATAGAGCTTGTTTTTAGTACTGGAAGATATTTGAACCACCAACTAGCTCATTAAGAATTTCCACGTATGCTGGTTCCCTTTGCTAGCCACCAGTTCCTATATTTTGGATGGTTTTGGTTTCAGCAGCCTGTTTGTTCCCTGTATTTTATTTTGTAGATTACTGTCTTCTTCGTTTTGCGCTCCAATAAGTCTCTTGGTTTCCCTGGCTGCTTCCGGCCCTGACCTAAATACCAGCTAGCCCTGATGTCCTCAATCCAAACTCTGACTGTGACTTTCAGATCAATTTACCTATAACCCTACTCCAGTTCATTCATATCCAGTTTGGAGCTTTCTACATAGAAATTAACATAAATGATTATTACTACCATAAAACACCAACATCTTCTGTAGCACTAGGAGATGAGCACTCTTAAAACACTAAAATAAAGATGTCAGCACAGAGTGTGATACATGAAGAGTTGATAGGCATGTCATGTAAAAGAAACTTCAAACTAATGTTATTAAAAGAATCCAGATTCACAAAATTGTGTTTCTTGCAAAAGTAATTCATCAGGATAACATGAGTCTGACAGGTTTCTCTCAAATGAAAGTTGGCTCAGTGCTTAGTGACTTCTGTACATATTTAAATGTACTTATACATTATTGTATATATGCATTGAAAGTACATTTTAATAACGTACAGTGCACTCTAATTTGATGCTGGGTAAGAAACAATTTTACTTTTTTCATATTACAGTAGAATCCCGGTTATCCGGCACTAAACTAACTCGGACTCTCAAGCAACCGGCACCGGCATCAATTCCCCAAATTCAAAAAACTTCCGCTAAACCGGCATAACCGGCACTATCCGAGACTGCCAAAAAAATAGCTAACTTTTTTCCTAATTGTTTTTTGCGGCCTTAAATGGCCTGGCTTAGGTGTTAATGCTTTTTCAAATCATTTTGAGAGGTTTTGAGGGGTTTAAGGGTCGTCTAGACCCATAAAATTGGGATTCCTGATTAACCGGCAACTACAGTCAACCAGCAATAGCGAGTCCCAGTGGGTGCCGGATAACAGGGGTTTTACTGTATATGTCATGTCAAAATGACAGATTGTTCTTAAAAGCACAACAACACGTATAGGATTCAGTGCATATGATTCAAAAACCTAACAGAGTTTCTTTGGGCAGTTGCCTATAATGTCCATGGTATCATTAGAATAAAAAATCAGTGTTCCATGCTTTTGATCTCGGAGTGTTTTTACTGATTTAAAGGAGGCAGCATAATAATAAAACTGGATCTGAGAGGGCCCCACAAGTGGAGAAAAATGTGACAAGTGGAGAAAAATGTTCTTGTTTGTGAACATTAGTATGAGTATGGACAATGTCTTGAATTGGTGAGTTCGAAAACTAAAGAGCTCCTCAAGCAGAGATTCTTCAAGACAACTTTCTAAAAAAAGACATCACTTTCCATATTGTCAACTGTACCATTAATTGAGTTGTGTACTCTTTCAGCTATTATCAATTCTTTTCAATCACTGTACCATGGATTTTGTTGTGAAGTTACCTTTTTTGAATGGTAGTGGAAGACTGATTCTTTAAACTAGCACACTTCATCATGCTCTGAAAACTATTCTTTGCAGCTGACCTGGCTAATAACTAAAGGACACATGACTTGACCTCATATAGAATCTGATATTTTAGTTGGTAGACAGGTTCTAGATTTCTATATTCATATGACGATTTCTCTTCATCTACCTTCAGTGTAACATCATTAGACCAGTAGAAAATCAGAACAAACGAACTAATCCCTAAATTATTATCTCTACAATTTTGTCTCATTTTGCCTGTAGCCATACATTTCAGGATTCCTGACCAGGGTGTCCCTATTCTTATCTGCATAACTTTAGTACCTAGCTCTTCTTCATAAAATGTTGATACCAAAATTCAGGCCAAATGGTCCAGTGTAACATCATTAGACAGTAGAATATCAGAACAAACTAATCCCATAGGTAATATCTCCACAATATTGTCCCATTTTTCCCGTGGCCATACATTTCATGATTCCTGACCAGGTTGCCCCTATTCTTATCTACATAACTATATCACAAAGCTCTTCTATCTACAATGTTGATGCCAAGGTCCAGACAACATGGTCCAAAATTCCGGTTTCCAAGGGCCAGAAACAGCCTAATTAGCGTCATAGACCTTCCATTAAAATATATTTCCAAGCCTTTCTACAAAAAAAAAGAAGGCTTGGGCCCCTATTCAATTGCAATTTGCAACAGTTAAAGAGCGTTTCAATCGATCAAGCCCGCAGCTACCTTGCAGAAAGCTTAAACAGTAAACCATGCACCCGTAAGTAGCATTTCAGAGCATGATACAGATCAATTAAGCAAGACTGTAACTACTGATCTAGAAACAGCCATTAGTAAATGAGACAGTCATCATGACATCATTAAAACATGGAGGTTAAAGACTGTTGTGCAATAAATTAAAATGTCTTTCGGCGCTTTCCCCGCCTTTTAAAGTGCAGCATTGATGTTTTATTTGCACTTACAGTGCTTAAGTGTTTAACCCCCTTGTGAGTCCTGTCTGGTATTCGTAGGACTTTCTTCTACATTTGCAATTTACGGGTGTGAAAACATTTGCAGGCTTGAGGAATTGTAGCAATTGAATAGTGATTTGCGATTGTAACATTTATGGGCTTGAAAGATCAAAGGCTTAGCTGGGTCGGAGTTACAATTTTGACAACCGCAGGGATTTTCAGCCTGTAACCTGTAGATCGTTTGCGGGTAGCTAAAAGATGCCAATTGAATAGCAAATTAGTTTACGGGCTCCAGTAACTTACAATTGCTCAATTGAATAGTAGCCTTGGAATCTATTGGAATCAATTTTGAGCCTTTTTCAATTGAGCTTTCGGGAGATCTGGGCTCGGAAATGGAGCCTGCAAGTTACTTTGCTATTTGATTGGTGTCATTTTGCCGGCTCTGATTGAGTTTCAGGCTGCGATTCATTGAGATCATTGGGATTTATAAAATCACAAGTTAATGCTCCTCAAAGCTTTTGATCTTTCATGGCCACAAGAGTTGCAAACTCTAAAATCGCAAATCGCTATTCAATTGCTCCAATTCCCCCTTGTTAACCACTCCGTCAAGCCCGTAAATGGCAAAAGTCGAACCACAAGTTACTGGTACCAAGGAGGTCTTGCAAAGTGCTTAATGACATGTACAGAGCACTGTAAAGTCATATATAAACACTCTACTGTACTTTTTTTTAAAGGGAAAGTGATGTTAGATCTTTGAATTAATAACACACGATTCTCAGCCTAAAAATATACTTGATTTCATGTTTATTTTCTGTGTTATATAGATCCTGTGTTAATACATAAAATGGTACTCGCATGTAATAGAATATCATATTTACGGTTTTAGCAATATTGCATTATGTCTGGAATGTGGGTCCGATTGCAACTCATAATTCAAATTCCCAGTTAGAAACAGCCAATGAAATGTGGGTCTGATCATGACTCGTGGTTCAAGCCCGTAGGGCTTCATTGAAAAATGGAGGTTGGATCTCAAAGTCATACAGGCTTGAACCACGATCGGACCCACATTACATTGGCTGTTTCTAACCCCAGAGTTATGGCCTTGCGTCAGCGATCATGTTCAAGCTCGCAAATGCTACTTTCGATAGCATGGTTTGAGATGTGGGCTATCGGGCTGGACTTGCAATTGAATAGCACCATATGTTACGGCTTCTGCAAGCTCGCAACAGGCCCGCAGACATACTTCCTACTCTGATTGAGTTGCGGCCTTTGAATTGAATGAGGCTCATAATATCTATATATGAGTCAAAACAGTTAAAATATGCAATTTAAATGGGATCTTCCAACATCTCTTTGCATGTCCAGTGTTGTACCTCAGCTATCTCAAACCTGGCGAACTGATCTCAACTTTTCCCAGTCTCCATGTCCATTGACATAAGGAAGCTTAGAGTAGAGAAGGGCGATATGATGGAACTCTTCCAATACATCCAAAAACTGAATATTGTACAGGAAGGAAGTATCTTCCAATATAAAAAGAGGTATTAAAGAACAAGAGGTCATGATTTAAAGTTGGAAGGTGTAAAATTTAGGGGTAATTTGCAAGAAAGGGTAATAAATAAATGGAATAGCAACAGTTAAGGTATTTAGTCATGCCTGGGGTAAAGATACGGTTATCATGATAATTACATAAACCACTACTTTAAGTAAATAGCATAGGAAGACTAGATGGCCCATTTTGGTTCTTATCCGATCCTAAATGTGTGTTTCTATTTTCTAGTATTCTTGCATGCTTATGACTTGTGGATGTTCTCTGTGTGGTTCTATTAATTAACCATTTTACCTAACATAACCAATTTGTAACCTTAGTTCAATGACACGACAGATCTCTGCCTCCCCAAAAATATTAGCTGTCCGACGGTACACTTCCTGGCCTTGAAATTCTAAACCAGATTATGTTTCCATATCTATCTAACTGCAGTCTAAAGATACCGATGGCTAAATATTTATGACAGATAGAAGCATAAAGGTGATACATTATAAGTCTCACTAATATGTCATTATCCATAATCCTTTTGAAAACACTATAGTCTGGAAAACTGATCTTCTGACCTGGTTGAGTCATATTGATCTGATCAAAATGTTTTGTCCTCATTTGTGTAATAGAAAACTTGTAAGCAATACCATTGTTTGTCATGTAAGACGATAACTTCATTAACTTACGACAGAAAGTGCGCAATCGGAATACAAATTAAATTGATTCCCCAGTCAACCAAAACAATCGCATCTCCCAAATATCCTGCGGGAATGTCACACTTTGACACTTAAGTAATGCTGTTGTGTACACGCTGTTGTGTACAGCACTGAGATGCCAGACCAGAGTAGTGGCTGTTCATATGCAGATACTGTTGAGTGTTTTTCTTGTGTGGCTTGTCTGTATTGTCTTGTTGTCCCTCCTATGTTTTGCGTGGTATTTGACTTGCATGAGTGTATATGTGTCAGGGGTGAACCTGGGAGCCATACATGACCTGTGGAGCTGGGATGCTGGGGCAGAGCTACCGCCAGTTCTGCAGTATGTGAGCTTGATTTAGGTACCCTAATCCATGGCTATGTTCTTAAACTTGCCTTAGAGCAGTGCCCAAAGCCAGTAGTGTAGGAAGGGGGTACGCGGGGGTCGGAACCCCCCTGGGGGGTCACCGCTTAAGGGGTGGCAAAAATTCCCCCACCTGCCTTCCACCGCACGTGGCTCACATTCCCCTTCCCTGATGCCCTGCTCCTGTCCCTGCTCTCTGATTGTGTCTGCTGGCAGGAAAAGGAGCAAGCAGAGGGAAGAACCGGCAGACCTACAGCATGGAGCAGGAGGTAAGGACCGGGAAGAGGATGGGGGGGAGAGAATGATACATGGAGGGAGGGAGAGGCATGGGGAAATGGAGAATAGAGGCAAAGGGGCAAAAGGGAGACACATGGAGGCAGAAAGGAAAGGGGGGGACATGGAGGGAGAGGGGCAAACATGGGGAAGAGGGGGACACATGGGGGAGAAGAAGCATGGGGAAGAGGGGGAGACATGGGGAAGAGGGAGACATGGATGTAAAGGGAGAGACATGGGGGAGAGTGGCAAGGGAAAGAGGGAGACACGTGGAGGGAGATAGAGGTAGGGGATAGGGGATTGAGGTACGTGGGAGACATGGAGGGGAGACATGGGGGTAGAGGGAGAGACATGGGGGAGAGGTAGACATGGGGAGAGAGGGAGAGGCATGGGGAGAGAGGCAAGGGGAAAGAGGGAGACACGTGGGGGAGCGAGAGGTAAGGGGGAGACATGGAGGGGGAGGTGGAGACATGGGGGAGAGGGAGAGACATGGGGGAGGGAGACATGGGGAAGAGGGAGACATTGATGTAAAGGGAGAGGCATGGGGGAGAGTGTCAAGGGAAAAAGGGAGACACGTGGAGGGAGATAGAGGTAAGTGGGAGACATGGAGGGGAGACATGGCGGTAGAGGGAGAGACATGGGGGAGAGGTAGACATGGGGAGAGAGGGAGAGGCATGGGGAGAGAGGCAAGGGGAAAGAGGGAGACACGTGGAGGAGCGAGAGGTAAGGGGGAGACACGGAGGGAGAGGGGAGACAATGAGGAGAAGGGAAAGGGGGAGACACATGGGGAGACATGGAGGGAGAGAGGGAAACAAGGAGGAGAGGGAGGCATAAGGGAGAAAGGGAGACATGGGGGAGAGGGAGAAGCATGGGGGAAAGAGGGAGATATTTGGAGGGAGGGAGAGGCAAAGGGAGATATGGAGGGAGAGTAGGAGACATGGGTGAGAGGGATGCATGGGGGAGAGAGGGAGAGGAATGGGTTAGAGAGACAAGGGGAAAGAGGGAGAGGCATGAGAGGGATACATAGAGCAAGGGGGAGACCGAGATGAAGAGAGAGAGTTAGAATGAGAGGGTGAAGAAAGAGGGGAGGGAAAGAGAGGTGAGAGGAGAAATAGAAAGGGGGAGGAATGGAAGAGATAGATAGTGGGGGATATGGAGAGAAAGAGAAAGCAGCGAGATACTGAGGGGAGAGAGACAGGGAGAGAGGGGGAGGACTGAGAGAGAGTAAGTGAGGGGGGAGAGGAAAGAGAGAGGGATAGAATGAGAAGGGTTGGGAGAGAGATGGGGAGGGAGAGAGAGGGGAGAGAAGAGAAAGAGAGGGAGAGAGAGAAAGAGAGAGAGAGAAGGGAGGGGAATAGAGAGAGAGACATGGAGAGAAAGGGAGAGGGAGAGAAAGAAGGGGAGGAAGAGAGAGAAAGAGAGGGGAGATAGAGAGAAGGGGGAGTGTGTGAGAGAAGGTGATATATATTTATATATATTCTGTATATATATATATATATATACATACATATATACAGTATATATATAACATATATGCATACATATATATACATAAACATATATATATTTGTACTGGGGGCTGCAAACTCAGGGACAGCCCAGGGCGGCAAAAGCTCTATCTACGCCACTACCCATAGCCCTAAATGGATACTTAAATAAGGTGAGCCTGAGGCAAAAAGGTGATACGTTTTTGAGCCTCATATGCATTTCAATACCCAGAATCCTTTGCGACAGTGAAAATACTGTTTACTGAGAAGTTCTGTGTGGGAAAAAAGCAGGTGTCTCGGCCTTTGTGATAATGTAAGTGTATGTACTCGGTATGATCTTTATTACCTTAGTGTATATACAGCGTTCTGTGTTTCTGTGTATGTTACACTGTAAATGTTGTAGGACAAACTGTCATTTTAATGTTGTTTATTTTCATATATCACTTTGAACACATAGGTGTAGACATAAATATATATATATATATATATATATATATATATATACATATATATATCTATATGTGTGTCTGCATGTTGTATATTTTATTTTGTTAATTTTTTTGCTTAGGAAAATGCTTATCTTGAATCATGTGTTTGTCAAAAACTGTAGGGACTTATTTTTTAATGGGCTTCAGCATTTTTGGTAATTTAACTACATTGTGGGTGACAAGTATGAGCAGCGTATGGGTTGATTTGTATTTGAGTTTCTAGTGTGTCTATATTTTATTATTTAGCATAAATGAATGTCAAAAAGGATGGCAGCCCATTGAGAAGCTGACTTACAGCCCCATTAAATTAGAAGCCCGTAGCGGCATCGGGAAGCTGGCAAAGGCTGTGGGCTTGAAATTTGGCCGAGTTACATAGCTGTTAAATTAGAACGGGCTGCGAGTTATGAGCTTGAGACACAAACCCGTAAACCATTTGTCGACCGTTAGATGCGAGTGATCAATTAGATGGAGCCAATGGCAAATGAGATTGTCATAATTACGTCACTGAAAAATGGAGGTGGGATTTCAAAGTCTTAAGGTTTTTAATTACTAGTTACGATCGTACCCACATTCCAGATGTGATCCAATATTGATAAAGCCGTAAATATGATATTCTATTAGTTACAGTATATGTATTAACATTGATATAACACAGAAATCACACATGGAATAAAGTATTTTCTGGGGGCCGATTTGCGAGCTTGAGAATGTTGTGCTATTAATTCTAAGACCTAACATCACTTTCCCTGTTAATAAAAGTACAGTAGTGTGTCTATATGTGCATTTAAAGTGCTCCGGATTGGACTTTACACCCCTTGCGAGTACTCTTTAGCACTCGTCCTTTGGCTCCATTTGCATGTTACAGGGTTGAATGGAAGTGAAATCGTAGCAATTTAATAGCATGATTGGAATTGTAGCGGTTACGGGCTTGAGAGAACAAAGGGATTTGCGGCCGCGAAGTTCCACGTTCCACGTCCCGTAGGCTTTTTTCTCCAAACCCCGCAGATCAGCAGCGGCTTGCTTTACGGGGCCCATTTGTAGTCGTAAGTCATACTGGCTACATTACGAACTATAGTTTTAGACGTTAGGGGAAATTTATTAGGGCTGATAGTGGGGGGTGTTCACAACTGAAGACTTAATTCCTTTCTTAATTGCATTACTTTTTTTTACTGTGCACGCAGACTAATTGAATTTGTTGTTGTTTAGTCATTCTGACTGCCCATGACCCTATGGACTGCAGCACACCAGGCACATCCATGCCACTGCCCCTCTACGCTTCCTTAAGCTCATGTTTATTGCTTTAATTACAGATCAGATCTTCTTGCAGTCCAAGAGATTGCAAGCAGTTTTCTCCAACACAACAATTCAAAGGCATCAATTCTCCGGCGCTCAGCCTTCTTTATGGTCCAGCTCCTATCTGTATACTACTACTGGGAGTACCATAGTGCTAGCTGACCCTTTAGTTTTCGCTTCTTTCTAGTAATGGATTTGAGATGTCCAGGCTCCGCTGAGGCATTTTTCTGGGGGGCTGAAGACGTATTTAAAATTTCAGGCACTCTGAAACACTTCTAACTAAACTTCTAAGCGAGATTGGATATCGTTATGGGAGCCATGTTATAATATTTTTTATGTAGTTATGGGACAGGTACTCTGGGCTTACGGGTATGGAGACCTCACTCAGTTTTATTCTGATTGATCCACCTGGGCTCAAGCAGAAAGAATATGAAATTATGGACTTTTGGTGGCCATCATAGGACCAAGTTTCCCACCACTGGTTAAGCAATACTCCACTTTATCATATACATTATTAATACAAATGACCAACAGTACTTACTCAGTTTATTATTTCTTACTCTCACTATGGGTGTAGTCATTGTGAATGCACAATTCTTCTGACTTCCATTTGTCCTCTAATACTACGGGCAATTATAACCATTACATGCTGTTGTTATTTGTGTTAAATGGTGTTTGGATGAGGCACTTTAAGTAAATGGAATGTAATCTACATAACAAATGCCAAGATAAGCATCACAAGGGGTTAATATAGGCTGCTTGTCATAACTCAAGACTTGATAAATATGTCCCAAGAACATTAGATTCTGGCATGGAGATAAATATATCTCCTGAAAAGCCATAAAAACACAAATCACATTCACGCTAGTGAAATCAATGCAAAACAGCTAAATTATGTTAATAAAATATTCATAGAACCATACGTCTTCTCATACAGATGACTACACATGTACGCATGCCAGTAGTCTGCTAAGTGCTAACCATCTCTGATACACTACATTATGCAACTAACTGCAATTACACTTAGCTATAATTAAGAACAATTATAGCTTTTATTTCCCAACTTGTTCTTTTAAAGCACATTTGTAATAAAACTTTTTAAAGGTGAAAAATATAATTACATATCTATACAATATTCCAAATAATTACTTGGGCTAAGTTTTTTCTCCTTGAACAGTTTGCATTTCTGCTGTCAGATTTGCCATTTATAATCAGTGGAATATGCATTATGAATATTCCATCATTAACCTTTTTACCTCAATAAATCTGTGCAGAAATGAGAAGAAATTGTTCAAAAAACGTTTTTTTTTCTACATTGGTTTTCCTTGAAAGGAACTTCAAATGGTTTTGCTGGCTTATGTGAGATGTTAGAAAAATATTTTTTTTGCCGATTAATAGAGCAAATATTAATGTTGATGTGCAACTCCTTTCTCACAATGACGGTTTGCTTTAATAAAACCTTAGATAGAAGCAACTCATTTATTTTTTTTGTGGGAAACTTAAAACTATATTAGAAGATAACATCAGAGATGATAACATATCAGGATTTGGAAATTCACGACCCAGGGGTGAGGGGACCTGTTACGCCACAAACTCTTCTACTTCCAACTTGCAGGAATACCCTTTGGATTGGGTTGGATTGGATATATCAGCTACCAGGAACAGCAATCATCAGGAGCTTGGTCCCTTTAGATGGGACCAACAGGAGCACAGGATACATACAAGCTTGGTAAAAATAAATACAAGTCTTCCCCTCTAGAATTACACATATGCCATATTTATCTATAGGGAAAAAGAGCACAGTATATTACCAGAGACCTCACATGACAATTACTTTTTTTTCTGGAACCCAACTGACAGTTAACCCCTTGTGTGTTGGTTATACCAGAAGACCTTGCATATACAGAATCCGGGCAGAAGAATTCTGTAACAAGCTAATATAAACTGAACTGAACAAAGACTTAATGCTGACATAGATAACATACATACTGTTTTTTAACTTAAATTTGCCAGTTACAAAATAAGCAACTAAATATATTAACCAATGCCAGACTGGTGGCCCATAACATTTAAACAATTCTAAAGTCCAGTGGTCCCCCTGGGCATGACATAGATCCATTGCATTAATCTCATATGAAATTGTACAGTCACAATGTAAGTCAGTCCTGTCTGTGAAGGCTTTTGACCAGGTATGGTTGGTGAAAGTGGAGTCTAAAAGGGACCCCCTTGTCCCGAAGAGTCTGGTTGTAGAAACAACAGTTTTTTTGAACTTGGGAAGCATCTTATCAGTTCAATGGGAAGTGGCTTGAATCATGTAACTGACAAGGCAGGTTCCCCTACGAATCAAGATCCTTAGGCCTTTGCCTACTTCCTGCTGTTACATTAGTCATGAACTTAGTGGAGCAGTTCCCATCTGTGACAAAGAAGCTGAGATTTCCCTAGTGATTCTTATTTGGATCCAGATGAGCCTCAGTAAGATAGAAACCTATATATTTTTTTATAATAGACAAGAACCAAAAGATACCACCTACCCATTATATCTACTTTAAATGCTTGGATTAGATAAACCTTGTCCAAGGCATGCTTATATTCCTTAACTAAATATGACCCTTCCACTTACACTAAAATACTGTTCAACTTATCTAATACACTTTTTGTAAAGCAGAAGTTTCTGGCATTAAATTATCCATCTTCCAATTTCAATCATGACCTCCTCATCCTCTTTTTCTGAAATATGCTTTCCTACTGAATATTTTGGTATTTTTAAAAGTGTCTATAATATCCTCCACTCCCGTCTATCCACTAGGCCAGTGGTGGGCAACTTGGTGTTATGAGGGCTAGGATTTGAATATCTCTCAATTCAATTTGTCATTGTTTCACCACAACACCTGAGTTACTCAGTTTCAATTTGATTGTTCCCCCTGGGCTGTTTGGTACCCTGCATAGGGGCACCACTGCTCTAAGAGGGATACACAAAAAAAGAGTCTCTCCTAGGAGGTATTATGTTGGATCCAACTTAGCTATCAACTGCAATACACAGAGCAACCTATGAAGCAGCACACCTCAGGGAGAAAACTTTCCTCATTATTTGAGTTTCTCCGTGATACACCTATGGCATTATGATTGCAGTTCCATTGCTACAATATGTTTGGTTGTGGTTCAGGATGTCAACTAAATTTTACCATGTGGAATTGTGTAAACTGAACTCACTCACCTGTGCAAAATTGAGCCCCCAATAACGTTGTTGTATACAATCCCTAAAGGAATTATAGTGTAACGGAGTTGGAACACGAATCCAATATCTCCGCTGGTATACGGTAAAATACCCAAGAGGCACTACAGTTTCACCATTCCCAACCTCCCATATTGGACGACACACAATTTGGGAGTCAAATGAATAATACTTTATTTTGTTATGTGCAGAAATATTTATACACATCTCTTCCCACAGGCAATACACATCCCCCATAGTTGGCCACACAATACACATATAGGGACAATAGGTGGGTCACACCTCCATGAGGCTACCTGGCAACTTTGATACAATCAGACATTGATTAGATCATGCTTCTTTGTTCTTATGTCTGAGAATGAAAACACTTTATACAATAGACTTCCTTATCTTATGAGGAGTCTCTGTAATAGGATTATCTATTATGCCAAGGTCTGCAATAGTCTGGGCTAATATTCTGCAGAGCATAAACCAACATACATACAGTATAACAGTAGGATCATATTTTAACCAAGAATTAAATAACCATAAAATAGGGTAAAACAGTGATGGGTTCCGCTACATATAGTATTAAAGAAAAATAGACATAAATATAAAAAGTGGACAAATGAATATAAGAAAATATTGGGTGCTATGTTGTCTTCATTTATTTGTAAATTTAGACATATTTTATATATTAATTCAATATCTATGCGTCCCAAAAAATCTATATTACTTTATATTCTATAATGCTCTCCAAGTAGATAGTAAAATGATCCCTAGTGTGTATGAAAGAAACATGAGAGAATGTGACTGTCAATACTCTGCAGAGCACATAGCTGCCTCACCCCTTAAAGGTTTTACTTGTTCTCCTTTTTTTCTTCTTTTTTTTTCATAAAATAAGAAAAAACTCTTACACTTTAGTCCATTTTTCTAGCACTTTTATTTAAAATGGTTGTGAATGTCAAAAAGCGTTGACCACATCTCTGTCTATATTGACTGCTATATCCTCATATCAAACAAAGATTTCATTCTGTATAGTCTATTTATCTGTTAACATCAAGATGAAAGCTTGACTTATTATATATGTTTAATACATAAGAAAATAGTTTGACTCACAGGAATATTATTAGCTTCGGTTTTCATAATAGAACTTTTTCTTTGGGATGTGAACAATGCTAAATTGAATGCCGAGTTCATCTTTATATGGTTATTGATGTGCAGCTTTGTAGTGAATAGGTGGCATTTGATAGATACTTGGAAATGAAAGGACTATTTGGCATACAGCTCCTTTGTTTATGTTTAGCAGCAATTAATATATAGAAATACATTTCTTCTTGTGTATTTAATTGAGCAAGTTTAAAACATGGCAAAACTTTTTTGCATGAAAAACTTGCTCTTCAACAATGATTTTGAAATGTTTCATAACTAAATGCAGTGTCCTGAAATACCCTAAATAAAGATATGTACATCGGGAAAAAAGGCACTCATTTATCAAGTATGTAACAAATTAAGAACATTGCTAGCTGTATAAGCCTTAAGCATAAAGGCCCTTCCCAAAAAGTTATTCTGGTTTGCTGGTATGTAGGCTACGTAAAATATTTATGGCTAAATTTAAGAGTAAAATATATAGTAGCAAAAAAGCACCTACCTCCTACAGTCTCTAAACCAAAGCTCCAATATCTCTCACAAAAACACTATTCTCCACTCCTAGGACCAGTGGGTTAGCTTATGCATCATGGCACAGTTAATGTTTGAGCGGGAAACACTTTGTTTTATGGACTTTGTTGAGTTATCTATTAGCTACATATTTTGTTTTCCAGATGATACCATAGTTAACAATTAATTAGTGAACTCTTTACTAGGGTACTAAAGTGGATCTTTTTATTTTATCATATCTTAATATACGATTTACAGTGCCTTGCAAAAGTATTCACCCCCCTTGGCATTTTTCGTGTTTTGTTGCCTCACAACCTGGAATTAACATGGATTGTTTGAGGATTTGCGAACAAATAGGACAAAATAACAGAAAAAGTAAATGTGCATAACTATTCACCCCCCTATAGTCAATTCTTCGTAGAGCCACCTTTTGCGGCAATCACAGCTCCAAGTCGTTTTGGATAAGTCTCTATGAGCTTGCCGCATCTTACCACTGGGATTTTTGCCCATTCCTTCTTGCAAAACTGCTCCAGCTTCTTCAAGTTGGATGGTTTGCGCTTGTGAACAGCAATGTTTAAGTCTGACCACAAATGTTATATTGGATTGAGGTCCGGGTTTGACTAGGCCATTCCAACACATTTACATGTTTCCCCATAAACCACTCAAGTGTTGCTTTAGCAGTGTGTTTGGGGTCATTGTCCTGCTGGAAGGTGGACGTCCGTCCTAGCCACAAATCACGCACAGAGTGGTACAGGTTTTGCTCAAGAATATCCCTTTATTTAGCACCATCCATCTTTCCCTCAACTCTGACCAGTTTCCTAGTGCCGGCTGCTGAAAAACATCCCCACAGCATGATGCTGCCACCACCATGTTTCACTGTGTGTTCTTTGGGTGATGTGATGTGTTGGGTTTGCGTTTTCTTTGATGGCTGAAAAGTTAAATTTTAGTCTCATCAGAGCAGAGCACCTTCCTCCATACATTTTGGGAGTCTCCCACATGCCTTTTTGCCAACTCAAAAAGTGCCATTTTGTTTTTTGATGAAAGTAATGGCTTTCTTCTAGCCACAGCTTATTGTTGTCCTATGTACAGATACTCCAGTCTCTGCTGTGGAACTCTGCAGCTCCTCCAGGGTTATCTTAGGTCTCTGTGCTGCCTCTCTGATTAATGCCGGTCTGTGGGTTTTGGTGGGCGGTCGTCTCTTGGCAGGTTTGCTGTTGTGGCATGTTCTTCCCATTTGGCTATGATAGATTTGATGGTGTTCCTGGGGATCATCAAAGATTTGGATATTTTTTTATAACCTAACCCTGACTTGTACTTCTCAGCAACATTGTGCCTTACTTGTTTGGAGAGTTTCTTGGTCTTCATGGCAGTGTTTTTTGTTAGTGGTGCCTCTTGCTTAGGTGTTGGGGCCTTTCCAAAAAGGTGTGTATATGTAATGACAGATCATGTGACACTTAGATTGCCCACTAATGGACATCATTTCACTTATTATGTGACTTCTGAAGGTAATTGGATGCACCAGAGCTTTTTATGGGCTTCATAACAAAGGGGGGGAATACATACGCACATGCCAATTTTATGTTTTCTATTTCTAAAAAATAGTTTTATGTATATATTTTTCTAATTTCACTTCACCAACTTAGACTATTGTGTTCTGATCCATCACATAAAATTCAGATTAACAAAACATTGGACTTAAGTCTGTAATGTAACAAAATAGGTAAAAAGTCACAGGGGGTGAATACTTTTGCAAGGCACTATATATGTTAACAAGGCATCAATTGTGATTTTTATTTCAACACCCAAGGACATACCTTATATGACACACTAACATTTCTCTCTTCATCTCCTGTAATGTCTTATTTCTTGAGCCATAGCACGTGTGAGGTGATTACTCCATGTGAGTCATTGTATTCCTATATTGATATTGGTGTTATTTTCCACTGTGAAGTACTCATGAACTAGCAGTGTGCTGTTGTGGTCCCACCAAACTACCCAGAGCAAGGCCAAGTAGCGTCTCTTGGGGTACCTCTTCGAGATGTTCCTCTATCTTCCAGAGGCAGTCTGCTTGTATAGCTTTGTTGTGTACACAGCAGCATCCTATGATGACCTGACCTTTTCTGGGGAGTACTTTAAGGCACCACAAGAGGCACGCAGGCAGCAAAAGAGGAGTTTGAGTGACCCAATAACTTTCATGCATGTTCTTTGTTCCTTGATTGTACCTGTTCTCTGCTTCAGTGTGTGGGTTTTTAATGGGGGTCATAGAAAACCAATGTCCTGCATCACATAATAAAGATAGATTAATAGAGTTAATATGTAAATTAACATACGATTGCATTGTATAATTGCATAAGTTTGTAGCAGGGATGGTAAACCTATGAGGGTCAGCAACAGTCCAGGATTTCTAAATCTCTGTGCTTCAGTATTCGGGGTATCTCTGGATTAGCATACCTGAGGTACTCAGTTTCATTATTTATGTTGGATTCACATGTATTCATGTATTGTGGGACGGAATTGCCCACCACTGCTTAAAATACATGTATGTATATGTATGTATGTATTTGTTTGGAACCTTGGTTGTCATGCCTTTCCTCAGGGACCACATATAATTAAATGCATTCAAATGTAACACTTTATGAAAATACGTACCGTATTTTTCGCCGTATAAGACTCACTTTTTTTCCTCCAAAACTGGGGGGGAAAAGTTGGTGCGTCTTATACGACGTATACACCTTTTGCAAGCATTAAAACTGCCTCTTTCTGCCCCTCTTGATCCTCTCCGCCTCCTGATTCTCCCCTTCGACCTCTCTGATCCTTGCCTTGCCCCCCTTTAGATCCTCACTCCTGATCCCCCCCCATTGGCGCTTCCTACGGCACCAGCAGCATGCATCTAGACTTCATTGCGTCGGCCGGTGCATGTTAGTGACGTCACACACGCGACGCAAGGGAAGGCTGCAGTACAGGAGGAGTGCTGGTAGGAAGCGCTGCACGATGTGGTGAGATCAAGATGGGCCAAGGGATGATCATGGATGGGCAGAGGGGAGAAGAAAGGTCAGGATCAGGAGGGTCAAGAGCTCCTGGAGGCTCCCAAATGCTCCAAAATGTGTATGTACGTGTATATGAATGTATGTGCATATGAATGTATGTATGTATATATGTATGTATATATATTTGTGTGTGATGTAGGTGTGTATATGTGTGTGAAGTGTATTTGTGTTTGATTCAGAATATTTTTTTCTTGTTTTTCTCCTCTAAAAACTAGGTGCGTCTTATGTGCAGGTGCGTCTTATATTGCGAAAAATACAGTAAATCTGTCTGGAGGTATATACAGGAACATTTTTGGAATATGTGAAGAAACAAATTATTTTAATTCACCATATCATAGAAATATAATCTTTTTCTGTATTATTATTTTGCTATATTTAATATGTTTGAAAAGTAGAACCATAAAAGTCTGTTAATAGCAATTTACATTTATACTTGGACTATAAAATAGTTTTTTAGAAGATTTTCATTTATTATGACACATGTCTGATTGAATATCTTGCAAAGTTAATATTGAGAAAGTGTGCTTGCTAATTTTTAGGCTTCTTGAACAGACACTGTCACCTCAAGAAGAAGTTGGTTTCATGATAAAGAGCATGAACAACTGTATATACATTGTAAGACCCATTCTACTCTATTGTATTTATTCCTCACAAAATTTCATTTATTTATGCAGATCTTGTCTGCTTATGTGCAGCTAAGAATGCAAATTTGCACCTAGGATAGCTTGAAGAGGTTGAGGGAGGAGAGCTAAATGCATGATCACATTGGGGATATTTTTATGGCCACAACTTAGACAGGAAAGCAAATTTTCAACATAATTCTCAGATATAAACAAACTAGTAACTTGACGATATCATATGTTATGTTCAATTGACTGTTCTGTCTCTCACTGTGCTCTCTCTCTTTATGCCCTCTCTCTCTTTGTGTCCTTTCCCTCTCTCTGTACACCCATTCCCTCTCTCTGTGCACCCACTCAGTACACCCTCTCACTCTGCGCCCTCTATCTCTCTCTCTCTCTGTGATGTCTCTCTCTCTGTGCTCCCTCTCCCTCTCTGCACCCTCTCTCTCTCTCAGTGCCCTCTCTCTGTGTGCACCCTATCTTTGGGTATGCACTCTCTCTCTGTTCCCTCTCTCTCTCTCTCTTTACTCACTCTCCCACCCTTCCTCTGTCTCCCACTCTCTACCTCCCTCCCTTCCTCCCCCTCTCCCTTCCTCTCTCTCTCTGCCTCTCTGCTTCCCTCCATCTTTTCCTCCTCTCTCTCCCGCCTTCTCTCTCTGCCTCTCGCCCCTTTCTCTCCCTCCCTCTCTTTCTCTCTGAATCCATCCCTTTCTTTCTCCCTTCCTCTCTCTCTTCCTCTCTCCCTTTATCTCCCTCCCTCTCTCTCTGTCTCCCTCCCTCTCTCTCTACCTCTCTCCATTTCTGTCCCTCCCTCTCTCTATCTGCCTCCCTCCCTCTCCCTCCTTTCTCTCTCCCTCCCTCTCCCTGCTCTCTCCCACCCTCTCTGTCCCCTCCTCTCTCTCTCCTTCTATCTGCCTCCCTCCCTCTCCCTCCTCTCTCTCTCCCTCTCCCTCCTCTCTCTCTCCCTCCCTCTCTGCCCCTCCTCTCTCTCTCCTTCTCTCTGCCTCACTACCTCTCTCTCTCTCTCTCTTCCTCCCTCCTCTTTCTCCCTTTCTCCTCCTCCACCCCTCTCTCTCTACCTCCCTCACTCTCTCTATCTCCCATCCTCCTTCTCTCTCCCTCCCTCCCTCCGTCCCCCTCTCTCTCCCTCTCACTCTCTGACTCTCTCCCTCACTCACATCACTCTTTCTCTCTGCCTCCCTCCCTCTTTTCCTTATCTCTCCGCCTCCCTCAATTTCTTCCTCCTCTCTCCCTCCTCCTCTCTCTGCCTCTACCCCTTTCTCTCCCTCCCTCTCTCTCTCTGAATCCATCAATCCATTTCTTTCTCCCTCCGTCTCTCTCTCCCTCCCTCCCTCTCTCTCCCTCTATCTCTGCCTCTCTCCCTTTCTCTCCCTCCCTTTCTCTGCCTCCCTCCCTCTCCCTCCTCTCTCTCCCTCCCTCTCTGCCTCCCTCCTCTCTCTCTCCTTCTCTCTGCCTCACGACCTCTCTCTCTCTCTTCCTCCCTCCCTCCTCTCTCTCTCTCCCCCTTTCTCTGCCTCCATCCCTCTCTCTCTCTCCTTTAGAACATACTATACACATACTATACACAGTTTAGAAATATACTTGTAGTTTTTGCTCTTGATTTTCTGAGCTACACATAATGCTTATTGCCTGCGGTACAAGTGGAACACATTTTGT
Organism: Discoglossus pictus; assembly: GCA_027410445.1. NCBI lineage: Eukaryota > Metazoa > Chordata > Amphibia > Anura > Alytidae > Discoglossus > Discoglossus pictus. The sequence goes on from CM050167.1 coordinate 384,792,125, forward strand.
TCTAGTGGCAGCTCCATTGTCTCCACACATATGGAGCAGTAACTGGCAAACTAGATGATTTCCATACCTTTTAAATACAAAGTTTTATGTGAAAGTAAAATTATTTTACAAAGAATTTCCCCTTCAACAGAATAGACAGACTTTCTCAAGAAGGCAATCTGTCATTATTGCTAGTGGTTTGGTAAGAAGATAAATTCAACTTAAAAATAGAGATTCTAAAGAATTACAACACACCAGCTGTGCCCACACATTTATTATAACACAACTGAAAAATATCAAAGAACTACCATCTCCTACCAAGTGCGAGAAACAGTAAAACACCAAAAAGTAATGATATTATTGATTGAACGCTTCTATTTTTGTTGTCGTTTATTAAAAACAAGTTCATGATCATCCACCAGAAAACAGGGGTCAAACGGGGATACATGGTTACATTGAATAAACTTAGACCATCAAGTTCAACCTTTTTAGATCTCCTCTGTTTGTAATGTGTGTATTAACTGTTAATTGATCCAGAGGAAGGCAAACAAAAAAACAAAAACAAAAAACAGTTAAATTGTCTCATAAGGAACAAAAAATAATTACTTCCTGAACCCAGATACGGGTGATCAGATTCCTCCCTGGATCAATATTCTTCCTTCTCTAGTTATCCAAGATAACCCTTAATGCCCTTTAAAAAAAACAAAAAAACAACCCTTTTCAAAGTTATCTATTGAATCGGCTGTCACAACCTCCTTTGGTATTAAGTTCCACAATCTGACTGCTCCTACTGTGAAGAACCCTTTTCTTTCCTTCAGATGGACTCTTTTTTTTCTTGTAACCTCAAGGGGTGTCCTCTTGTCAGTTGAAAACCTCTTGGCACAAACATTTCACTTGTCAAAGACTTATATTGACCCTGGGTATATTTATATAAGGTAATCATATCCCCTCTTTTTTCTAGAGAAAATAAGTATAACTAAGCCCTTTATTCCCCTTATTAGTTTTCCTGTCCTTCTCTGTCCTTTTTCTAGGTCTAAAATGTCCTTTTTATGAAGTGGTGCCCAAAATTGTACTCCATATTCCAAATGAGGGCGTACTAGTTGCTACCAAAAAAAAAAACACCTACATAAAAAATTATAGTCCTAGAGAATTGTATTACATTGTTTGAATAAATCCAGGCTTGCCATAATATTTTTATTTACTCTTCTCCTAATAAACAAAACATTTTGTTTGTCCATTGATCACTGTGCCTGGTGATTTTGAGAAAATCTGAATTTATTGAAGACTCTTTATATTCAGATATTCCATTTTCTCTAGTTTTATCACATCTTTCTAGCCTCTGTCCGAGGGATGTGTTCTTTTGAACTATCAATGGAAAGAGAGGTGGGAGAGGTGAAGAGGATTTGTTATCTAAATCTTATTGAATTTGACACCTTGCATATGCCCAGAAGCAGACATAAATAAATGCAAGCTCTGCTCTCCATAAACGTAAATGCCCCTCTCACACACAACCTTCACCAAAATAACATGGATGCTTCCATGAATAAGCAGAAGCAAAAATGTTTATTTGTTTTTTTTTTCTAAATACAAAATAGCCTTATGAGTTTCCCTAAAATGTATTATGCTCACATTTTTCAAACATATATTTTTTTATTGTACAATGGTCCTTTAAGTATCCTTGTTTTAATTGTGATTTATTTAATGTTAGGTCCTATGTATCATCCTTATTATATAGTTATTATAGATTTGCATTATTTGCTTTCTATTTTTGGTGCAACCGCCTCTTATTCCCCTGTGTCTATGTTATTCAGCTTTCTTATAATTACTTTTTATTTACAAATCACTAACATTTTAATTAGCTCTTTTTTGCAATGACACAGTATACTAAAGCAGTTATGTTGTTTTTGAGACTTGAATAGTTTACTGAGATCAACCCCGCCAGTAACTTAGTGTAAATGTGCAAAAATAAATGTAAATGTAATCCCATTACAATAGTTAATATATGTGTATGTGGATGTATATTTTTACTTTATTTAACCCTTATCAGTGTATTCACCGAAAACAGAATATTTAAGTAAAGCATGATAGTGTCCACACAGAATTAGCATTGGTATATTGTTTAATATTATTGATGTTGGTGTGAAATGAATGTCTGGTAAGACATCCTAGTCTTAAAGAGCTACTTACAAAATAAATGTCAAAAAAGCTCAGTTGTATAAGAGGTTCAATGATGCACCACATAGAAAGATTTTAAAATCCAGCACGTTTCTGCCGTATTGGACTTCCTCAGGGTTGTCAATGGAATTATTAGAATGGGACTTTCAGTAATGGGCTGCATTATGTAGAGTTTCACAATCTCTTGGCACATAGCACTTTATGCATTTTATTTTTTTTATTTTTTTGTATTTAAGTCATACAAAGTTACAAACAAACATCAACACAAGATTATAATATGCCTCTTCAAAAGTATACAGAAAATACTCTTACATTGGATTTGTAACGTTTACGTTCCTAATATTTTCTAGGCTATACATGTCTTAAACATGGCTCCCACTGCCGCTGGGGGGGGAAGGATGACACCTTCTGCCCCCTGGGGTTCACACTGCCGCTGGGGGGGAAGGACGACACCTTCTGCCCCCTGTAGGGCCGGTAGAGAGACCTCGGTCCCATCTCTACCTGCCATCTGGAGGTCATCCCAGGACCAGTCAATGAAGTCTGGTTCCGCTTGTCGAGTAGGTTGGGGCTGCACGAAGCTGAGCAGGTGTTGATAGTCCTGCTCCAGCTCCCACTCTCTTGTTACCAGGTGGGTCATGTCTTTGCTCACCTCGCCTTCTTCATCCCAGACATACATGCCCATCCGGTAGTCGTAGATGTCCCAAAACCTAGACTCCTCCGTGCTGCCAAGATCAATGTCGTCCTCCAAGGCATCCCATAATAAACCCGGGCCATCATAATCATCTCCCTCCGGTAAGTCGTGTTCAGACGTCCAGGGGGTAAGTCAAACGATATGCCACCAGAGGGCCTGGTATGCGTTGTCTAGCCAGATCTCTCGCCGTACCAGGGTCTCTAGTCTTGTCACCCACTCATCCAGGGGCTGCTCTCCCAATAAATACATCCGCATCGCCACACGCTTCTGGAGCCGCTGCTCATCACTGGGGAGACTCTCACCTCGCCGACATTGGGCATCTTCCAGGGCATCATACCAGAGTTCCTTTCTGTCTGCATCCCTGTAGTCCGCTGCCTCCTCCTCATCCTCATCATGGAACGCTGTCCGAAAACTAGCCGGTTCCATCCTGCTGTAGCCAGGGGCGCTGTACGGATACTAGCGTTGCCCTCAATTTGTAACTCCAAACGTTACCGGTGTCTCCGTGCTGCTTTTCCTCTTACTAGGACGCCATCCCACCGATGCCAGCCAATGTAACGGATCTACTGGCACCCCGACCGGGTACCTCCGTTGATAGACGCGTCCTAGTTTGCGCCGAGGCCTACAAGCACCGTACCGGACACCTCAACCACCACAGACTCCACAACCGCCGTAGCTTAACTGGAGCCGCGCCGTCTTCCTTCCACCCTGTATGAATCTCCAGCATCCAGGATCGTGTGGAGAAGACCTCTCCTCCAAGGAGAGCACATCAGGAACAAGCGTTCAGTAGTTACAGCTCAAGGGAGTATGCAAAAGCATAGCAATCCCCAGTATGATATAGCGATCCCCTCTAAGAACGAGATGAGACTACGTTTTGAAGGGTCAAGTAGAACTATTCTTTAATGACAGGGGATCTCCTTTTATGCAATGGTGCCCTCTGAAGGGCTACACCCACATAATTATCACAGCCAATTATATACATTATCCAACCCCCTCGTCTCCTCCCCTCAGATAACAGGTAACACAATTAAAACAGACACAATTTTAACCACATTCTGGATGTACCCCCAAAACAGGGGGTACACCTTTAAGTCCAGCACCGTTCAATAGCTCTCACCCAGGGGAACAACATATTAAAAAATGGCATGAATCAGACCAGGGGGTCAAAAGTTAGTAAAAGTATGTTTTTCACATAACACACAGACATTTCACATATCCCCCACACAATACACATATAGGACAATAGGTGTGGTCACCCCTCCCTGAGGCAACTTGATATAATCAGACAATGATTAAATCAGCCCTCTTTGTTCTTATCTGAGAATGAAAACGCTCCACACAATCGACTCCCTTATCTGTAACAGGATTATCTCTCCTGCCAAGGTCTGCACTAGCCTGGGGCCAATATTCTGCAGAGCACAAACCAACACACATACAGTATATTACTAGGATCATATTTTAACCAAGAATTAAATAACCATAAACAGGGTAAAACAGTGATGGGTTCCGTTACAGCTGGGATATGAGCGCACAAAACTACCGAATAGCGCTCAGATCATCTTCACACAGTTCAATTGCCATGTAGCTAAAGTCTTTCCCATAGTCTTTCATCATATGAATGGGCTCCATGGCATATCTATCTGTGGTATCATGGTTCACACAGGGCAAGTACCGACTGACCCCACTGTATGTAAAGGGCCAGAATGAGTGACATACACTCTGGTATGGCCGAATACTGTGTTTAAAGGGCAATATGTCCCAGGGCCATAGTCGCAGGGCAGGAGGCTGGCAAACAGTCCTCTCCAAGACAAAGTGGCGAAGGGCACTTCGTCACAGATGGTGTCATCACTTTTAGTATCTCTAGCGGCATTACTGGACTCGGAAAGGGGTTAAGATTATATTTAACATTTAATTTAGTCCAGATTTTGTCCATCTTCCACGTTAAGCCTTCTTTATCCTTAATTATATATGCAGGTAGTAGTTTTTAATATATATTAAGCTCAGATTTACTTGTTTAAGGGGCGTTTCTTCTATCTGAACCCAGTTGTTAATGTCCTTCTCTAGCCATCTTAATATATGTGCTTTTATACTGGATTCTTAGTATTTGCCTATGTCTGGGTAGGCTATTCCCCCTTTTTTAAATCTCTTAAACATAATTTTTCTTTCCGTCCGCATCTTTTTATCTTGATGGATATATAAGTCTATTATTCTCTGTAATTGATGAATAATGTACTTTGGGCACTATAAAGGGATGCATTGCATCCCATAAGTGATCTTCGTTAAGATTGTCATTTTAACTGTGATTTTCTTTATCCAAGATATATGTAGATTTTTCCATTTACTTTTACTTTACTCAAAATGTCTTTTATATTTATGTAGATTTTCTGAAAATTGTACTTAATTATCTTATTAATGTCTTTAAATAAGGAGATAACTAGATGGTTTATTGAGTCCTGCCATTTATATGGATATATTGTACTAATTATTTGCAGATTCCCCCTCTTAATGTTCATTGGCATCACTTCTAATTTTTTTTACCAATCAATTTATCAATTTTACCAATCAAATTTATCAATTTGTAGTTAGATACATCGCTGTACTGTCTAATAATTTCTTGTAGGGTTTTTAATGATTTATTTGGGTTTTCTATCGTTAACATCATCAGTGACATTGAATGTTCCCTATGGCCTATTTGTATACCTTTTATTCCATCAGATTCACTTATTGCGATAGCCAAAAGCTCAATTAACAGGGAGAAAGTTAATGGTGATAGTGGGCAGCCCTGCCTCGTTCCATTCAGTATACTGAATTTATTAGAACAGAATCCATTTCCTATTACTCTTCAGAGAGTTTTTTGTATAATGCCTGAATTGCCTTAGAAGCAAATTCACCAAGACCATATTTTGACAAGGTGAGGGACATGTAATCCCAGTCCACCCTGTCAAAAGCCTTCTCTGCGTCAAGTGCCAACAATATGGCTTCTATAGTACTATATTTCAAATGAGATATTATGTTAATTAGTCTCCTAATATTGTCTGAGCCCATTCTTCCTTTAATGAAGCCCGTTTGATCTTGTGAAATTAAATAATGGATTACCTGATTCAGCCTCTCTGCCAAAATCTTTGAGAATATTTTTTATATCATTGTTAAGCAACAATATAGGTCTCATTTTGGATTTGATTTGTCTGTTTTCGGTATCGTAACTATTTGGGCTTCTCACAGTTCTTGGGGAGCTATACCCTTATTTTGAATTTTGTTTAAGGTTTCAGTGAGAGACTTATTGATTTATTTTTGACAGAGAACATAGTACTGATTATCAAATCCATCCGGACCTGCTGCCGATCCCAGCCTCAATTTCAAAATCACTGACTCTAATTCATTTATAGCTATTTCTTTATTCAATCTCGATAGTTCTTCCTTTGTAATTATAGGAAAATTTATTATTTCCAGGAAGTTTTGTATGTTTCTTGTTTTTATCTCCATTGTTGGTTGATCTTTTCTTCCTTGGTCTAGATTATACAAATTGCTATAATAGTTTTCAAAAGCTTTAGCAATGTATTTTGGGATTGAAAGAGTTTGTCCATTATACTGCATTGAATTTATTTTCTTATTTTCAGCCTTTTGTTTTAATCTATTCACCAGTGTTCTTCCCACTTTATTCCCACAGTGGTAGAGACGCTGTTGCATAGCCCATATGGATTTATCCACCAGTTTCTGTTGTATTTTTTTAATTTGCTACTGGATTTTTCAAATTTGCAATAGGCCACGTATATATGCATTATGTGTTAGCCAGGGTACACTTTTGGAATACATTGAAAGAATACTATTATCTCTTTAAGTTTCTCTACAATCTTACAGTCCTTTAATAGATCTTTGTCTAATGTCCATGTTGGTGGTGTTCTATTATTATTATGTGTGCCTATAGTTAATGAAATCATTCCATGGTCCGCCCAAACAATACGCAAAATTCCTGCTTTTGTTATGTTATTAAGGGCTTCAATGTTAACGAATATATAATCCAGTCTGCTATATGATTTATGGTGAAAAGAAAAGAATGAGTAATCTCTTTCTGATTGATGTAAACTCTGCCATGAATCATATAGACTGTGTTTCACTAGCAATTTTTTAAAGTTTTGGGAATTCTGGATTGTTTGGTGATCTAGTTTCTATTCTATTATAGTTTTCCTATCTAATTGAGGGTCTAGTGGTAGATTAAAATCCCAGCACACGATTAATAAGCCTGCAAAATATTTTTTACGTGAATTCATAATCTGACTGATACATTTCATTCGGTATCCCAGTGTTCTGTACTTTTAGTTCAGCACGTCATTCTCTCCAGCATCCCAGGTACCTGTACTCTCAGTTGAGCAGGAGCATCACACCTCGACAGCTAACAGCAACCATGACCCACCGCCATTGCCCGTTTAGCGCTTCAGGCTAACAGCTTCCTGGGCGTGGCTGACATCCCTCCCATTTATTACAGTATTTATCAGGACAATGCATTTTGAATATTACACAGCTCTTACAGTCAAGCTAACTGCTGATTACAAGCTGACTAGAGAGGCCCAAATGAAAGTGTCCAGGCTGGAGTGAGTCAGTAGAGATTTAATAAAACCTTATATGGACGAGGACCAATTGAGATAGATGTGCACACTGTGGAAGATCAAACTATCCATTGTGCATAATGTTTATCAAGAGCCTACCATATAATTGGGCGGTCGGCCCCACTTGATTGCATCTTTAAGCAATGGCTTATAATTTGACAAGGACCGTGCTTGTGACACAATAGAGAAAAGTTACTTCAACTACCAGGGGAGGAGCTAACAGTGGTGCAGGTGATGCAGTGCACCAGGGCCTTTCTCTGGAGGGGGCCCAGTGCTGTGTAATTTTTTTTTTTGCATTTATATTTTTTGGTAGTGTATGGATGGTTTCCAACAGGGGTGGGTTCTGTGTGGGGTTGGATGTTTAGATGTACTGGCTGCTATGTAGATTCTAGATATCTATTTCTGTAGTTTAGTAAAGTGTGGGGGCACCCTCACCTGGGCCCTGAGTGAGTCCTGCAGCTGTAAATTGGTACAGGTGGGGCCCAGAGCAAAACAATTTTTACAAACTCCCTAGGGGTGGGAGCAAACATTTTTTTGCACCAGGGCCCTCCATGTTCTAGGTGTGTCACTGATAACTACATAGGGTCAGATCTAATTAAAATGTATACAGAATATTAGACGATATAGCCAAGGGAATGTCCATAGGTTTTATGTTTATTCATTTTCAGTAAGATTGTCGATCTATTCCATTAGGATCTTGTCCCACGTGTCTCATTTTCTCTAAAGTGTAAGATTATGATGGTATTTTATTTATTTTCACTTTAGTTTTTTCCCAAACATCAATATATTTACAATCAATATGTAATAACAGAATCATATTAATTCATGTTCGCATTTTGTATCGTTTAGACTGTCTCAACTCTCAACATTAATTTCTATGTTAAATGCTTTGTTTCTACCAATTCCATTATATTTTTCACCTCACTAGCTTATGAAGCTATACTTTTGTTCCTATTCATTATGCAATATTGCTAAAGAACCTGTTGATGATGGTAAAAGAGCGCAAAAGCTGGCCTGCTGCTCAATGTTGAAAAGATGAAGATTATGGCAAATGGCAATCTCAGTTCCTAACAAATAGACGGGGAAAAAGTGGAGGCAGTGACAGATTTTATTTTTCTGGGATATAAAGATCTCTGAAGATGGTGACTGTAGTCATGAAATTAAAAGACATTTGCTTCTGGGGAGGAAAGCAATGGCAAGCTTGGACAAGCAAGTAAAAAGTAAAGAAATTAAAATATCAAAAAAGGATTGCATAGTTAGAACTATGGTATTCACAGTAGTAACAAGAATGTGATAGCTGGATCGTAAAGAAGTCTGAATAATAATCACTGAATAATCCACAAAATGTTTGTTATTTTGCTACAAATCTAATTTGGGTACACTTTTTTGCTTCCACAACACAGAAATGGGCGTTCTAATGACAGAATTGTCCCACTATTATCTACACACTACTACTTGCGCTTGCCACTGTGTACCCCATTAATGTGTATTTATTGAATTTACATCCAGTATTAATACATAAAATGTGATATAGTTTTAATCAAAAGAACATATACAAGGCATTTTATTTGGTGTTAGGTGCCATTACAACATGGCAAAGTCTTTTGTAGTTCCAGTCTTGGGCTACAAAATGACGCAGACAGACCATTATTTAATACCTCTGGTAAAACTCAACACTCCCTGAGGTGAGATATTATTGAATGAATACAAGTAATTGCTATGTCTAGCCTATTACAGATGATAGATGCAAAGAAACATCTGCATTCTAGGAAGACTTGAAGCACACATTTTTATTTACTTGCATTTTCGGAAGACATTTAATGGCATCTACTGAGATTTTTCTATTTCATTTTTTATGATGTGCCAGACTTTTAAATTATTTGTTAGGCTTTCTATTTTCTCTTGAAAGAAGTCATCATTTAGTATGCATAGCATGAATGAATTTTATATTGTCCAAATAAAAATAGAAAGTCAAGAATTTTTAAGAGATCTTTGATTTCATTTGCTGTCCTCAACTTATATTTTTACAGAGAACCCATTTAGTTAGAAATGATGGGTGAGTCATCTTTCTGAAAATCACAAGAAAAAAAAGTGAATTCTATGAATTTCATAATTATAGTACTGTATGCTATTTTCAGAGTCTCCATGGATTCATAACGTGTAACACCTATGTAGGATAAGCCCACGGAGCTGCTTTAACTGACCCTGGGGACTTATTTGATTGATGGAATGTATCCCACTTGATCTTAAAATACCAATGATTATGCACTCAAAGGCACATCCCCAATGCAGAGCACAGTGTAATATCTTTTCACTTTATACTACAGATATTTATTTGCACATATGCAACCAACAAGGAAATAATTAGAAAAGAATCAGATTTGGAATTATTTATCATTTTTATTTTTTTCTTACAAATGTTTCACTGCATTTCATACATACATACAATATCTGAAGTATTATTGTCAAGTAAAATTAAAAATTAGTTTAATTTAAATGTAGTTATACAATTTCATTTGATTATGGCATGCGCATTTAGTAATACACATACTATAAGCACGTAAATCTAAAAAAAGGTTATGACCTGAATTCAACTAACGAGCACCGAAATAAAATATGACCTAATTAAGTGTGATAGATTGTTTACTATAATGAGAGACAAATAACTAGGGGAAATTGGTGTTTTCTAGTACTAGGGTGCAAGAGTTTTATTAAGTCTACAAGAAAGAGAGAGGGTTAGATAAAGAAGTGTTATTATTTATTTCTTCCATTATAAGAATTTTTTTTATTATTTTTTAGATTCACAAAAAAATATATATTTAGACAATACTATTAGCAAACCAGGCAGAACTGGATGAGATGAAAGTCGGAGCAACTTGCCTAAGGTCATATAGAATTGCCAGTGGGTCATACGATCCAATCTCCCATTTCACAGACCAATGCCACAAATCATATAAAAATAGCTATGTCTCTTTCTTTAAAAAAAAAAAAAAAGAACTTTCCTTACATGTTCATCTAAAAAAACAAAATGGAATTTTGTGAATGGCTTGCGTCAGAATTCTTGAAATATTCAAAGCAAGGATGGACTTCTCTTTGTATATACATTAGCAGAAACAATACAAAATTGTCATGACAAGGAAATAGGAAAAAATGTCAGTGAAGAAAATGTATTCAGGTAAGTTCAAGGAACGATTTGTGCAGCATGACCTATTTGAAATAAAAAACATTGTTCTAATGCATGTAAACATTTGTCGATTGCTTTGTACCTTGTATATTTTTTCTCCTGTTAGTTCAAATGTTAAGATTGTTATGATTAAATCTAAAGTACAATGTTAAACAGGATGCATACCTACACTATATAATTATTAAAAATATATTTAAAACAAACAAAGTAGCCAAGGTTAAATGTGGTCATAACCATGATTGTAAAAAGAATACAGTAAATAAAGGGAACAATCAATTGTTATTGAGAGTATATTGTTGGGCGTGTATAACAATACTATTCTAAACTGTGTTGTATTTCACATAATAAAAAAATAACTGGACCCCATTGAACTCCAGATACATAGATAACATTTGCCTTGTGGTGTAGACCAAAAGGTTTATTGTTTTCCAGTTTATGTTTCTCATTCAATGAACTATACAACACTCAGCAGCAATCATAACAGCTCTGGAAAGACTTGGCATGGCAGTTTTACACTGTAATAGTGTTTCCTGCATGGAGAGAAACTCTTGCTCCATGATGGACAGTCCCAATTGTTATAGTGTCACCATCAATGATCCCTGGTGACATTGTGAACAAAAGCACAGCTCTCTTACAGGGTAAATTTATAGCAGGACTTTCTTATTTATCTGTCGATAATTGATACCTACAGGGCTGGCCCTAGGGTTTTTAACACCCTAGGCAAAATGTGACCATGGTGCTTCCACCAACCTTCACTATCAATCTAGAGAAAAATTTGAATGTTTTTTTTATCGTCTAATTGGAGTTTGAAAATGGACAACATAAAAATAAGAAAATAAACTATTTTTATTTGCTATGGTATTATTTTAGGTTTTTTTTTTTGTATTGAAATAAATTATCTAAATAGAGCACTAAAGAAAGTAAATCCAACATGCATAAAACTAATAGATCAATATAGTAACATGGTAGTTGAGGTTGAAAAAAGACATCTACACCATGTACAATTATTTTATGTTTTCTGTGTTTTATGTTTATTGTTCTGGAGAAAGGTAAATGTGGCCAGGTAGTGCTATCCTGTTTTATAAATACAATATATAATAATTTTGTTGAAAATTCATGTTAAAATTTATTTGTTAAATATAGATTTAAAAAATATTTTAAAAAATACTTTTAAATTTGCTACCACGTGAAGCAGTGATGGTGTAAACGACATTGTATTTTCTTTGAAGGACAGCAAAAGAAACAAGGCCACTGGAGTACTTTATTTAAATACACACTTTTAAAAGATCTGAACACGATATTCAGTAATTCAATGTATTACTTTTTATGTGATTTTACTGCAGTTGAATCTCTAATATTTATTTCAGATGATCTACTTCCTGAGATGGGAGGAGACTTTCAATAAAGATAAAGCTTTTATCTGCACAATGGAAAAATGGCAGCTAAAAGTGCTTTCATTTGGTGCAAGGGGAAACTTACTTGTTTGCAAGGACACACCCTTTAAAGAGAACGGCAAAATAAAATTAGTCTTTAAAATAGGTCCCTCATATTTAACCATCTTATAATAAAAAGAGGACATTTAAGTGAGAACATGAGAACATAGGAATAGAGGATGATGAGAATGGTTTTCTGGAATAAGATTCCTATACCACTTGTGGGTGGGGAAAATGGAATTTAGTGAAGTGAAACAGTGCATGATTTCCCACTCTCGAGAAGAAGATGGTCACATGGAAAGTCTGAGAAATTAGTCACCTGTGTTTAAAGCCATATGATATAGCTAGATCAGGCCTAAATGTTTACAATAATAAAAAGGTAAATTGTACTTTGCTCAAAGCTACTAAAGATATAGGCCCTCATTCTATTATCGGCCGTAGGAGATGCGGGGCCGCAAGGACCGTCCGCAAGCTATTCGCCTATTCTATTCCCTTCCGGCCGGGGACTCCGGCAGGCTTGCGGCCGGCGCCTTGTTATCCCTCGCCGGAGGAAAGCCTTTGATCTTAAACGGCCGCAAGAGTTTCGGCCGCAAGAAAATCCCGGTTGCTATTCTATTGCTCCGGTAACCCTCTCTGCAAGGCTAAAACCGAGCCGCAGCTTACTTGCTGCAAAAAGGTCCCACAGGCACACAATTAAGCACTGTAAAAGGGCGCCCCCTTCTGGCGGGGTTTGCGTCCTGCACTTTCTTATCTCTTTTATACAGGGAGGAAGACACAGCAGGCTTGTCCAACGTTGAGTTTTACTGCTATTTTATTTGTTAGCACAAAAATAACAAAAACAGTGCTTGTATTCAGCAATAAAATAAATCCTACATAAACGTGCTTACTGTACTCAGGAACGCCCTGACTATATCCTGTGCAGCTTATCTGCGACAGGGAGTGCCACCTTGTGGCCAGGATGCAAACAGTCTCTTATTTGTGTTATATCGCCACCTTGTGGCCAGGAACCAAACAGTCTCTTATCTTTGTTATATCGCCACCTTGTGGCCAGGAACCAAACAGTCTCTTATCTTTGTTATATCGCCACCTTGTGGCCAGGAAACAAACAGTCTCTTAATGCTTTTTCCTCTACAGCTTCTTGTCAATAGTGGGTGAAGCATATGGCCCTTGTCACCCTCTTGTAATGAGGAACTCTTACTCTCACTCTCAATGCACTCTTCTTCTCCCTGGGGCCTTTGTAATCCTTCTCTGGATACAATGAGAATAACATGCATTGGCACCAACCTTTTACCCCTTATTGCATCCGGCTTCTTAGGGATGGGGTCTTCAGATAATCCTATCTCAGTGGAATATCTACAATACCACAGAAGTCTTCTCTGTGCGCAAACTCTAGAACACAGCAGCCTTCCAGACTGTCTCGCTCCAGCACAAATCCCAGCTCTCAGGATCCCCGCAGCTGAGCTGTCCAGGGCTTTCACACACAGCTCACGGCTCTTAGGCCCAAGCCTAAGTGAGAGAGACTCCACCCATCTCTCTTCTGCTTTTAAAGGCAGTTCACAGCTGTGCTTCCATTTAGCCTCTGATAACTGCCTGGATTTAACTCTTTTCATTCTCAAGGGAGAAGTCTTACAGAGCTCTCTTGTGACCCCTAATGGCACTCCATCACATATCCTCCCCCTCAGCTCAACACCATGTAGTTGAGCTACATGAGCCGAGAGGCCGTAAACTCTCACTTGTAACTTTATCTTCCTCTTGTCTTCTCGTTTAAGGGGCTCCTCTTCATAGGGCCTAATATTCTCTGGTGCAACTATGCAGTATGGGCTTGGGTCTTGCTCTATTCTCTTGAGCTCAACAGCACGCGTACTTCCATGCGCCAGGAGAACTTTCCCTTCTTCAATTGATCCATCAACTTTGACGAAGCAAGGCTTGAGATACCCCTCGAATAGACTACCATGGATTTCATCCACCGCATCATCTATGGGGAACACACCGTTCTGTTCGCCACATGGCACCCCTGGACCAGGTTGGATACTGACCGTATCTCCAAACCACACCTTTAGGTTGTTACACACAACTCTGTCCCTCCTGATCTTCTCATCTAGGCAAGTGTCACCTATACGACCTTTGTACGCAGTTTTCTGTCTCTTCTTTCTTTTCAGAAGAACAGGTTTTCCTTGGTACAACAGAAGCTCATCCTTCTGGACCGGAGTCATCGACATCACTTTCTCTTCATTGCTTTGTTTTTCTTCAATTTCTTTTAATAGGACCTGCAGTTCAGATAATTCTGCAGAGAGCGATTTGGTTGTATCATTTCTCTCACAACCGGTTTCTTTTACATAATCTCTAACGATTTGCCTTGAGTTCCTTACTCTTATGTTTCCATTTTTCCAATTCTTTTTCTGCTTTCTGGGCAGTAGGTTTGTCCTCCTCATCAATGGGTTTCTTTTCAGGTTTACGTTCTTTGACTTGAACGGCCTTGACAGAGGGACGTGAAATTTCCCGGCGACCGTCTTAATGTCCGGCCTATGCTTTCCTCTGCTTCAGGCTACTCAGCTTCTGCAACTGCGGAAGCCACAAATAATGCGTCACCTCTCTTCCTCTTGCTGGAGATCCTGATTGTCATTTCCTTCCCTTCTGTTCCACTGTTTTCATCTTCAGGCACTAACTTAGATCTAGGTTTACTTTTTAAACCTGGAGCTTGCTTCTCTGATTTTGAAGACTTCTCTACTTCTGGAGTTGCAGCTCCATCCTCAATTGAGACTCAACTACTGAGTTTGCTCTGTCAGTCTGCTTGCTCTCGTTGGGAAGTAATTTATCTTTATGTTTATTTTTTGAAATACTTGTTTTCTTCTCAGGTTCAGAAGATTTTTCAGTGTCAAGTGATTTTGTCTCCCTTTTTGTTGATGTTTCAGGTTGCTGCTCTGTATCACACTGATCCGCTATGGTTGGTGAAACCTTTGTTTTCCTGCTTTCTTTTGGCTGATCTATCACAGCTGACTCCTTAGTTTGCTTTGCACAACTCTCAACTTTACTAGATGCTTCTTTGCCTACACTCGCTTTCTCTTTATTAGAGACAGAAATAATGTCTTTCTTTTTCTCTGTCTCTTCATCCTTGGCACTGGTTTTGTTTGATCGGTCTCACGCAGCTCTTCTTTTGAAAGTACTTTTTGGTTTGATTTTTCAAGAGATGAAGTAATGTGATCATTTCCAAGATCTGGGGATTTTTCTAAATTCTCTGAGCTTGAAAGCTTACTGTTCTCTTTGAGGTTATGTAGACTTTGGTTTACGTCACTCTCTAAGAGATCTTTCAGATTTTTCACAGTCTCTTCCATAGCAAGCAATTGTTCTTTTAGGTGAAGGATTTCTTCTGTCATTACCTGCTTCCCAGAGATTCTCTGTTCATAAAGCCGTAACTGGTTGTCCTTCTCAATTAATTGCGTCTTTAGAGACTCCATTGTGGTTGCGTGAGTCTTACTTTGTGCCTCATTCTCAGTGTCCAGATTCTGGCATTTAGCAATTAGATCAAGGATGGTTGCATCCCGTTCTTACACTTTAACTGCCAACTCTGATTTTTCCTTTTTTAGCTCCTCGGATGTGGCCAAACTTGATTGAAGACCTTTCTTCAGAATCTCAACAGCTTGGTTTAAAGAGTTTAATTCTTGTTCATTTGTGGATTTGTACTCATTAAACACATTAAGAGTTGACTCTCTCTTCCCTTAACTGAACCATCTGCTGGGCCTTGCTCTCCAGTTTTCTGGTGAACTTTGCTAGCTTGTCCTCAGTTTGCTTCAATATACTGCTTAGATTGTCCACTTGGTGGTTGAGTCCAGCTATGTTTTGTCTTGATGACTCTTCATTTCTTTGCATGTCTTCAATCACCTGCTCCTTCTGCCTCTTCTCATCTTCCACCCGATATTGGAGTCCCTCAAGGTCCTTGAGTTTTTCTGCATTACTGTCAGCCCGTTTCTTTTCTCTGTTATAAGCAGCTTCCACTTCTCTGAACTGGTTTTTTATCATCTCTAAGCCGGATGCACTTTGCGAGCAGCTGGCCTTTTCCACTTGAAGTGAAGACTCAAGGTCCAGGATCCGCAACTGGATAACTTCAGAGTTAAACTTAGACTCCCGATGGGCTGCTCTTTCTGATTCGATATCTTCTTCCAGTCTTTTTACTGTGTGTGCTGCTCTCCAGTTCCAGAATCAGCCTCTCCTCTTTCTCACGACTGTATTCCAGCTCACTCTTCTGACGTGAGAAGTTATCCATGGAGACATTTTGCTCTGCTTCCATTTCATGTAGCTGCTTGTGCAACTCTTGAACCTTCCTGTTTTGGGACTGGATAACAGATTCCATTTCTTTCTTCATCTCCTGCTCTCTCATCTGAAGCTCCTCAATCTTGACTTTAAATTGTCCTTGGAGCCTTAAAAAATGCGGTTTCTCCTCCTCTAAGGCCATTCTGTCTGCACTAGCAGGCTCTTTTGCTTTCTCAGCAATATCTGTTACTGTCTCTGCAGTTTCTTTTGTGCACTCTGCATTCTCATCAGCGGCTCCTGCCGTCTCTGTGGCGGCTCCTGCCGTCTCTGTGGCTGCTCCTGCCGTCTCTGTGGCGGCTCCTCTGTCAGCCCGCCAGCTCCTTGCTTGTCTATCTTTGAATATATCACCAAATGACTTCTCAACGCCAAGCTCCAATGGGGTGTCCATAATATTTGGATGGAAATCTCTCCTTGTCATGCCAGTTGCACCTTTCTCGTGTGGTTGAAGTATAGGAGCACTTCTCCGGCTAGCTTGTTGCACCCCCAACGCCTTTATGCTGGCTGTAAAGTATGCCTTCTGTTCATTCTGGAAGTCTTTCCTCATCCTCTCATCAGGGAACCCGTACACTGCCCTGTGGTAGAGATGGGCATGCTTTTCTTTGGTATTCCATCTTCTATCATCAGATTTTTCCCACAGACAGGTAGGGGACTGTCCAAATTGTGAGACTTCCCCTCGGTACTGTAACTTCTCCTTATTACCACTCAGGTTCTCTTTGTTCTTATATTTCGGGGTACTGATTCTTTGTGCTCTGACATCCCGGGTAACTCCAACTCTGGCAAGGATCTCAGCTTTGAGGTCATCATAGTTTTCTTTCTTTTCTTCATTCAGGCTCAGATAAGCTTTCTGAGCTTCGCCCGTCAAATACGGGGCAATGAGGCTGGCCCAGTACCGTTTGTGCCACGCCTCCCTAATGGCTGTTCTCTCAAAAATGGTGAGGTATATGATCACATCATCATCCTCTGTCAGCTCCCAAAGAATTTCATTGGCTCTAACTCTGGCCGCATCTTTACTATTTTTTTTCCAGTATAGCTTCATTCTGGGCTAGCTGGATGGCCCACTTTCTAGTGAACTCTTGATGAGCAGCTGTGGCCTCTCTCATGTAGATTGTTTCCTCCTCTGCTTGTTGCTGCTGTTCCTGCTGCAGTTGCTGCTGCAGTTGCTGCTGGTGCTGCTGCAGTTGCTGCTGCAGTTGCTGCTGTTGCTGCTGCAGTTGCTGCTGCAGTTGCTGCTGATGCTGCTGTTGTTGCAGCAAGGCCTTCAGTATATCCTCCATCACTGTACTGTACTGTGGGCTGTCTTCTTGCACTCAGACACTTCACGATCCCACCGCTGCCACCAGTGTAAAAGGGCGCCCCCTTCTGGCGGGGTTTGCGTCCTGCACTTTCTTATCTCTTTTATACAGGGAGGAAGACACAGCAGGCTTGTCCAACGTTGAGTTTTACTGCTATTTTATTTGTTAGCACAAAAATAACAAAAACAGTGCTTGTATTCAGCAATAAAATAAATCCTACATAAACGTGCTTACTATACTCAGGAACGCCCTGACTATATCCTGTGCAGCTTATCTGCGACAGGGAGTGCCACCTTGTGGCCAGGATGCAAACAGTCTCTTATTTGTGTTATATCGCCACCTTGTGGCCAGGAACCAAACAGTCTCTTATCTTTGTTATATCGCCACCTTGTGGCCAGGAAACAAACAGTCTCTTAATGCTTTTTCCTCTACAGCTTTCAATAGTGGGTGAAGCATATGGCCCTTGTCACCCTCTTGTAATGAGGAACTCTTACTCTCACTCTCAATGCACTCTTCTTCTCCCTGGGGCTTTTGTAATCCTTCTCTGGATACAATGAGAATAACATGCATTGGCACCAACCTTTTATCCCTTATTGCATCCGGCTTCTTAGGGATGGGGTCTTCAGATAATCCTATCCCAGTGGAATATCTACAATACCACAGAAGTCTTCTCTGTGCGCAAACTCTAGAACACAGCAGCCTTCCTGACTGTCTCGCTCCAGCACAAATCCCAGCTCTCAGGATCCCCGCAGCTGAGCTGTCCAGGGCTTTCACACACAGCTCACGGCTCTTAGGCCCAAGCCTAAGTGAGAGAGACTCCACGCATCTCTCTCCTGCTTTTAAAGGCAGTTCACAGCTGTGCTTCCATTTAGTCTCTGATAACTGCCTGGATTTAACTCTTTTCATTCTCAGGGGAGAAGTCTTACAGAGCTCTCTTGTGACCCCTAATGGCACTCCATCACAGCACATAATAAAGCCATCCTGCACTCTGAGGAGACTATAAAGTGATTGTAGGTGTTAGCATTAATAGCACAACATTCCCCTACCCTCAAATCCGTAAATAATTTTTATTTTAATTTATGACAAATATCC
This sequence comes from Discoglossus pictus, assembly GCA_027410445.1. Lineage (NCBI taxonomy): Eukaryota > Metazoa > Chordata > Amphibia > Anura > Alytidae > Discoglossus > Discoglossus pictus. Next base: position 384,810,880 of record CM050167.1, read on the forward strand.
GTGGAAAAAGTCCAGAGGGCTTGGAGCACCTCAGACCCGCCCACGCTGCGGCCGGAAAATAAACAGTTAATGAAATCTCGGATTTGGGCTGATGTGCAAGCTTGAGAGGGGGTTGCTATTAATCCTCATGTCCCCCATTATGATCCCTAGCATTTACAGAGCTTTACAGTGCCATCTTGAATTTATTTTTGCTTTTAAAGATTTCTGAGCTTACGGCCGGTTGCAAGATATGCGGCCGGCCGTAAGGGGATATCCTTGCGGCGCCGTCTATTTGAATTGCAAGGTAACGGGAGCCCCGCAAGGAATCGTAGCTTTGCAGCCGATTTACGGCCGATAATAGAATGAGGGCCATAGGCCTTTATTGCATGGCTCCACAAGACCTCCTGTAATAATGACTAGTAGCTGTGGGAGTTTGTATAAGCAAATTTGAGGAGCAATTCTATGGCCACACAGAAATAATCCCCTAAAATGTACTGACTTGTACTAGCAGGTTTTAGCCATATCTTTCTAGCTCTATCTTGTGCGATTCTGACTGTGAATCTCAGTAGTTTCCATAGCAAAGCTGCAGAAAATTACCTACTAACTAAAGTGAACAGACTACACTAGCCCTTCCATATCTATCTATCTATCTATCTATCTATCTATCTATCTATCTATCTATCTATCTATCTATCTATCTATCTATACACATGATTTGGGGTTAAATAAAGGAATGATTTATAACCCCTCCTCTTATGACCCACTACCCCTATAAGCCAGTATCCCCCCTCAATATCTGTTCTCCCATATGAGAATAGGTATCTCCAAGGATTGCCCTCAACACCTGGGTCGACCAACCATTAGCCCATGGGGGTCCCTATTGATCCCTACTGTGCCTCTAACCATAACCACTTAAAATTAACCTGTTACCGTTGAGGGGCCCTATGGACCCCCGTGATTAAGTATAAATTTGGAGGTACTTATGGACCTTAATGACACCTAAAATCTACATGTTACCATAGGGGTTGCTATGGACCCCCATGACACCTAACACCTAACATTAACAGCTTTTCAGGGAACGTATGCGTAAGAAATATAGGGAATTCGATGGAGTGAGGGCTGCTCTTGAGAAGTCCTGTAGGTGAGCATGGGCGAGGTAATGACAGAAGGTGGTGGAGCAACTGAGGGTACAGCAGGTACAAAACACTGGGGTAGGAAGCCTCTGTTATGTGGAGTGGGGTCTTTTAATTTATAAGGGGAGAAAGGAAGATACATATTTTATAGAAAAGTGATCTGATCACCCTAGGATGATCTGACTACCTACATATATTTTTGGCTTTTTTATTGACCCTCCCAGGCAACTAATGTGTACAGAGAAGTTGCAGGAGGAAGGTGGATTATTTTGCACCAGGGCTTATGATCACTAGCCCCATCACGGAGGACAGGTTGGAGTGTTAAAATATAGGAAGGTGCAAGTTAGGTTTAGGATAGTTAACTTGTTTGTTCATCAATATTCTTTGAAATTCAATAGATAGACCTGCTTTTTTATGTGAGTAATATTTTTTCCATATGCACCTAACATTACACTAAGTTGATTATTTAGAAAAATATTAAAATAAACAGCTTGTCGAATTATTTGAGTGATATGAATACACTTGTTAAACAGTGTATTTTTAGCAACTGTGATCACTGAATTTATCTAAATTTTAATATGTAAATTGAAAAGGTAAACTCAGTTGTCAAGAAGTGATAATTATTAATTAATCTATAAATAGAGGACAGTTTCAACCGATGCAAGAATGTGCACGCTTGCTACAACATAAAATCATTGTTCTCACCTGGATATAACAGGAACAGCAAAAAGGAATGCAAAAATGTGGAACAGCAAAAGTGCAAAAAATGCGAAATATGTATAAACTAGCTATCTTCCCGTCAAAAATGAAGGGAATAAAATTTGAAGCCATGGCAATGCTGTTTGCCACACAATGCGAGGCTATGGCCCCTCTGAGCACATTTGGCGCTCATTGCAAGCCCCGCGCTGAGCTCCCTCAGAGCTCATTGTGATCCTCTCTCCCCGTGTACCAACACTGTTTGCCACACAATGCAAGGATTTGCCCCCTCTGAGCACCTTCGGCGCTCATCGCGAGCCTCACTCCTGTGTAGTTTAGAGGCCTTGGAATGAGTGTTACTGACTTTGGTTAAGTGTTACTGCCTTGGGTTAAGTGTTACTAGCTTTGGGATCTTTTTTACTGCCTTCAACCTCGTTTTTATCCTGTTACGTTTTTTCTGCCACCATTTTCTTTCTCGCTTAGGAGATTTTCGAGAGTGAAAAAACGCCAAATATGCCTCAAAATAACTTGCACTACCTCACTCACAGGCTCCCTGGCTCTCCCCCTGTGCTGTGTGTGAGTTTGTAAGTTAATTTGAGGCATATTTGGCGTTTTTTGGTGGTCTTTCAAGTTCCAGGGTTCTGCCAATAAATTTGTAATTTTTGCGAGGTCCGCAATTTTTGCAAAGTCCTATGGAGCTCTGCAATGTGCGCCTTCGGAGCTCATTGCAGCCTAAACCTAAGTCCTGCGGACCTCGCGATGAGTGCCTGTGGTGCTCATCTCCACCCCTGCAATGAGAGCCTTTGGTGCTCATTGCAGCTAAGTCCCGCGGGCCTCGTGATGAGCGCCTGTGGCGCTAATCCCCACCCCTTTGGCGCTCATTGCAGCTCGGGTTATGCAATCAAAACTGAAAGAAGGATCAAGGCAAATGCTGCTGTATAAATGACCACACAATCGAATCCGAAAGAAGGAAGTAAGCTGTAAACACTGTAATCATGATTGCCTTATAGTTTGTGTCTATATGTGCCTGCAAGAGCCCAATTCGTCCTGTGCCGGTAAGAGACCTAAAAGCCTGTGCCTATGTGCCAATGTACCCAGCCTAATTGAAATTATATTGTTGGGAAATGCTACCTCGGGTTACACCGTTTTCGTGTTACACTGTCCCGTCCAGAACGGATTAACAGTATAACCCAAGGTGCCACGGTATTTTAATATATAAATATATATTATGATATTATGCTAACATACTCCTAGATATTTTTGATTTGGAGGGTCTCATCAATGTGGGTCTGGTTTCTTACATATGTTAACTGGTAATTTGGCAGAAATTCAGAAACTCAGTAAGCATATGGTTGGCAAAAGACACATCCCTCCACATACAACTATAACAATTACAGAAGGGTTATAAATCTTTTTAGTCAATTCTGAAAATCTAAAATAACTCTAAATTAGACTAGAAAAATGTTTCAAGTCAAGATCACTTTTAGATCAATGCCATTGTTACAGGCATCTTTATATTTTGTTCCTGCTGTTCAAAATAGAATGTAGTGCATAAACGTTAGTTAGCTAACTAACCCATACGCAGCACTGTTTCATCCTTGTGGGATTCATTAGAGTGAGCTACCTTTTAGTTCATATGTTCATACACAAGGACTACAAGACTATTTGACAGAAATGAATGAGACAAAGAGAGATAGTACAAGGTGAGAGGAGAGAGACTGAAAGAGATAGATAGAGAGAGAGAGAAACAAGAGACAGAGAGCTGAATGGAAATTAAATTAATTAATAGACCTGGGCCCCTATTAAATTGTCCAAATTGTAGTTACTGGTGCCCGTAATGTAGTCCACAAAAGTTACTGCTCTTAAATTGGCCTCATTTAGCTACCCACAATCGAACTATGGGTTACAGGCTGAAAAGCAACTGCAGCTGTAAAAATCGTCACTCCAACCCAGCTAAGCCTTTGATCTTTCAAGCCCGCAAATGTTACAATCGCTAAAATCACAAATCGCTATTAAATTGCTACAATTCCTCAAGTCCGCAATTGCTTTCATACTCATAAATGGCAAATGTAGCCAAAAATCCTACAAGTTCTAGAGAGGACTCGCAAGCAGGTTAAACACCTGTTCGTAGCACTGTAAAAGCAAATATAAACACACTACTCAAGCTCGCAAATCTGCAATAATTTTTTTTTATGTGTAATTTTCATGTTATATTGATCCCGCCAATCAATATGTTAATACATATCATTGAACTTGCATGGACTAGAATAGTAGATTTATTGATTTTTTTATATTCCACCATTTCTGACTTGTAAAAATGAATTGATTGTGGTTTAAACGCCATGTTTTACTGACATCATTATGACTGTCTCATTTACTATTGGCTGTGTCTAAATTGTAATTTCTGAGCTTGCTTAATTGATCATGTTCATGCCCTGAAATGCTACATATGGAAGCATGGTTTACGGTTTTAGATTTTGTCCAGGTAGTTGCGGGCTTGTTCAATTTAATTGCTCTGTAACTGCTGCAAATTTCAAGCCTGCAAACATATGGGCTGCATGAAGGCAACTGCGGGCTGGAATTTAATGAGGGCCCTGGTCAGCCTATTTGATTGCTATTTATATAATGGTGTAGCCTTGATGATTATTAGGCAAAATAGAATAATGGCACTGCACTAACAGTCTCATTAAATTGAAGCTACATTTGAAAACGTAGCCCGTAACTCCAAATTTATGTGTCACGTATATTAAATTAGCCCTGTAATGTTGCTCGCAGGACATCCGAGAATAGGCTACGTGCTGAGCAACGTTAAACTTCGCGTCCGTAAATCCTTTGATCCGTCGAGCCCATAACTGCTACGTTTTTAATTCAGCTAAACCGCTACGTTTTCAATTCAGCTATTAAATTGCAACGTGGTCACTCGCGAGCAAGCACGTAACACGCAAATGGAGCTCAAAGGCCAACGTGCGCTCGAGAGCACCCAGAAGGGGGGGGGGGGGGGTAAAGTCGAATATGTAGCACTTGTTATTCAAATAAAAACACACTACTGTACAATTATTATAAGGGAAAGTGATGTTAGGTCTTCGAATTAATAGCACAACATTCTCAAGCCCGCACATAGGCCCCGAAAAATTCTTTATTTCATATTTATATTTCGTGTTTTATCAATACCAGCAATCAATGTGTTAATACATATACTGTAACTTGCATGTGATAGAATATCATATTTACTGCTTTATTGATATTGCATTGTACCTGGAATGTGGGTCCGATCGCAAACTGTAATTGAAGCACGTAGGAAATCTACCCTCCCCTTTTTCAGTGACGTAACGCTAACAATCGCTTTTTCCATTGGCTCCATCTGAACCCGTAACTACGTGCTTGCTTAATTGTTTGCGTTCAAGCCCAGAACTCTGATGGCCGAGAACTGGTTTACGAAATAGCATTTCTCGCTCATAGCTCGGAGCCCTTCTAATTTAACAGCAACGTAAATTTTTTAGCATGCAGCCCATACGTGCTACACGTTGGACTTAAGAGGCTGAATTTAATATGACCCTAACTTATTTGGCCTTTGGTGAACTCCCAAAAAAGTATGGAATCCACTAACCGTAAAAACAGCAAAACTAGCTAAAAATTTACGCCACTTTATGCCTTCTGTAGCTTTGTACAATCATCTTTTTTATGAATAATATAGGCTATCTAGTTTATCTTACAAAACACCACATCAGTGTTTTTAATAGTGCATTGTATGCAATGTATTCTTTTTATTATTATTATTATTATTATCTTTATTTGTAACCCTCTATAGGGGTTAAGTACATGGCAAAGACAAAATTAACACCTTACAAAGAATATGCAAATTAACTTCTACAGCCTGAAATTCTAGATATGACAAAGAAAGAAAATCCAGGGATATTTCAAAGACATCTGTGGCTTAGTTTCTTGTGTTGGAAATATATGTAAAATCTCATGGCGCTCTGGTTAAATCTTACAGCTGGTATTTGTACTTAGAGGATGCACAGGCAACACATCCATGGAGGAACATGAGTTTAACTTTTATCTCACTTGGACTAATCAGCATGTTCAACATATAATTTATTGGATTTAGCATTTAATCTGAATTGTCTCTATACACTATGAGCCTCATTCAATTGAGCAATTGTAAGTTACAGTAGCCCGTAGTGGAGGCCGTAAGTTAATTTGCTATTCAATTCAATAAAATGTTTGCGTGCCGCAAACGGGCTACGGGTTACGGCCTTGAAATCCTTGCGGTTGTTAAAACTGGAACTTACAGGCCATCGAAGCTTTTGATCTTTCATGTCCGCACAGGTTTCGATAAAGTCGCAAATCGCTATTCAATTGCTAAAATCCCTTAAGACCACAATTGCAGTCAAGCCTGCAAACGGCAAATGTCGGCCAAAATCTTACGGGTCCAAAATAGGACCCGCAAAGGGTTTACAGACTAGTTTGTAACACTGCAAAACACAATAAAAATACACCAATGGACTTTAAAATATGGGCAAAGCAATGGAAGGCAATTGTGAGGAATTGACTCTGCTGGGTTTTGAACCCTGGTCCCCAGGCTGCTATACCTCTTCCCTACCACTGCGCCAGCCTGCCTGTTGTGAATTCCATTGAGACCTTGACTCTGCTAGCAATTGTATCAGTACCTAAGTCTCTTCAGCTGTGTCTGGTCAGGTGTCTGGTCCTTGGCCTATATAAGGCACTTCCTGTCTATTGATCCTTGCCAGATTATTGTGTGGTTTCTGATCACTTCAATAAACCTTGTTCCTGTTTTCACCTACAAGTTTGCGGAACTGGATTATTGCTGACCTTGGCTACTGGTCTCCACAACTTTGTGATTTCTATATCATTACAGAATAATCTGGCCCTTTCATGGAGACCGCCGGGACAGATTCTGCATTGGCCCAGCAGGTTGCTTTATTTGCAAGAACTGTGCAGACCCAGGCACAGACCATCCAAGTGCTGCAGGACCAGGTAGCTGAACTGCAAAATAAATTTCAGTCAATGCACAGTGAGTATACCAGCTACAGGGCACGTGATGCTGCGGCTGCTACTGTTACACCTACTCAAGAGGCCCGCTTGCCCCTGCCAGAAAAGTTTGGAGGAGATCGCAAAAAATTTAGGGGTTTCCTAAATCAATGCCGTTTGCACTTCATGATGTTACCTCACCAATTTCCATCTGAAAGAGAGAAGGTGGGATTTATTTTTTCCTTATTCAAAGATGAAGCCATGGCTTGGGGCTCCCCTCTTCTGGAACAAGACAGTCCAGTCTTGGGTAATCTAAATGACTTTCTTGAGGCCATGTGCCTAGTTTTTGATGACCCCAATCGATGTGCCACAGCAGAAGCCACTCTCCTTCATTTGCATCAAGGGAGGCGCTCGGTGGCTGAATATGCTGCTGAATTCAGACAGTGGGTTGCTGATACTACCTGGAACCAATCAGCCCAGAGGTTCCACTTCAGAAAAGGTCTCTCAGAAGCTATAAAAGATGAGCTAGCTCGTGTTGATCTTCCTGCTGACTTTGATGCATTTGTGCGTTTGGCTATCCGTATTGATCGGAGACTTTCTGAAAGAAGATTGGAAAGACAGGGCTCTTTTAGACCAAGTACTACTCCAATTTTCTATTCAAGAACTTCTACTCAGATCCCACAAACACCTACAGACTCTGAGCCAGAGGCTATGCAGGTAAATCTAATAAGAGGGCCATTATCCAACGAAGAAAAACAGTGGCGACGCACTCACAATTTATGCCTGTATTGTGGTAGTGCAGGGCACTATGCCATCAATTGCCCTAGCAAATCCAAAAGAACAATAGCTATGGCGGCTGAGGGTGCACAGATTCGACACCAATCCCAGATTTCGGATCAACTGGATTCTGTCACACAACCCTTGTTTTCTCTGGCTCATGGTGAAGAGGGTATGTTGACTCAACATCCTCATTTTGTGGTGCCTATCACGTTGCAATGTGGTGATCGTAAAATTTCAACTACCGCTATGATAGATTCTGGAGCAGGCGGAAACTTTATGGACATTAAATTTGCAGCAGGAAATAGAATTCAGTCTATCCCTAATTCTTCACCTGTGTTAATGGAGACAGTTGATGGTTCTCCACTTACGTCAGGACCGGTTACACATGAGACTGTGCCCTTAATGTTGACTGTGGAAGTGAATCACCATGAGGCTATCTCTTTCCACCTAATTTCCTCAACACAGTTTCCAGTGATTTTGGGGGTACCTTGGCTTGCTCTGCATAACCCATAGATTGATTGGAAGATCAGAACTTTGTCCTTTCCTTCAGAACACTGCTTAATGAATTGTCAACCCTCTAAGGTAACACCTGTTGCCACAACAATTAATGAAATGGTTGCTACAAACTTGACTAAGCTTCCTCTACAATATCGGGATTTTGCAGATGTCTGTGATAAGAAGAATGCTGATCAGCTTCCACCACACAGGCCTTATGATTGCCCAATAGAGCTGTTGCCTGGGGCTGCTATCCCATTTGGCCGTATATATTCCCTTTCTGAGCCTGAATTGAAAGCTCTTCGTGAATACCTACAAGAAAATCTTGCCAAAGGCTTTATTCGACCATTTACTTCTCCAGCAGGAGCTCCTATTTTCTTTGTAGAAAAGAAAGATGGCAGCCTACGGCCATGCGTTGATTACAGGGACATTAATAACATCACTGTTAAAAACCGCTACCCCTTGCCTCTGATTCCTGAACTTTTGGAGAGACTCCGCTCAGCTAAAATATTTACGAAGCTTGATCTTCGGGGGGCATATAATCTGGTTCGCATAAGACCCAATGATGAATGGAAAACAGCTTTCAGAACCAGGTACGGGCATTACGAATATCTAGTAATGCCTTTTGGGCTGTGTAATGCCCCTGCAACTTTCCAGCATCTTATCAATGATGTACTACGAGATCTCCTGGATCAGTTTGTTGTGGCATATTTGGATGATATCCTAATATTCTCTGATAATCTTGAAAACCACAGAAAACAGGTCCGTATAGTTCTAGAGTGCCTTCGTACCCACCGCCTATACATTAAACTAGAAAAATGTGAGTTTGAACAAACAGAAATTCAATTCCTGGGGTATGTAATAACTCCCAAAGGTTTAAGTATGGACGCAAGTAAAATTAAAGCTGTGCTGGACTGGCCCATCCCCAAGAATGAAAAAGATGTTCAGAGATTTGTGGGGTTTGCCAATTTTTACAGGCGTTTCATTAAGAATTTCTCTGCCGTTATTACACCGATCACTGAACTCACACGTAAAGGGACTCCTTTTCAGTGGTCCGATAAGGCGGATACCGAATTTTCCCGATTGGAGACTCTGTTTACCTCTGCCCCTGTCCTGGTACATCCTCAGCCGGAATTACCATTTATTGTGGAAGTTGATGCTTCTGATTCAGCTGTTGGTGCTATACTGTCTCAAAGGACTGGACCTAAGATGCTGTTACATCCGTGTGCCTTCTATTACCGCCAGATGGTGCCAGCAGAAAGAAACTATGACATAGGGAATAAAGAACTATTGGCTATAAAAGCTGCCTTCACCGAATGGAGACATCTCTTGGAGGGAGCTACCCATCCAATTACTGTCCTCACAGATCACAAAAATCTGGAATGTATTCGATCAGCTAAGAGACTGTCAGCCAGACAAGCACTCTGGTCCCTATTCTTCTCAAGGTTTAATTTTTTGGTTACATACCGTCCTGGCTCCAAGAATGGTAAGGCGGATGCCTTGATTTTCAGCCTGTAACCCGTGGATCATCTGCGACTAGCGAAAAGATGCCAATTAAAAAGTAAATTAGTTTAGAGGCCATATTTTGTAATTGCATATTTGTTGTGCAGTTAATTCTAATTAATTCTAACGAGTTTCCATATCTTCCCAATGCTTTTAAAGTACAGTATTGTGTGTTTAATTGCTGCTATGTCTCTAATAAGTGTTTGAAAAATGCCTTGCAAATCCTATTTAGTACTCGTAATATTTTTGACAGAAACGTGAATTTCAATTGGGCAATAGAATAGGGCACTGAATCGTCAGTTTTGTTACTACAAGTAGTTCAAGCCTCTAATATACATAAATGTCTATAGAAAAAAAAGATAATCTAGCATACCAGCAGGATAAAAGAATTTCAATAGGCCCAGACAATACTAAAATAGTAATAATTTATGTTTAAAGGGACGTGGAACTTTGGATTTAAATAGATATAAAATATAATATTCTTACCTTATTGCCCCTTTCAACTGATCTTAATACTAATGCATTCATTATAATATCTGGTGATCACCTGCACATCTTCAAAGCTTCCAAATAGTCCAGAAATACTAAAAGTACAAGATATATCCCACAAACCTTTTATTCTCAAACAAGATTTCATATTGGTATTAAGAGGCAAAATCCTACTAAAAACATCAAGGAGGTAATCCATGATGACAAACTTGTTTCTTCCAGAGCAGCAGATGTGCTGAAGCTCAGGTCTGTTTGTTTATATTCTGATGTGATTTAAAACCTTCTGTGTTGATCCTCCATTATGAGTAACATCAGTTGTTTTAATTTGAATACATTGTAAATCAAAGAAGTGTACAACCACCCTCTTACCAGAATACATAACCAATAACTTCTCTCAAAATGTAGTAATTTGAGAGAGAAAATGGAACACACGAGTTATCGTGTATAATTACACATATATATTCAGAGAAAAGAAAGCACATGTATAAACTATTGTGTCCTTATATCCACTATAATAGTTTTCAGCTTGTGAGTAATGCCTGCGCAGAAAGCAACTCACAGGCATTACTCACAAGCTGACAACTATTATACTAGCGCTAAATCATGGGAAATCGCACACAGATGCGCATGCGCGACTCAACGGCACAGATTGCACAGAGCGGGGAAAGAAGAAATGCATGAGAGAGAGGGTGGGAAGGATTCAGGGAAGGGAGAGGATGTGAAGGAGTGAGGGGAGGGAGAGGGGGAGAGGTGGGAAGGAGTAAGAGAAGTGAGAGAGGGAGAAGGTGGGAAGGAGTAAGAAAAGGGAGAGAAGGAGAGGTTGGGAAGGAGATGAGAGAAGGAAGTGAGGGAGAGGGTGGGAAAGAATGAGAGAAGGGAGAGAGGGTGAGACTGGCTGTTTGAATTGGAAAAGCAATATAAGTATCTGTTCTTAAAATCAAAGTAAAATCAAGATAAAGCTCTAATAGCTAGTAATTCAGCAATCAGTAAAGCTAGTAAAGTAAAGGTGAATAGAAGATGGGAAGGAGTAGGTTTAGCAAAGTGTTGCCTATAACCCCAATACCTTTCTTCTTATTATTATTATTAACTTTTATTTGTATTGAAACAACATATTCTGTAGCGCTCTACAGGGTATAAGAACATGCAAAATACAATATTAACAAAACCAGAAAATGATGGGGCCTGTTTTGAGACTTTTTTCCAAAGCATCCTACAAGACTGGAAACTCGCTACTTACAATCTAAAGGGAGTGAAAGGGGCAGAGACCTGAGGAAGAGTAGCAGATAAAGAATAAGAAGGGTCAGGAAGAAAGTGAAAGTTGGAAAGATTATTAAATAGTTGGAGGGATCTGAGATGAGAGGCTCTAGTATGTAATATGTTGTCTGACCCCTAGTGGTGAGAAATGTAAGCTGAAAGTAGGAAAGTCAGGTGATTCCATGGTTCTATAAATTAAATCTGAATAGGGGCCGATGGGAGAGGGGCAGGGAGGGAGGGAACTGCTCACAGGGCTTCACAGAGGTAGTAGGTCTCTGTTTGCAGGTAAGATTTGGCACTGCAAGAAAATGGAAAACATGTCGTGAGGAACAGAAAAAACAGGAAGAGAGAGGAGCTCCAGTCCATTGCAGAGCAAGAGCTCTATTCTATTAGAAGCCTGCAAATGCCTCTAACCCATAATTTTGGCTATGGGTGTTTTTTTCTCTAAATGTTTAGATGTATTCTATTGCCACATGCCCCCAATTTAATTCTTTAAGCCTAAACTTGTAAACCCTTCCTTGATTTCAGGGGGCGTGATCATATGATCAGACAATAATAAAGTAAGCCCGTAATTTACTTCTTAGACACAGCCAATAGTAGATGAGACCATCATCATGACGTCAGTAAAACGATGAGACCATCATCATGACGACGTAATGTGTAGATGAGACCATCATCATGACGACGTAATGTGCGAACAAATCTATTATTATTATTATTATTATTATAAACGTTTATTTGTTAAAAAAAAATACAATATTGGCAAACTGCAGAAAATAGAAGGTCCTGTTTTGCAGAAAGTGCTTTTTTCCATTGTACCCGACAAGATTGGAAACTCGCTACTTACAATCTAAAGGGAATGAAAGAGGCAGAGACCTGGGGAAGAGTAACAGATAAGGAATAGCCAGAGTCAGGAAGGGGGTGACATTTTGCTTAGGTAGGGAGGAGTGCAAGTTAAAAAGGTTTTTCATTTAGTGGTAGAGGGAAGAGATCTGATAGAAGTAATTTGAGGTGAAGGGCTCTAGTATGTAATATGTTGTCTGCCCCTGGAGGTGAGATAATATATTCAGCAAATAGGAAAGTCAGGTGATTTCCATGCTTCTATAAATTGAATCTCAATAGGAGCGGGTGGGTAATGGGCAGGAAGGTAGGGAAGTGCAGTTCAGAATCTCACAGAGTTATCCCAGAGCAGGAGGCCTGTTTACTGGTATCAATTGGCACTGAAAAATAGAGTAAGGGACAGAGATAGATGGAAGGAGAGATAGAACAGGGAGAGAGAGTAATGAGTGAAAGAGAAAGATACAGTACAGACTTAGGACATATGAGAAGGAGGAGATCTTAGCAAATTATGCAAGCCATAAATGTGGGAAGGGTGGGGGTAACGTGGGGAGAGCCAAGCTACATACAGCAAACATTTCTAAGGGATTCAAATATTGCTATAAATAATTCTCCCCAAATATAATAACAAGTATACATTAATAGTAATATTAATAATGATATTAGCTCCTGGGATGGGACAACTTCCATAGCCTTCTCCATAACTTAAGGGGTGTAGGAAGCTCTTAGAGTTATCCAATTAGTGCCATTAAATAATATCTGCTGATCAGGCTTGCAATCAAGCACTCAAGCACTCTATAAAATGCATTAGATCATCTGTTTTAGTCCATGTGGGTTTCATGATATGTATTAACCCCTTGAATCCTGGGATAGATATTACACAAAAATAACATTTGAAAATTATATTTTTTTATTCCATATTTGTGGGTTTGAAGCTGTTGTACAATTAATTATAATGTATTTCCATGCTTTTAAAGTACAGTATCATGTGTTTAATTGCTGCTACAGCTAATAGGTGTTTGAAAAATCCCTTGCAAGTCCAATTTAAAACTTATATTTAAAAAAAAAAAATCATACTTTTTTTAGTTGTGGATCAAACTTTGCGAGCTAGACTTACGTATCTAATAGAATATCGATTTTGTGTAACTTTAATTATATAGGGCTTATAATATGCAAGCTGTACTAAAACCAATGGAGTTATAAGGCCAAATTTGCATCTTTTGCTGGCCCATAGTGATTGTGGGCGGGGAACTAGTAATTGGGTTGTGAGTAGCTAATAGAATATGTGGCAATATTACGGTATTTACCGTAAGTGTGTTTAAATTTATGAATTGGGCAATAGAATAGGGCCCCAAATGCTATTTCTCGGCACACTAAGCTAAGCGTGAAGTCACCTCAAGGCAATGTGCACACATAAGGCCTGATGAGCGATTGTTTTGTGCTTGTTATTATGATGCTGTGTTTTTGAAAAACAATCCAACATGATGTCCCCTTTCCACAGAGTAAATGTTTTAATTTCATCCTAGTATTATGATATTGAGACCTCTGTAATGTTAGTGAATCTGCTGTACAGATTTTGATGGTGAATTAAAACAAATAGTCCTGTTTTATGTACCTAAATGCTTTTATATTATTAATCTGCTGATTATCTTTATACACTAGACTTTCTTCAATTCTTTTATTGTCTTGTCACTACCACTGTTACTGGAACACTATTACGCTTATCTTGTTTAGAGGTCGACTCTCTGTGACCCTATGGACCTCAGAACCCGAAGTACAATTGTTATGTTTCTGGTTGTGCTTATCCATAAGGTTATCTTGGCAATTATATTGGAGACATGTTATAAAGGAAATCGCAATGCATTTCCTCCAATAAAATTCACTATTAATACATAATTATTAAAATCATAATTTATAAACACAATAACCTCTATTTTTTACAGAGGGTTACAAGTAGATCATTCAAACAGAGGTGATTGTTATTTTAGCAATCCTGTTCACTTAATTTGTAAGTTTCATGGGCTGTTTATCTTTTTATTTAATTGCATTTCTGCTCCATTGCACTGTTCTGCTAAATATCTTATCAGTTTATAAATAATTGATAATATCAAAGTATTTTCCTTGGTTAATTAAAGAATATATAGCTACAATTTAAAAATAAAGTATAATACTATAACACTTTGTGAAAATTTTGGTTTTCAGTTTAGTAGGCATGACTATTTAATTTTCTATTAATTAGATTATGGGTGAAAATATTGTTTTCATAATGTTTTCCCCTTGGGATCATAAATAAGGCAACTGTCTGGTAAACAATAATAAATAAATAAATGTCTTCTCGGGAACTTATTATAAACAAATCAAAGAGGTTCATGGCCAAGAATTTTTTTTGCAGGAGGTTGAAATATTTAAGCAAAAGTTATGGGACTTTCAGATCTGATTGGCTCTTTGTCTTTTGAGAAGATCATAGTTCTATTATGTTCTACAATCACTACGAGTCAGCTAAAGACGCAAATTTGGCCTTAGAACTCCATTGGTTTTAGCACAGCTCGAATATTACGAGTTCTAAATAATTAAAGTTACTCAGAATCAATATTCTATTAGACCCGTAGCAGTAGCTTACAAATAATGGGTGACAAAATATTATGAGTACTAAATAGCACTCACAAGGGCTTTTTCAAACACTTATTAGAGCCGTAACAGTTATTAAACACACAATACTGTACTTTAAAAGCATGGGAAGGCATGGAAAGACATTAGAATTCTTCAATGCACAATAGTCTCAAACCCACAAATATTCAATTAAAAAAATATAATTTGTATTTGTTATTTCTGAGTAATATAAATCCTGGGACCCAAGGGGTTAATACATATCATGAAATGATCTAATGCATTTTATTGAGTGCTAGATTGCGAGCCCAATAGACAAATTTTACTTATTGGCACTAATCCAATGGTAGCTTCCGATTGCAGATTACGTCTAACTTCCATATTTTACTGACATCATGATAATGGTCTCATTTACTCTTGGCTGTGTCTAAGAAGTAAATTAAGGGCTTGCTTAAATATTGTCAGATCATATGATCATACCCCCTGAAATCCTACTTAAAAAGGCAGGGTTTACAAGCTGCATTGCCAAAGTATTACGAGTTACTCTGTTAAATTTTACCAAAAGTCCCAATTCTAATCAGACTTTACGGATCACTTGCAAAATAGGGCAGTCCCATAACATCAAATATCTAAAGGAAATATTATGTGTACTAAACACCACTCACAATTGATTTTAAAACCATTTCTGAGTTTTGGAGCGGCAGTTAAAAAGACATTATAGCACCAAAAAATAATAAAAATTCATGAAAGTTCTTATAGCATTGAAATATACACATATGTTTAATTAAAAAATATGATATTTTCATTATTACGTCCATGATCTTGTTATAGTCAGTTTTAAGGATTACCATATACCAGTACCCAATAATACACAGATATACTTTTTGGTAATAAGGCCACAGCTCATTTATTAATGTTAACCTTTACATTAGGTTATAACCGGAAAAAAAACCAGCAGTGCTTGCCCCCCAAACCAGTAGTTGGGTACCTCAAAAGGGACCATCCCCATCTCCACACCAAAACCCATATATATCCAATAATAAAGGCAAGCACCCCCGCCATACCCCTGCCAGCTGTGACAGAATGCATGTACTTAACCACAACATAATCAATAACCAACACTGATAAATTTGCACCCCAAAATGATCTGAGATTGTGGGGGTGATGAAAATTCCTCCTGTTAGACCTGCTCTTAACTGACCAGGGGGCAGGAAAGTTCCTCCCTAAATAACTTTCTATACTCCACCCCTGACTACCAACCCCCCAATACGTTTAATCATTATAATCCATGTTCCTAACCAGGTCAAAACTCCAGTCTCTTCCACATTGCTCAGCTGTGGCTAACTTTATACAACATCCAGTGTAATACACAGCCAAGTACTCAAGTGGTTAATGCATATCAGGAAACCATGCAAACTAGGATGTTATGGTGAGTGATCCATAAAGTCTGATTAGAATAGGGTTTTGGTGTAAAACTAACTAGTATTTTTTAGGCATTGTAAAACTCAATGGAAAAGTTTGTTGTTATTTGTGGAGTAGTCTTGCTGCAGTCACTCGTAGCAGTTCTCTCACAATATTTTCAGGATGGGTAAAAAGAATAGTTAGAGAGATTTACTTTTCTCTTAAACATGGTGTAATTTGCAATCTAGGGGAATACAATGGGACTCAAATTTAATTACAGCTTTTTGGATCAGTAAGACAAAAAAAAAAGCTTCAGTGTCTTTATATATAATAAGTTGTATTAAAACAATGTTTCACTGGAACTTTTCTTAGAAAACTGAAACATTGCAAAGTTGATTTTTTAAATTCATTGATATTGTTTTAAACTTAAGTTTTTATTTATCCCAAACTTAATATGTTCATGTGATATTCTTTTATAAGTTACCATAGCCTTAAAATATTAATTACAATATTTTTTATGTTTATTTGTAGAACTGGAATTGATAATCAACCATTTTAAAAATAATACAATTCTGCCCATAACTGTTATATCACAAATATAGTTGTCTGTCTCCGGAACACTTACAATGTTGGACACGCGAGGGCCGCAACTGCGAGGATCGTGAATTGAGACGAGACTTAGGCTACAATGAGCAACCGGCGCTCATCGCCAGGGGCGCACCTAAGACTGACGAAACGTACGACTTAGAACCCGTACATGCACTGTGCGCCTTGCAAAAATCCGACTTAAACAGCCGAACTACTGAACTCGAAACACCTGAAAATAACAACAAATATTCCTAAAATTTCCATATTGGTTCGAATATAAGCCACACCTTTTTTCCAATATCCAGGTGCGGCTTATATTCGCGACCTTGCCGTTTGCGGGCTTGAGACTGTTGTGCAATTCATTTTAGTCAATCATCGCTTGCCTCGTATTTCACAGTGCGGTATTGACTTTTAATTTACATTTACGGTGCTATGAACAGGTGTTTAACTCACTTGCAGATAGGATTTGCTTCTACATTTGCCGTTTACAGGTGTGGGTGCCTGCGAAATTGAAGCAATTGAATAGCGATTTACAATGTAAGCGATTGTAACTCTTGCAGGCTTGTAAGATCAAAGGCTTTTATAGGATCAGAGCTACGATTTTGTGATTTTTCAGCCAATAACCCGCAAATCCATTTATATTCGGGTTTTGTCTTTTTTTGAATTTTTTTTATTTTACGAGTGCGGCTCATATGCGGATGCGGCTTATATTCGGGCCAATGCGGTAACTTACACACTCACACACAGCACGGTAGGAGAGCCAGGGAGCCTATGAGTGAGGTTGCAAGTTAATTTGAGCCATTTTTTCCCGATTGAACAATGCCTTAGCGAGAAAAAAAATGGCTGCCGAAAAAAAGCAGCACGACGACCACAAGGCCAATGGACGTAAAACTAGCCCGAAGGACGTAAAAACGAGCCCTAAGCAGTAACACTTAACGCAAGCCAGTAATACGTAACCCAAGGCAGTAACACAACCCAAGACAGTAACACTCAAGCTCAACGCGCATAAAGTACACAGTGTGAGAGACGCTCCTCATGGGGCTCACAAGGAGCGCCGAAGGTGATCATTCAAAAACAGGAGCTCCAAAGGTGCTCATTGGCCCATAACCTCTCATAGTGTAGTTATATTCTGTAGTCAAAGCTGCCATTGCTGTGTATGCTTTTCGTCCAAACAAAAATAATTTCCATTGCTAGTAACAAAGCAATGGCAGCTCCTGCTACAGCATGTAATTGCTTATTGTATTTAATACATTTAGGCTGATACTTGTATTTATTTAAACTTTTTAAAAACATGTATGCATTATCAAATCTAGTTATTTAAAAGTTCCCTAAAAGTATAATATAAATATGTATTCTTAGGTCCAAAAAATAATGTTGTGACCCCTCTCATATGTACACATATATACAAATATATATATATATATATATATATATATATATATATATATATATACATATACAATCTCTACATAGTAACCAGTCCTTCTCAGCAGCCATCTTCACATAGCAACCAGTTCCTCTCAACATCTAAGCCCACAAAACAGCCAACCCCTCTTACCCACCTCACAATTGCAGCCCTTGCTCTCTCGCCTCTTCCCTGATACACACCCCAGTATGCTGAACTACTCAAACTCTTAAAGCTTCAGTAGAAATGCTCTTTAGTAAAATAAACATATCAAATCCTAATTATAACTGCTCAGTGGTCCTTTAAGGGATATCTGAACAGATTGCTAAAACAAGTTAATACAGTATTATAAAATTATAGTTTCTAAACTTACAATACCCAACCATCTTGTCACAGTAAAAAAGAGTACATGTCAAACAGTAAACAGATACCAGATCATGCATATTCTCAGTATTTGGCGTGTCCTGTACAAAATGTTCCAGTTTTATTCGATCCATATGGCGACACAAATATGTGGTTTCATCACCAGGAAATCAATGTTTCTTCAGCATGTGACTGAAGAAAAGTAATTAAGAAAACAGGAAAACTTTATTTTAACCATGTTCTATGGCTGTTTTTGTGTAGCTATCACAGAGATGTATTTAGTGTTAATGGACCATTGGACTCTGGAATTTCTGTTACAGGGAACAAATATGAATCTCTTCTATACTTTTAAGAAACATTTTCCATGAAATAAATTAATGTTTTGTGTTTATTTTGCTCCTCATGTTGCCCAGTATAAGAACTGCCATTTCCTTTTACATTTTCTCTCACTGTTATATTCCTCCTTCTTTGTTTGCAACGGAATATGCACAGGTAATATCACTGGTGAGAGTGGAGCCATCCACACAGCTGGAAGACTTCATTTTCAAAAAGATATGGGGAACCGCTCTACAGTCAGTAATGAGATTCATTCTCCTAGCAAGAATAATTACTTTAGTACTTTATTAAACAAATAAAGTGAATATATTATTGTACAGCACACAAAACGCTCCCTGAATAAGAGGGGAAGGGGAGCGTGAGTCCTCAAGGTTATTCTTCACCATCTGAGATCAATGTAGAATGTTTCCTCTGCTCTTACTGCCAGCCAATTCGCAAGGTCCAACGGAACAGCTACCCCAGTCATGTTGAAAGTGGACCCTGGCATCTCCCCATCATCTCTTCAGCTAAACAACATGGATAAGTAATATGAGTGGCAAAATAAAGCAAGCAAGCACAAAACATTTAATATATTTCACTAAAATGTTTATAAAAAATGTAGAAGAGCTTACAGTATATTGGATTTAAAATACTAGAAAAGCCCCACAGTACTTTAATACTGTAATAGGACCATTCACACGTGATATAATTACCTGTGTCATCAAGGGAATCGCCTGCTCTTCTTGTGTGCTGGACTAAAATTAAAGTCTGATTAGTGTAGGTTCTGCTTCGGAATGAGCATGCCCAGTAAAAGAGGTGGGGCTATGATGGATCACCAGTGGGAGAGCTGCAAGTATGTTACAATAGAGCTATTACTTTGGTGTTTGCAGTGGAGGTGGTGATACTGATGTCATGGGACAGGGCCTGTGACATCACAGCAGCCTTTTTCAAAGCTTCATGATAGTCCAACACAGAGGAAGAGCTGACCATACGTCTGATGACTCAGGTAGGAGGTGATACCCAGCTCTACGTGAGGAAAAAACAATTTGAAAGCCAATTAAAAATGTAAATTGTTATTTTAAACTGCATGCTGCTTTTTATAGCCCATGCCAAGCAAACAAACATGAACGCTACTTGTAAAAACAATACAGTGGTCCTTTAATGAATGGAAAGGATTCTTCATAAGTAAATCTCACTACCAACGGAGGTTGTGACAGCCAATTCAATAGATAACTTTAAAAAGGGGTTGGATATATTAAAAAAAAAAAGAAGTAAATTCAGTGTTATAACTGCTAACTAGAAAATGTTGCTATATTGATCCAAGGAGTAATCCCATTGCCAGATTTTGGGATCAGGGAGTTTTCTTTTATTAATGGAGACAATCTGCAATGTTACAGTGAGTTTTTTTTATATATCTTCCTTTGAATCAACTCACAATTGACGTAATTCAAGGATCTGATGAGATCTAAGCTTAATCACTTGTCTTTTTTCAACCTTGATTACTATATTACTATGACAGTCCTCTCCTTACGGATATGGTATGTGCGGCCTGTTACCCCTTGAAAATGAGTTGCTCTGGAGCAGGGGTAGGCAAGTTTGGTCCCGAAGGGCCACACACAGACCACAATTTGAGGATATCTTTGTTGCCCAGGCAAGAATATCGCTTCTGATTGACTCATCTGTGCACAGAAAGGAAATCCTCAAATCCCGGTCAGTGTGTGGCTCTCCATGACCAAAACTCGTCTACCCCTGCTCCAGGCAGTAAGCCTTTATTGAAGGTCCATATTGTTTTTTTGTTCATAAAACATAAAAATATCACTAGATGTAATAACGGAGAAAGCACATAAGTGCTATGTAACCCAGGTGCTATTGAATTTTAAATAACAGCTTTGTACAGGATTTTAATGGAAATGGTCAGAAAATTTAATTAACACTGTTAGCCGGCTTTCAAGGGTCAAGTAATTTCTCAGTCGTCAAAACAAAGCAATTTGTGTCAGTTTCATGTAATCAAATTTAGTGTCAATCACAATAGAAGAGAATATTATTAATTTTGTGTAAAATGTTTTAAATATTTTAGCATATAAACTGGCACAAAGCTGGATATTATTATTGCTAGTTCAGGCTGATAGAGATTACATTTATATATTCTATATTACAATATATATTTTATATATTAGTATATGTATTTATATATAATTATATAAACAATAAAGATTGACATATAGGACCAGGAATATCTTATTGGAAAGTCATAAAATACATACAGTATACATTCATTAAAGGAGCATTCAAAGGCTTCCTGCGTCTCAGGACATAGATAAGCAACCATTTCAGTAACTATCGAACACAAATTAATTCTGTATATAAATACCACATCATCATTTAGCATATGGTGGGCAAAAGAGTGATAGAAGCCTCCACAGTAGAGTACAGGAAATAAATAGTGCATTTGTGTTTACATTTGAATGACTAATATAAGTTAACTAGCGACTTGCCCCTCAAAAATTACAGCCTGGCAATGCTGTTTGCCAAAAAACAAAATGTGAGACTTTTGGCCCTCTGAGCACCTACTGCGCTCATCGTCCTTTTGGTGCTCATTGCAAACCTTTCCTCCTGCCTACTGTACTGGCCGCTCATTGCAGGGTTCATTAACATGCAAGTTTGCACTTGGGAATGGCATGTGTCTCTTTGCAGCATCTTTCCCCAGTCCCTTCCCTTTGTGTTTCTCTTCTGTGTGTCTGCTGAATCTTTCTGTTGGTTTTATTTTCAAAGTCCTGCGTGCCTGGAGTTGTTCGTCCTGGCTCTCCCCCTGTGCTGTGTGTGAGTGTGGTTTATTTTTTTCTTATTTTTTTTTTTTATGTTTTTCGATTTCCGCAGTTCGGCCGTTACATTCGTATTTTTCTGAGTTGTGATTATTTTTGCCCCCGAGATTCCCACGTCCTTCAATGCCTCAACTGCTGCTCGCCTTTGGCGCTCATTTCAGCCTAAGTCCCGCGTTTTTCCATGCCTCAACTGCTCGCCGCGCTTCGCAAGGCTCGCATGGCTGCCTAAGTCCTCCAAGCTCGGAAGGATTCTATGCATCAACGGCTCGCGTCTCTACATGAGGCTCGCAAGTGTGGCGACAAATTGCAGTTTAAAACTATTATATGTGATAAACATATTTCTTACTCAGAATTCCGAGAAATACAGTTATTGCACTGCATTCTGGGAACCTGGGCAGGGACATGCAAATGAACCAACAAAGGTATAATTAAAATAAAAATTACTATTTAAAAATTGTCAGAAGCAGTGAACCCAGGGTTCTAACTTAACATTCCCATGCTTTCTAGTTGGTAAAAAATGTAAATATATATAATACAGAGCTAACAAAATGTAAAAAAATGTTCTACAACACGTATACCTAATCCTAATTAGTGCCACTGGCTTGTATGTCTTATTATGTATTCTACCAGAGCAGCTGAGGTCAGAAAAAAACTAAAATCACTATCTTTAAAAACAGCAACTAAAATGAATAGCAGCAATTTTAAAAAGGAAAATGTTTTGTACATGCCTTTCCACCCATATTTAATGGTGCAGGGTAGATATTGTGACTTCCCTGCCCATTCAAGCTTCCATCACTGTCCAATGCTACATAAAATAGTTTCAAACATTTTTTTTTTATTAATTCTTTTTAGATGTTCTAAAAGTACTTTATTCAACCTAGTTCTTTAAAAGAACATACTTTAAATGTAGTAATTCAGTGTGCCTTTAATATAAGGGACAAAACATAGAAAAACAGAAAATATGTAAGATCTGCTAAAAAGGCTTTGCCTACTAGTAATTTATGGCAATGGTCCCCCTACCCCTCCCAAATTTATTGGGTGAAATATTGAAAAATTTGATAGTATTATACAAAGCTTTCACTAAATTTGATTACTGATAGAATGCATAAAAATGTACAGTTTGATAGATGGAGAGAAGGAGAATAGCTTAGTCTAGCTGGGGGAAAATGTATGTATAGGGAATGATTTCAGTATTATTTTTAATCTTCAGGACATAATCTAATTATCTATCTATTGTGAATTCAAAATTTCAGGAGGAATATCACATTTCTGATAAATTGAATTCTACATTGCAGAAATGAAGAATAACCAGTGAAATATTAGCACTGGATGTGACAGATTCCAATAAAACTACTTAAAAGCACAGGGTATCACAATGTAATATATCACCATAAAAATATTAAAATCTGGTAGTCTCATGCTGTTTTCGATCAGTTATAATTACATTATTTTCATAAACTCCTGGCTATGTTTTATGAGTTGAATCAAAATACACAGCTAATATTTAAGCAGTTAGCATCAATAAGTGATTTGTTCCTTATAGTTTTTATTTTTACTGATAAGTTGGGAACATTTACTTCTTGTTACAATAGATAACAGCAATTCAGAAAATATACAAATTAATTTAACATATGTTTAAGCACAGTTATACACAGATTAGTCAAAGGTATTTGACTCTACGGTCAAGGTTAACATTTACTACATATGAGTATTCAAGATTATTAACCTGAGGTTATTTATGATAAGTGCTTGGCAAAGAAGGCAAGCATATTTCACTGAATCTCATGAGATATAAAGAATAAAAAGTATAAAAACTAGATATGTATATACAATAACCTTTTAATAATAGGACAGCAAGCTTATTGTATAAAGTAAAATCCCGTTAAGAACTTGTTCATCATTAAATGGGTTAATATATACTGGTGAGGTCAACTGAAAAAGGCAATGAGTGACTGCTCCTAGCTTCATTTTTTGCCTATTAAAGTCACCAAAGTTGCTGCACACCATCAGGTAGAGGTTGGAAAATCAAGTGGGAAAGTTTTTGGCACTGTCTTAGATATTGTAAGTTTTAGTTAGTGCTTAAATAACCCATGAAACCCCTCACAACAAACTCCAAAGACACTGGGGTTACGATTGTAATTTGTACTATGTTTTCACACAGAAGGATAGTGGAGTGTTTAGAGTGTGTGACTAAGATTGTGAGTTTAAATCCCATCAGTTTTTCTATTTTATGATAATATTTTTATATACTGTGTTTTATTCATTTTATTTTTTATTTAGTTAAATAAGTTATTATTCAAAAAATAAAAAGGGGGATTTTGGGGCATTTGAACTCACAACCTCCATTTCACAGTCAGATTCTCTAACTACTACACTCAGGGCCGGATCTACCTTTTTGGAGCCCCTAAGCAGTGAAGTGGAGGAGCCCCTGCAAGTGAGTACGTAAGGTGTGCACTGACCCATTTTGGCCTTTTCTGTGCATTCAAGTTCATTTGCCTGTTTTAACTCTCTTGTTCTGGTGGTTATCCCCAGTAGCCAGTCTATGAACTGCAGCAATTTGGTTTTCTTAAGCCACAAACCATTTTGCGCCCTCTAGCCTGACTAGTTGGCCTAATGAGTAATCCAGCCATGATTACACTATACAATTACATAAAATAGCAATCACTAAAAAAAACATACATAGGAAAGGTGACTGTACCTTACTCAGGTGGCTGGTCTGCAGATTTGGAGGAATACAGAATCAGTCTAAAAGCCACTAACTGCTAAAGATAACAGCTCAATTAATTTAGCAGCAATTTTAAAAAGAAAAACTTTTCTACATGTTTTCCATCTAATGGTACAGAGTATATATCTGGTCACTTTAGGTTATATTTTTTATTTAAAATCATTGATTTATGAGTAGTGCATGTATTAAAATGTATTCATACATTCATACAAGTCTATGACTCCCTTTCTTGGATGAAGGTCAGTAATTGACCTTCATCTGGCAACTGGCCAGCCCTTCATCTCTAACACAGCCTCTCCCTGCCTTACTTCCGTGATGACAAAGACACAAAGTGGCTACAAGAATAAACTCTGATTGGCTGCATAGACATTTGTTTTAGCATAGAACCAAAACAGGCACCCTTTTTAGTGTAATTGCTCACAAGCAACAACCTAGTCTGCCTGTAGATACATCTGGCTGTAGTTTTACCCATGTAAAACCCTGGACCATGATGCAACCAAAACCATTTTGGCAAAATATTTGATGCCGCACCCTCATGGAAAGATATCTTGTAGCGGTTTTCATCACCCCTCTTGTATACCATTTCTCACTCATCATCTCTATAGTCCACTAGATCTCTTTTCACTCATCCTCATTTGCTCTTGTTTCTTACTGTTAAGGTATGATTCATTGTACATATCGTACTTGAAATCTCATGGATCGGCAAAGCTCCATCAAGACCAGAGAAAATGTTACGAATAAGATCCTATGAGCAGGTAGCTAGCATATATTTCAACTGTCCATATTTTGGAGCTTCGGGCCTCTTTCAGGGGATAATCTTCCTGTCCTCTTAGCCTCCCTAATATCACTTTTTATGAATAGTCCCGCATTTAAGGTCAAAATCCTGTTTTCCAGCTCCGACAATGTCTCTCTTCTTTTGGTTGCTCTTTTATTTTTTCTGGAAGTCCAGGAAAAAGAAGGAACCCTGGAGTGTCATTTTTACAGAACCAATCTGTATGGATCAGTTTGTAAATATTGAATGCGTATATCTCTAAAACTTAGTTTATATTTTGCATACTTTTTCAGGAAATAATGGGTCCCTCTTTGGCCGCTTGAAATGTTGGGGGTGTGATGTAGTCACATGCAGCTGATCAGTTAATCAGCCTGGCTGAAGTTCTAGGATTGACCAACCACTGAGCGAAGGCAATGTGTGCCCTAGAGATGATTACTTCTCAAGTAGAGATGTCACGGACAGTTCGCCCGCGGACTATTTGCTTTCGATTTTGGCTCGTTCGCGCTCGCTTCGGACGGCGGACACATGTGCTTTTCGGTCCGCTCCCCTATTCTTTATGATTGAGGAAACTTTGACCCTGCACCTCACACTCAGCAGACACATTCCAGCCAATCAGCAGCATACACTCCCTTCCAGAGCCTTCCATCTGAAGGACAGCATACATTTTAGAATCATTCTGAAGCTGCATTCGTTGTGAGAGGACAGATAGTGTAGCTGCTGGAGATTTAATAGGGAAATAGATAGCCAGGCTGTGTATTTAGCTTCCACTACAGACCTGAAGGACTCATCTGCTATCTGCTGCAAGGACAGCAACCCAAAAAGCCCTTTTTAGGACTAGAACATAATTTATTTTATTTTATAATTTTTTTTCTGTGTAATCTAATTGCATATGCCTGCCTGCCAGCGTGTGTGTGTGACAGGCTAACACCTAACAGCTTATATTGTGCTTATTTTCACTACTTATACCTGGTGGTGTACCATACATTGAAAACAACCATTTTTTCCCTGTAATCTAATTTCAGTTGCCTGCCTGTGTCAGGCTCACAGCTAATATTCTGCTCTGTTTCACCAGTCATAGTTGGTGTACCATACATTGAAAAAAAAAAACCTTTTTTCCTTTAATCTAATTTCAGTTGCCTGCCTGTATCAGGCTCACAGCTTATATTGTGCTCAGTGAAATAAAACAACACTTTTTTGACTGTAATAGATTGAATAGCAATTGCCTGCTTACAGGCATGTGTGTGAAGCCTATTGCATCTACTCTGCTAACTTTTTCCAGTGAACAGTGATACGTCATATCTGGTGCAACCGTAGTGTACAGTGACATAAAACAACACTTTTTTGACTGTAATCGATTGAATATCAGTTGCCTGCCTACAGGTGTGTGTGTGAGGCCTACAGCGCCTACTCTGCCAACTTTTGCCAGTGCACAGTGACACTCATATCTGGTGGCACCTTAGATTGCACACGCAGTGCCCCAAATTTGAAGTGGGAGGACCAACCAAGCATCTTTTTCCATCTCCTGCTTCCAAAAATCCATGCCATATACACGTCCCCTGATAGGTGACGTAACAGGTATCAAACTGATAGGAATAAATAGTACAACTTAATACACCACTCCAATCTGGTGGCACATTACATTGCATGTGCAGTGCCCCAAATTCGAAGTAGGAGGTCCGACCAAGCATCTTTTTCCATCTTCCTGTTCCAAAAATCAATGCCATATACACGTCCCCTAATAGTGGACGTAACAGGGATTAAACCGATAGGAATAGTACTACTTAACAGTACACACCTTATAATAACGCAGACAGAGGCAACGCAGAGAGAGGAGTCTGAAGAAGAGGAGTCAGAGGAGGAAGGTGGCTTTGAGGAGGTGGAAGACCAAACACAGCAGGAGTCCCAGGGGGCTTGTTGTCACCTTTCAGGGACCCTTGGTGGCTGGGTGGAGGAAGAGACCTTCAATGACATCAGTGAGGACAAGGAACGGGACATGGCTAGCTTGGTATCCAATCTTGTGCAAATGGGGAGTTTGCGGTTGTGCAAAGGGACTGTTTGCGGTTGTTTGCGGTGCATTAAACGGGGAGATTGGTCTGTTACTGTGAAGCGGGTGTAACCCTTACACTAACTGATCGATACAACATCATACCTGATGTTTTAAAGCATGTTAATTTGAAATTTGCCTGCCCATTGAAGTCTATGGCATTTGATGAAATTCGCGTCCGCGGTTCGCAAACCGAAAATTTTATGTTCGCGACATCACTATTCTCAAGTTTTAGTTAATTTACTTTTTTACAGAGTCATAATGTGTTGTAGCCTATGAATATTAAATAAATCCCACTTCACTGGAGAAATAGACATACATTACATCTACCAGCCTTCATCAGTGAGATACCACAGAACTCAGTAGGGTTAAATGCTGTATTATTCTGTAAATCTTATTGACAATTGTATACATCGCAAAGATATTATGATGGTTCCAATGTGTAGGTTGGATTTTCCTGTTATTTATGACTGGTCCTTTCTTTAGTGAGGAGTCAGCCATATGTTGCAGGGAATTTTCTCTTGAGAGACTACATGCTGAAAGGAAACCATTATATATGACATGCTAATATTGCTAGTATTAGACTTTTTTTTAAGGGTGCATCTCTCTCTCGCTCTGTTTTAGTTTTATGCATATATATCTCTTTGGGGCAAGCATCATAAATGATGCTGAGTATTGCATTTCCAATGTGATATTGAAAATAGGAAAAATGTGATACCTTTCCGCAATGTCTCCGGCCTCCTGGTGTTCTTCTCCAGAAGCATCCGCGCATAAAAGAAAAAAGCGACACACATCAGCCCTGGCGGATGTCTTCGACGCTAATGACCTTCCTATGGAGTATTCCAGAATAAAATTGGCAATGGTGGCTTCTGATTGGCTGAAAAGGCTGTCTATCAAATTCAGCCAATGAGAAGACCCCATTTGTGAACCAATGAAAAAAGTATACACCCCAAAATACAACGCTGATTGGATAACACACCTGTCAATCTTTATTTGAACCAATCCTAAGGCTTTATTGCCATCAGCCAATCCCAATGGAATATACCCCCACGTACTGATTGGTGAAGACATCTGCGCCTTCATAATGGCTGTAATATTGATTGATATTAACAGTAGCCAATGAGAATGCGCAAATCCTTCACCAATCACCCTGTGGTGGTGTATTCCATTGTGATTGCCTGAAGGCATCTGCGCCTTGTGATTGGTTTAAATAAAGATTGACAGGTGCATTATCCAATCAGAGTGGGATTTTAGGGTGTATCCCTTTGTGATTGGTTCACACATTGGCGCCTCCTGATTGGGTGAATTTGATAGACAGCGTTTTCAACCAATCAGAAGGCGCCATTGCTTATTTTCTTCTGGAAAAGTCTCCTGGAGCCTCATTAGCGTCTGGGATGTCCGGGAGTGCGGATGTAAGTATATATATATTTATTTATTTTTTACAGGGCGTGGCAGAAGAGGATCCGGAGGAGGCCGGAGACATCGCGGGGAGGTAAGTACAATGTAGATTATGTTTATTTTATTTTGATGTATGTGTATTAATGTTGTGTTTTTTTTAACAGGTGCCGCGCCGGAGAAGGATTAAAAGAATAAGGACGGGACATGCCGGAAAGGTGAGTAGAATATTTAGAATGTATAGTATGTTTATTTTAGAACTGTAAACGTGTTGCACTAATTTTTTTTTCTTTTTTTTTCGTAGGTGGCTGATCTGAATGGACATCTGCAAAGGTAAGTGGTCTTAATTATTTAATTTTAGCTTAGAATTAGATTAGTTTATATATAGATAGCATTTATTGTATGTTAGCTAGGGGTATGTGTTTTATATAGATAGCATAGGGTGTTTTTTATTTCATGTAATGTAGATTTTTTTTGTGACTTTAGGCTTTTTTATTTTCTGTAATTAGAGTGGTGGAGGTTATTATGGGGTAGGTAGTGTAGATGTTAATAGGTTAGTGTAGAGGGTGTTTAGTTGATATTTAATGTTTTATTGGGGGGGTATAGTGCAGTATAGTGTTTATACGTAGTGTCATGATGGTCCTTGGGACTGATGGGGTTAATTAGAGGCTTATGGGGGTCTGTATTGACCCCCATAAGTGACAGGGTTAATGAAGGGCTTATGGGGGTCCGTATTGACCCCCATGAGTGACAGGCTTAATGAAGGGCTTATGGGGGTCTCTATTGACCCCCATGAGTGACAGGGTTAATGAAGGGCTTATGGGGGTCTATATTGACCCCCATGAGTGACAGGGTGACAGTGTATATATTTTTTCTTTAAGGACCTTTAAAGTGCTACTGTTTAACGGCTGTTTAACTGTTTAACGGCTCGCCTCGCTAAGTCGTATGCAACACGGAACACAGCGTGACGATGAATCGTAGTTGGACAATTATAATATGTGATATGCAAGCCTGACGTGCCTTTTTTAGGGTCTCCTGATGTAGTGTATTCAGACATGAAACTTTGCTTGGTGTATAGGGAGATCAGTACTATATCCCTGAAAGCAGATGAGAGCCTGAAATATAAGTCTGCTGTATTATGTGGGGGCAGATTTGCTGTTAATTTATAGTAAATTGTATAACATTCAATAAACAGATACTATTCATATAAATGCATTTTGCCTTACTAGAATAATTCTGTAAAACCAAGTTCATGACACAATCGATTGAACTCCATGTACATGTTTCATTTTCATACTATGCTCTGATGGTCTGATATTTAAAGGGTGATCTTTAATCATTCTAGGACATTTTTTATTTCCAGTACTTGTAAGGAAGAACGAGCAAAACCCCATTGCTGATTCAAACCAGTTTTCATGGAGAAGTTGTAAAGAGCAGTGTCTAGGAGATGAAACTTGAGATAATATCCAGGCATCTGGCACTCCAGGAAACAAATAAAATGTCTTAATGCTAATGGAGATGAAACATGAGTAATGCCGAAGTCTTGGAATAAAAAGTACGAACATGTTCACTTTCTCAGGCCTGAGAACAGAGATATCTCTTGAACAATTAATAGCATGAAATGCACAAAATGTATTATGTTTTGGTTGTAAAATAACAAAACATTTAAGCATGTGGTGAAAATATATAGAATAATAAATTACTACTATAATACTGATATACATGACAATATACATATCTGCTGCAATACACAGCAAGAGAAGCTGGACTTATATTAAATTTTAAATTAGGTGTCACAGGGCCCTCTATTTGTTTGCAATATGTTAAAACTGTTTTTGGCTTGTACTCAACCCATGTATAGTGCTGCAGAATATGTGGGAATGTTACAAATAAGGGATAATAATAATAATTTTGTAAAATAATTTTTGCAATCTTTCTCAAGTAAGCTTCATTTTTTTATATTTGTTTACATACTGTGTCAGAGTTATCCAAATAATTTATTTAAGACACAGACTCTACAAAGCTCAGTTTCTACAGTAGGACTGAAGAGGTTAACCTTCCTGCCCAGTTTATTGATGCACCTGAACAAACCTGATTTAAGACTGCTTCTGAAGTAGTGCTGCTTATGGACTAATTGTTTGCAGTTTGTGTGAACTGGAGAAAGACACACAGTGAGACTGCAGCCTGAAGCTTATGATCAGAATAGAACAAACACTTCTTAGCAACATAAAACATGTATGACCTGTAGCGCTCAAGTGTGCTAAACACAATGTGAAAATAATAAATTATAAATAATAATAAAATGTAAAAATCATCTGAACAATCAAAACAGAATAGGAAGTCCAGGGGAACCAAATACTGCCAGCCCAAAGTGTAAATAGTAGATCTCTTATGTTCTGAATGTCCACAGAAAATATAAATGTGACTATCACACAGTCACTCTGCTAATAGTAGAGTATCCAAATGTAACAGTGGATCGTAGAGTCTAAGAGGGGTAGGTAATCAATGGGTAATACACCCACTTACATATCTTCCACCTCTTGTACTTGAGACTGCGGGTGTGGTGAATATGTCCATAGAAGTATTCCAACCAAATTCCAGAAGGAGGAGGATACTACGGTCTCTTGCAGCTTCTTTTACAGACCGCTGTTCACTAGTGCTTGAGAAAAAAAAGAAGATGGTTTGGTAGGGGAAAGAAGCACAAAGAGATCTTGATAGTATAGTATCTTATGGTAAGTTTATTAAGACAAATATATATATATAATGCAGTAAGTATCACACACACATTTTAGATCCTAATATGAGGTATATAAATAGTGCATAGAAGGAGGGAGGTATTGCAATAAAAATACCACAAGCACTTTGTTGATGTGGAGATAATGATAAATAATCCTTCACCAAGTAAACCGGAAAACAAGGCTGGATGACCTTGAATAAGTATCACTTGGAGATAGGTATGGGTTGGGAGACCTCACAGTCCTTCAGTCATGTGCACAAGAGTTATGTGTGCCAATGTGATACTAATAAAGTATTCTATATTATTTCCACACCACTATGAGATGTTTTTAAGTGGTGGTGTAAACTAGAACTACAGCTACAAAAACGCGTTGAGGTACACCCAATGCAGTAATAGGTAAATCTCCAGAAATAAAAAAGAAGATAGCAAATAGGAAAAGCTCACTAATAAGATCATAAAAAAAAACATATAAACAAATATATCAAATGCGTTTCGACCCTAATTTGGATCTTTCTCAATGATAAAATCAAGAAAAAAATGATTCCTAGTATCAAAAATAGAGTACTGGTTAACATTTAGCATGTACTCAAAGTTGTAGACACTTCCTGTTCCAGCTGCTGGTATATAAAAGGAGTTTGGCGCCAAAATGACACTAATTTCACCTACTTCGCCCTCCTGGATCCATAGCAGGTGTCAAGTTGCTATTAGCAACGTTTGGACCAATCATATCTGTTGCTAGGTAAACTAGGTAAAGGCTAAACACTGGCTTTATCAGCTTCTAGCAGGGTATTATTGCTCCATGAAAGATATGGCTGGAAATAGCAACAGAGCATTTAATTAATATAACAATGATAAATAATAATAAATAATTAATAAATAAATAAAGACTACCTCTATCAAAATGAATAAGGAAATAAATAGATACACATAGAAGCTCATATGAAGTTAACCACACAATATGGGGTAAAACATTTTTTTTAATGAATAAATAGATAATAAATTATGAATAATTAATATATATGACAAAAGAAAAACATAAATAGATACAATTGAAATGCAAATACAAATTAAAAAAAAATCTATTAAAAACATATACCACATATACTCGAGTATAAGCCGACCCGAGTATAAGTCAAGGCACCTATTTTATCACAAAATACTGGGAAAACTTAGTGGCTCGAGTATAAGCCAAGGGTGGGAAATGCACTGCCCCCTGTGTCTCTCTTGTGCCCTCTGTGTCCCCCTCTTATGTGCCCTCTGTGCCCCTTTCTTGTGTCCCCCCTCTCCCTTTCCTGTGTCTCTTTCCCCCGCCCTCCCCTGTGTTTCTTTCCCTCCCTATCCCGCCTCCCTTATCATCCTCCTCATCCTACCTCCTCATCCTCCCTCCTCATCACTTCCTCCCTCTCCAATTAACCCCCCTCTCCCTTTCCCTTCTCTTACTTTCCATCAGCTGCTCCTCTGCACGTCTTCTGGCTGTGTCGGTACCCGGCATATGCTTATGACGTGACGAGCATGTGACGTCTATTTTAATGCTCTCAATAGAATTAATACACTCGCTACAGGACTCAATGCTATTATTAGTAGATAAAAGCTCACTGCACAATATAAACAATGGAACTAAATAGTAGGGAAAGCCATTTAAAATAGCGAGGGTGGAGCTATACAGATCCGATAACATCTCTCACCCTCAGATAAAGGCAGCTAAATCTATGTTGATGTTCAAACCATCCGGTTGGGGTGTACCCAATTTGTGTATTTATTTGGTCTAATTTCTATGTAGCTTTAGAAGTCTATCTCCTCCTCTCTGATCCATGGATACTCTTTCCACTGCCTGAATGGTGACTATAGTGACCATATTACTTCCATGTTCTTCTATAATATGAGACGAGAAAACATTTTTCACCACTCCTTTCCTCACACTATACATTTGTTCCCAAAATCTGTTTTTGAGAGCTCTTTTAGTCCTCCCCACATACTGTATTTTACACTTTCATGTAATGACGTACACTACGAAATCTGTCCTACAAGTAGTGAGAAGTTTGATTTTAAATCATCTTATTTTTACTGGTGGACACTACCACTTTTTGGTCAGTTTTTTAAAGATGTTTACAAGTGTCACCGTTTTTGACTCTGCATTTATAGCAGCCAAATTTGTTTTTCATCCAGTCACGTAACTGAGTTTGTTTGTTCTTTGTTGATCTCAACTCACTAGGAGCCAAAAGAGATTCATCTAAATGTAATTTTGGGTTCCTCAGGTAAGATTTATTTTAATACTTCATCATGTTTTAAAATGGGCCACAAGTTATTTAAGACTTTTTTAAGGTCGTGCTGCTGTGTTATATTTCAGAAGAAATCTTCCAGGTTGTTTTTTCTGTTGAATATTGGTTGAACAGTTTCTATTTTTTTATTGTTATTATTATTTCTAATTAGATCAATTTGATTTAAGGTTTTGGTTTTCTCATAAGCTTTCTTGATGGTCTCTGGCTTATATTTTTTCTCTTTAAATTTATTTTCTAGTGTTCGACATTCCTTCTCAAAGTCCACATCTTTCATGCTATTTGTTCTCACCCTCTGAAATTGGCCATATGGTATATTGTTAATCCATTGATGGTAGTGGCCATTATCTGCGTGAAGATAGCCGCTAGAATCAGTTGGTTTGTTAGTGTCAAGTTATAATATTGTCTTTGAAGGGTTTATTGTTTCACATTAATTGCTCTTCCAATAACCCCATACATAAGTTGGCAAAGCTAGGGGCAAACTTTGTACCCAAAGCAGTGCCTCTTGTTTGAATGTAATACTTTTCTGAAAGATAAACCTAATTGCCACTGTCTTCTAAATCATCATCCTCCAATGTCATTAATTGGGGGATGTTTTCAACCTTAGCTCAATTTATCATATAGCTATTAGCTTTTAATGATTTGGCAAATGATTTTAATGATTTGTCATTACAGTGGCCAAATTAGGTATATCTTACAGAATTCCATTTGTGTCTTATCCATATTATCAAAATCCTCCAGAATCCTCAAGTATAGCAGCTATCCCTAAATCTTGAGGTATAGGGGTATACAGTGCTGCTACATCTAATGTAATCCACCTGTATCCTTTTTGCCAGCTTTTTTGCAACATAATATATAGAAGGTGTATTGTATCTCTCAGCTACAATTGTAAAGTCCTCACCATGGGTTGCAAATGGTAGTCTACATACTCTGAGAGTCGTTCAGTAAGACAGCCTATACCAGATACTACGGGTCTTCCTGGAGAATTCAGCTCATCCTTGTGGATTTTCAGGAGGTGATTAAAGATAGGGGTTTTAGGATGTTGTATGTTCAAGTATTCATACTCTTTTTTATTCAGTATGTTGTTTCTTTTTGCTTCCATAATGAAATGTGAATGTTCTTCCACATTTCCTATAGTAGGGGTTTTATCCTGAATTTTATAGGTACTTATATTATTAATTAGTGTACATGCCTACTTGAGATAGGCTGATCTATCATGTGTTATAATACCACCTCCTTTATCGGCTTGACAGATTACGATAGATAGATCTTCTTGAAGTTCTCTTACAGCTTTCCGTTCCTTATCAGTAAGGTTAGATCTCCCTTTAGTGTATTTTTTAAAGCATATTTTATCTGCCTCTTTCAATAATAATTTCTCCAACACTGGAATATAATTGCTTTTGGATTGCACGTGTAAAAGATTGACTTCCGGCTACGTCTTGACTCAGACAATGCTAATGACGTTGCACGCATTTGACGTCACATCATTAGCATATGCCGGGTCCCGACGCAGACAAAGGAGCGCGGAGGAGCGGAGGAGCAGCTGCAGATGGAAGGTAAGTGAGGGGAAAGGGAGAGGGGGAGGTAATTAGAGGGGTAAAGTGAGGAGGGGGGTTTAGGGTGAGGAGGGGGGTTTAAGATGAGGATGGGAGGGTTGAGGATGGAGGGTTGAGGATGGGGGGGTTGAGGATGGGGGTTGAGGATGATAAGGGAGGGGGAGTGAAAGAGCCACAGGGGGGAAAGAGAGCCACGGGGGGGGGGGGGGAACAGAGACATGGGGGGGGACAGAGACACGGGTAGAAACAGAGACACAAGGGGGAAAGAGAGACACTGGAGTGGTGACTCAAGTATAAGCCGAGGGGACCCTTTTCAGCCTTAAAAAAAGGGCTGAAAAATTTGGCTTATACTCAAGTATATACGTTAGTCAGAAATATGAAGCTGTGTATAATGTTGCATCATCCCCATTCTGGAATTATTATTTATATAAAAAATGTGTGTATTTATATTTCTCTTTTCTTTCTTGTTCTTGCATCCTCAATTCTTCTCTCCCCAACTCGACATATCATTATATTCTTTTTGCTACTGCCAGTCTTTTCTGTTCTTCCCTGCTCGTTTTCTTCATAATGTTATCCCCCTTTACTGTGGCTTAAGTTTTTATTTATATATGCTATTTGATATTGGTTGTAGGAGCACACGAGTCGGAAATATATCACTAATTGTGTTAACCAGATAAAAATAATATCACTGTATGCTGCAATATTCCCTGTTATTTTACTATCTATTACTGAATAGCTATGCTAATCTTCATGAATATGTTTTGCTTTAACCTAAATAGACCCTCTATACATTTCAGTTTATGGAATAATCCTGAACTAGGCAGGGGGTTAAACATTTGCATTAGTTTTATCGTATAGAGATAAAGGACGACAACATGAGCCTACTAGATATATTAAAGAGTGGAAAATCTATTCCAAAATCTATACCAGATGTAGTGATTTAAAGCATTACATGTGGACAAATGGATATTTCCTAGGTATGATTCCTGACATAGATTTATATTAGTCTTAAAAGGACCACTGTAGTTTGGGGGAAATGTAATTGTAAACTATGTAACAAACCAATAGCAGCCACATAGGAAATTTAGCAGACTGTGTCATAGATAGTTCCATCTTGGATAGATAATTTGCTCGCAGGCTAGGGATAACTCTACAGGGACATGCTCTTTATTCAATCCTATTGGCTATTCATAATTGAAGTCCTTCAATATCACTGAACATAAGTGGTATCAGAATCCATATTTTTTTTCCATTCCTCCCAGGTGTCTAATACTGTTAGGAACAAAAGCAAAATGTTGCCAGCATTCTAACTAATGTTAAATGATAGTGTAATATAAAATGCATATTATTATTATAACCCTTAATTTATAAAGTGCTAACATATTCCAAAGCATATTGTAATTATGGCACTTCTTATTGTAAATGTGGCATGTTCTTAAAGAGATGGATGTATCAGATCATCTCATCCTCCTCCTTAGGAATTTGTGTGTAAAAATAATGTGGTTGCATAAGTCTGCACACCTTCTTATAACTGGGGATGTAGCTGTGTTCAGAATTAAGCCATAACATTCCAAATCGTGTTAAATAGGAGTCAGCATACGCCTGCCATCATTTAAAGTGCCTCTGATTAACCCCAAATAAAGTTCAGCTGCTCTAGTTGGTCTTTCCTGAAATTCTCTTAGTCGCATCCCACAGCAAAAGCCATGGTCCACAGAGAGCTTCCAAAGCATCAGAGGGATCTCATTGTTAAAAGGTACCAGTCAGGGGAAAGGTACAAAATAATTTCCAAAGCAATAGATATACCATGGAAAACAGTGAAGACAGTCATCATCAAGTGGAGAAAATATGGCACAACAGTGACACTACCAAGAACTGGAGCTCCCTCCAAAATTGATGAAAAGACGAGAAAAAAACTGGTCTTATAGGCTACCTAGAGGCCTACAGCAACATTAAAGGAGCTGCAGGAATATCTGGCAAGTACTGACTGTGTAGTACATGTGACAACAATCTCCCGTATTCTTCATATTGTTGGGCTATGGGGTAGAGTGGCAAGACGAAAAGCCTTTTCTTACGAAGAAAAACATCCAAGCCAGGCTATATTTTGCAAAAACACATCTGAAGTCTCCCAAAAGCATGTGGGAAAAGGTGTTATGGTCTGATGAAACTAAGGTTGAACTTTTTGGCCATAATTCCAAAAGATATGTTTGGCGCAAAAACAACACTGCACATCACCAAAAGAACACCATACCCACAGTGAAGCATAGTGGTGGCAGCATCATGCTTTGGGGCTGTTTGAACTATGGTATTCCAGTAGTAACATACATAACATAACATACATATATGTGAGATCTGGACCTTGAGGAAGGCTGAACGCCGTAGAATTGACGACTTTGAATTGTGGTTTTGGAGAAAACTTGGACTGCAAGAAGATCCAATCAATCAGTACTACAGGAAATTAATCCTAACTTTTCACTTGATCGTAAGGCTAAAGCTCAAATATTTTGGCCATATCATGACAAGGCAGGATTATCTACAGAAGATTCTGCTGCTGGAAAAGATTGAAGGCACACAAAGAAGTTGCCAGCAGTAGAGTCGGAGATGCATGAGGTCATTGAAGAAATGAACAAGAGACTGCAGTAGATCGGAGGTGCAGTGGCTGACATGTGATTGGCGTGCTGAGGTCCATGGGGTTATGGAGAGCTGGAAATGACTGAATGGCTTAATTATTCTTCTTTCATTACAAACCTCATACTTCTTCCTGTAAGAGGACTGACTAACTATCTCAGATCCTTGTACCACTCGCCTAGGCTGGCCAGAGAGAATTTACTTGTAATTTATCAATGAAACTAATACCATATTATGTTAAAAGATGGAATATTCTGTGCATCATTTTCATGCCCGGGTTTAATCTCAGCACAAGTACAATAGGCTCATGCCACTGCAGCTACATTTATGTGTTATAGAAACAGATCTGTCAGATCAACCTCATCTGGGACTATTTATTGCTTATCAGACCTCCAGACAGTGCCTGTTGTAGGTTCCTTTGACTGGGAGTACTTCTGGCTTTGCCTGTGGTTTCTTACTCTGGTTACAGGTCCTTCTCTATTCCTTTTCCCTACTGGACTGTTCTTTTGCCATTGACCTTGATTATTACCAACCTTGAGGTATTTCTGCCAGCACTGATCATTGGCTTGCCTGGACATTCTTTGCCTGTGCAAAGCTTAACACTATATTTTTGTTGGTTATTCAAATATATTATTATTCATTATTCCATACCCAAATAAAGCTTGAAAATAAGTAAACCAACGCAATGAAATCACTAAGGCTTTGTCAGTGAGATGTCTTTAATGCACATTTAATGCATATTTTCATTAATAAATGCACATTTTCAATAAGAAATAAACTTCATAAACTTCAAAAAGAATTAACAAGATAAACAAATTAGAAGTCCATTGTAGTCCAAAATGTAAAATATATTATTTTAAAGAAATACATTTTATACTGGGCAAAATAATATAGCTACTAGTATATTGGTCTGCTATATAATTATGCCAGAGTGAAATGTGCCATTTTGATTTCTGCCTAATTACTTCTATAGATGGCAAAAACTTTGACTGCAAATTTCTACTTAAAAGTGGGATTAAAAATAAAGCTTATTATAGTTTACAAGTGCACATAAAATTAAAATATTTAAAATGTGTTTTTGCTTTCTAAAGACAAAG
Source organism: Discoglossus pictus (assembly GCA_027410445.1). Lineage (NCBI taxonomy): Eukaryota > Metazoa > Chordata > Amphibia > Anura > Alytidae > Discoglossus > Discoglossus pictus. The sequence goes on from CM050167.1 coordinate 384,849,766, forward strand.
ACCATATAGAATAAAATAAGACTGCGGAGGTTGTTATATTTTACTTATTTCAAAATGAAAACCTTTTAAATGTTAAGTGCTTAATTATACTGCATTGGACTAAAATGAAACCATCTATGGCTTCTTATTCCTTTGTATACTGTTCCTTATTCTTTCAACTCTGTCCATGTTCTCTCCACTCGGTATTGAATTCTTCTCTTTCATCTCATCACTATCCTATCTACACTATATCTACTCATTCGGCAGACAGACCTTGAAGTATGGTCTGCCTCTAGGGAAAGCTTGCAGCGAGCAAATGGGAGATAATCAAGTCACTGGATTATGTCAATTACAGTTAATTAATTAGCAGAATGTGTGCCACAGAATCGTAGAAGATTAGGGGTCTCATTATAGCCAATATATCAAGTTAGAAACAGGATTTTCTGGTCTCCGGTTGCAACAGTAAAATGTATTACATTTTAACTCAGTCCAGAGTAGAGTTTTATTGCTAACTAATAGATTAAGTGTTTCTCAGTGTAATTTTCTTTGATGGAAAACATGCTTGCTAGGAGGAAAAAAACTGAAGAAAATTATTTATCTTATTTTGGTAAAAAGCATTAATGCATATTACAGTCAGACTGGACAAACGTGTGCTTATATAAAAATGCACTATATCAATTAATTATTTATATGTATGAGAAGTGTGAATGGCTAGTATGGAACAGATGAAAAGCTCATAGAAGCATGATAAAGGATAACAAAGGATATTAAAGGCAACTAATTGTTCAGTGGTTAGTTGTATTTGGCTCTCCATGAGCCTATGGCCCACAACATGCCAGGCACATCTGTCCGCTGAACCTATCTATCCATCTCTGTCTCTGCTGTTCCCGTCTTTTAGCCCTATTAAATTCCCTCAACGTGTAAAGCTGTAGCCCACAATGTAGCCCTCAAGACTTATGGCTATTAAATTGGCCCTGTAAAGCAATCCACTAACGTCAACAACAAAAAAACTACATGCTGTCAAAATTTGAACTGTGCAGCCGCAAATCCTTTGTTCTGTCAAGCCCGTAACTGTTACATTTGAAAACTGTTACATTTGAATCTACTGGCGTTCAAACCCATAATTTGCAAATGGAGCTAAAAAGCCAACGGGTACTAGAGAGGACACGCAAGGGGGTTACATTCCTATTCGTAGCACTGTAAATGCAAATATAAACACACTACTGTACTTATAATTAAAGGGAAATGACAATCTCATTTGCCATTGGCTCCATCTAAACCCGTAAATATGGGTATGACTAACTGATCATGTTCATGGCCGCACATCCAACATGCTCAAGAAGGGTTTATGTGTTTGTGTCTACTTCCCGTAACTCGCGTCATTGTTATATTTAATAGTCCTGTACCTCAGACAAATTTCAAGCCTGAAGCCTTTGCGGGTGTGCCGATGCTGCTGCGAGCTTTGAATTTAATAGGGCTGTTTGTGTGTCTTCAATCTTTCCCAGCATAAGAGTCTTCTCTAAGGGACCCTGTTTTCTCATTATATGCTGTACTAAATATTTCCCTATTGGTGCATAACACCTACAAGCTGAACCAACAGCATAAATCAAACAGTATAAAAAAAATATGCTAGGCATATTAAGCTTTTATCATCCATTCCTCCTTTGAGACAATAATCACTTGTGAGGTTCCCTAATTAGGGCATTGGGGGTTTAAGATTATTTGTTCCCTATATTTGTTACAGCCTAAAAGTGTGCTCTTAACAGGAATGATAGGTTTGGATGATTAGCCTTTTTTTCATATCTTTTCCATTGTTTTTGGAAGTGACCTACCATTTTTTGGGGGTAGACTTGTATACCCAATAGAAATTGAGCTTCTCTTTTTCTTTTCTATCTACTATAGGGATCAGCTTTATTTGGGGCATCTCTATGAGAGCCCTTTCATAAGTAGGACCCAATGAGGTCATAGGCCTGCTCTCACTGCTTTCCCTTTCTTTGAGAATCTCTTCCTTGAACCTTATTTTGTTCACTCTTTCACACTTTTTATAGGTGGCTAATATTATTAATTTTAAATTTGGTTAATAAAGGTTGTTTTTAGTTCTCTTCTCATTATCTGGCATACTATTGAGCTTTAGACTCATGATCAAACTTTCCAGTGAACAGCTTGTTTTGATTTCCTGTAGTATTGATTGATTAGATCTTCTTGCAGTCCAAGGGACTCTAAGCAGTTTTCTCCAACACCACAATTCAAAGGCATCAATTCTACAGCGCTCAGACTTCTTTATGGCCCAACTCTCACATCTGTATGCTACTACTGGGAATACCATAGTTCTAATTATATAGACCTTTGATGATCGTGTAATATTTTTTTAATAGTTTGTTATAGTTAATGTTGATATTTTTTCCAACATGATTAATTTTGGCTCTACTTAACTTAAATAAAAAGGGGCAAAATATCCAAGAAAGATGTTAAAATGTTTTAAAATTGAAGAAGATCTCTCTGGGTTGTATCTATGTCTGCAAGAGAGGGTTATCAGTAGCATAATACACATCAAACATAGGCATAATGGCACAAAAACTGTAATATGTTAGAGACTGTATTAGGTCTTATTTTAAATATATGACCACAGTGATGTTTTAAATACATACATTTTTGTAAATATTCTCACAAAAACATAAACACAAATCTGTATTCGAGATTTCAGGTCAACTATTCTATTTTTCAAAAGAGTCTAAATATGTCTAAATATACTGATTTAAATGTATGATAGACAGTTTGACCTCTTAGGTTAAAATTCAAGAATGGTATTCTTATGCAGCTTAAAGGCAAACAATTTACAAACAAATATAAATCCCATGAAGGAGGAAATGCAGGAAGGGCTAGGTTTACCTTCAATGCTCTTTTAGTAGTGGCAATGATTCCCTGCTTGAACTTTGAAATTAACTTGTAGTAACAGGATTTAACTGCGTAGAGAACCTTAAGCATCAACAAATAGTCACACACTGGGCAGCAACAGAAAATATGCAAAAATAGTACAATAGTGAAAGTTGAACAGGAGGTCAAGATGCAAAACATTCTGCGAATATTATCTGCAATCGCCTTGTTGGGTCATGTCTTGGATTACTGTGTATGTGTTAGAAACAATTCCCATAAGGGACACTAAAAACTGTAGTATAAAATCTTGTTATATTTAAATATGTTTAAAGAAAAAATAAATACAAAATTAAATAGAGGTTACACAAAGAATACAAAAATAAAAAAGACAGTATATTTATATAGATATATATATATATATATATATATATATTTTTTTTTTTTTTTAATTTTATTTATCAAAAATAATACAAAATGGGTTTATGTACAGTTAAGCAAGATTAAAGAAAATGTTTTCTATAGGCCTAAATATCAAAGAGGGATAAGCATTAACCTCTTTTTATAAATAGACTGCAAAAAAAAAATATGGGAAACTGAAATATTAACACATTTTTAAACAAGTGTATCCTACCATCTACCCTTTATGTTAGTTATTACTAACTGCATGATAACCATGAGAAGGCAAATAACTCGGCAGTTGGTTATCTATAAATAATATTGCTGGACAGTAGTCTGTAAAAGAGATGGGTTATTAAGAGGTTGTATTTTGCCAGATGAGTTCCCAGTTGGAGTATATGGTCAACTTTTTTGAGCCATCCGCATATTTGAGATGAATCCAAACCAGATGACGCTGAGACATGACTACACGTTCAAATATTCGAACTATATTTACGTGTTTGACTCTAAGGAAGGGAAGTAAGACTGGGAAACTTCTACTGAGACAGTTCTCCAATTTGTAAATAATATTGCAGCAGACAATACACTGTGAATACATTAAAGTGTCAACAGTTATTCTGGAAAGGATAATGAGTAACTGTATGAACAAGTCTCGATAGTTTCAATGCAATACGTGAGGACCTGAATTTGTTGTTGATACCCTGGTCCAGATGTACTGTAGTTGAGAGACTTGAGGGAATATTTCTAGTTCATATTTATTCATATTGATTAAGCTGCAACTTATCCAAAAACATTTACCACAGTGTACCTGCTCCACAGTGTTTAAGGCAAATCCTTGGGGTGATGAGGAGGGCTATTGAATAAGCTATTACATGGGCTTTGATGAGTGTAAAGGCCAGTGATGACAATTTTCTCTTATTGGAAATAGTGCATATCCGCCTCTATTATAGCTTACTAATTATACCACCTTGGATTTTCTCATGTTTGCCCGTAACTGGTTTTACATTAAATTTATATTGGGAGCAAATTTCCCTTATAGGAATTAGTGCATATCTAACAGAGTGATCTACATCAAAGTCACTGTGATGTTTAGTAAATCTCCGTCCTCATCACAGCCTCTGTGATAGCTTACTAATTATCCAACTATAGATGTTCTCATGTTTGCCCAACCTTTTTTTTATGTCAAATTTACAGTATATTCACTTGTCAGTATTAAATACTCTTTGTTTTTTATTAAAAAGTTAAATTGAATACATTATTCTTACAGTTCCCTCAGGGCTTTTTGATTTGCTTGGCTCCACACTTATTACATTATCTAAGGGATATAACTTGGAGGACTGGAATGTAGACTAAGGTGATGCTGCTTATCAAGATCATATAGATGTTCAATACATGTAAGTATGAACAATAAGGTGGATTTAACGACTTGCCTGTCAAAAATGACAGCAATAACATTTGAAGCCTGGCAATGCTGTTTGCCAAAAAATGCGAGCATATGGCCCCTCTGATCACCTTCGGTGCTCACCACGAGCCCCGCGCTAAGCTCCTTTGGCACTCATCGCGTGTCTCGCAATGAGCCCCTTCACCGCTCATTGCGAGCCTCTTCCTCCGTCCCTGTGTCGGGATGAGTGCCAACTAAGTCCCACGTGTCCACCCCTGCAATGAGCCAGTTGTTCATGGAGGGGGCCCAATATGGGGTTACATTTGTGTTATTGTATGTATGCATATTATACACAGGACAGTGTGTGTTTGTGTCTTACACTCAGGCCAGTGTGTGTAGTATACACAGGTCAATGTGTGTGTGTTATACACAGGGCAGTGTGTGTATGTGTGGCCTTAACAGGCAGGAATTATTGTATTGTTGTGTTCATTTATTGATGTATGGATGGTACCAAGTCAGGTTGGGTCTCTAAATGCTGCTTTTTCCCTATAGAATTTAATAAAGTGTATTACCAGAACCCCTTCGGGAAGGGGGGGTCAACAGTTACAAGTTGCTTGGTTTTAGGGGTTCCAGTACAGTGGGGGGAGAGTTGGCTGGCTCCAGGGGACAGTGGAAGCTTAGGTGTGAATGGGGAAGCATGCTGGGCATATGGAGGGTCATACATCAGAGACTGAGTGTCTCCACTCCTGATATGTTCAGTTCCCCCTGTAAAGCCAGGATTAAAGGGCCATTTAGCCTGGTTAGTAAGATCCAGGACCAAGTGGGATGTGAAGGGGGGTAACATCACTGGTGGACAGGCCCCCCAAAATTGTCAGGGTGGGGGCTGGTGGAGAGTGGGTGGACTGGGTTGTGTATAAATGTGCTTTGCATCAATAAAAGGAGTTGTTCAGTTTAAACTTACATAAGCATTGTGTATGGTTTATTCTGAGGGAATATATTAATTTTAACCACTGAAATGATTACAGACTCTACTAAACTCTTCTCTTAACCACTGGGAATAGTACTGCTGAACTGTCTTCCTGATCTTGCTGTGTTGCTGGCATCCTGAGACACAATCCTGATACCTGGAAAACGCTGAGATAGATAGAACCTCAGCACTTAGGGGTCCTGTAAGCTGAAAGCAGGAGGGTTTGGGGTGCACATGGTCACCTCTGCCCTGGGTCATGACACTTAGAATTTAAATATCCAATATCAGTACTGCTTTCTAAAAATAATCTTAGTTTAATATCCTGTGTTGACAGCAGTAAATGTAATTATTTAATGAAATTATATTGATTAGTAAGTATTGATTTGAGTTTATAAAGACCCACAATGGCTTCCACTACTATCTGATAACAGACAGGTAGCTGCCCCTTATGCCATATAATTTCACAGTTAATGGGCCACTGTAGGTCTAGAAAAAGACACTTCTTTGTGATGTATGTAATAAACTAACAACCTTAGCAGCTGTGTAAGCCATGGATATAAGTTTTCAATATTCTGTTTATGAGTGCAGCAATTAATTTTATATCTGTTAGATCCCTTCCCATAAGTTGGATCATCATGAGTGAGTTTTTCTGTGGCATGATGGTTGAGGAGAAGGGAAAAGGGAGAAGTCAGTAGATAATTTGATAAGACTAAAATCAACAACATACCACTTCCCCCTCAATAGCCCAAAAGCAAGAAGCTAATACACTCAAGAAGTTAAATAAAGCAGTAGATAAAAGAACTGCTCTCAAGAAATGGTAATTCCCCTTCTGAAGGAAACACATCCACCAAAGTCTCATGAATACCTACAAGGTCCAGCCGAGGCATAAACATTTTTTTTCCAGTTAAAAACTAGCTTTATGACTCAACGTTTTAAGATGTATATATTATTTCATAAAGTAAAAAAAAATTAAAAGTTGTTTTTATTTTTGTCCCTTCTTAAAAAATTTAGCAATTAAAAATTCTTGGTTTTCAATACAGCCTATTATAAATATGAAACTTAATTTATCCTTTATAGATATTTTCATTGGGTTCAGAAGTTCTACAACCAGCTGGTTATAACATAGAAGGAATGTATGTGTCAGGCTGGGAAATACCCAAATGCAAGCCAAGAATATCAATATCACAGATTTCTGTCATGCATTTAATCAAACCAATTAAGCGCATCTTCTCCAGATTCAACTCAATCCCTAAGATAATATAGGATGAAATATGAGTCAGAAGATATTGAATTCACATTCATCTGCCGTGAGTTACACTGTAAATTAGGGAACACATAAATGGGAAATCAATAATCAACACAAACCCATTTGTATCATTTACTAATTGCGCAATTGACAACTGTAAAATTCATTGGTAAAAATCAAAGTTGTAGTTTAAAAAAAAGTTAGTTTAGTAAGTAAGTCATTAGCTGTAAAAAGGGGAAGCCAACGTAAAAAAAGACTTTATGACCACAACATATATACCTTGGGCCTACAGTGATATAATTAGGATGGCCCAAGAAAGATGACAATAAAGAAGCATACAAATATATAAGGGAATAAAATAAAGAAATTATATATTAAAAATGAAATAAAATATCGGTAGCATTTTTTTCAGAAACAAAGCAATATACGCACATGCAGTGGTTGTATTCACCAATTCAGTCATTTTGGGTGCCGGTGTATAGTACCTTACAACATTAGGTTTATATATATATTTTAACCTCAGAGGGACTGCTACTTCATATCCAATGAATCCAGACTATAAAGATAAACTTGCTATATTGCACACAATATTATTAACAAGATGGTTAATTTGTTAATAATTGAAGGACAAAACTTGCCTAAAATGTAGAGAATGAGGCAGAGAGAATATATATATATATATATATATATATATATATATACATATATATATATATATATGTGTGAATATATCACTCTTTTGCCCACCATATTATAAATGATTGTTGTGGTGAACTACCTACTCATAAGGTCCACAACACAAGCTGAGATCCCGCTCCATGCTGATGATAGCCAGTAAGCTTGAAACAGCTGTACATGGATAGGATACTCGGCCTGTGTTTAATCCATCCTTGGCTTTGCATTAAAGCTGCACCCCTGCTGCTGCACACGGCAGCTTCACCCAGCCTGCAGCACACTGTAGCCTCACCCTGCATTGCTCCAAATCGGCAGCCTCACTCCACACCACAGCCCCACACGGTAGCATTACCCTTCATTCTACACACGGCAGCTTCACCCATCTCGTCTAACACTATAGCCTCACCCCGCATTGCTGCACACGGCAGTCTTACCCAGCAGCTTCACTCCACACTACTGCAGCAAACAGCAGCTTTACCCCTCACGCACTGTTTACTACAGCCCCACTCTCCACGCTGCACATGGCAGCCTCACTCCACGCACTGCAAACCCCCATCTACAACCCCCCTGTCTGGCCCTCTAAGCAGGCTAAGATTCGGTAGCCCCACTCCAGCTACCCCCATCACCGAAGGGGAGGGACCCTCTCACAATTTCCAGGACACCTGTACATTTGTTGGAAATGGTGACAATCATTAATTGTTAGGTAAATTGTTAGTGAATACAGTGAAGGGGTTAAGGAATATAATGTATAGCCTAGTGAGTACCAATTAGGATATGATGAGGTCAAGTAGCTAACATTTTTGTTACATTAACGTCCTCATGAAACAGCTGTATTGTCACAACTGCTAATTAACATAATTTCCACAAAAGTTCACTAAACCCTTCAATCAAATATCTGATATCTATAATAATACTACTACTAATAATAATAATAATATCTAAAAAAATAACATTATCTGTACTGCACTTTTTTCTTTTGTGCCATACTTTTTTAGTTAAAGGGCTACTGTAGTAGCACAACAATAATTAGGTTTAATTCATTTATTTAGTAAAAATAATAGCCCATAATATATCCCGTAAACTAATTTACTATTCAATTGGCATATTTTTGTGAGCCGCAAATGGTCTACGGGTTACAGGCTGAAAATCCCTGTGGTTGTTACAACTGTAACTAATTCTAATATCTTTCACCATTTTCCCTGTCATTTGCAGTGCTGTATTGATTTGATATTTGCTTTTATAGTGCTACGGATATGTCTTACACCCCTTTGCGGATTCTCTCTAGCACTTGTAGGATTTTCTTCTACATTTGCCGTTTACAGGTGGGAAAACAATTGCCGGCTTGTGGAATTGTAGCAATTGAATAGCGATTTGCGATTGTGACTCTTGCGGACATGAAAGATCAAAGGCTTAGATGTAAGTTACGGTTGTAACAACCGCAAGCATTTCAATCCTGTAACATGTAGCCTGTTTGCGGCTCGCCAAAAATGACAATTGAATAGAAAATTAACTTACGACCTCCATTACGGGCTACTGTAACTTACAATTGCTCAATTGAATGACGCCCTTTTGTCTAACCTGATGATACCCAACCATTGTGTGACATGTATAAGCCACCCCCCCCCCCCCATAAAAAATGCTGCAGACTGCAGGCTATTAATAAAGTACCAAGAATGTATACCAAAAGGAAAATACAATTCCCACAAACCAGTATAAACATATATGAACGAGAATAATAACACACGAGGAGAATTCTATCTCTAATAACATAGAGGTGCCAGATTTTTAAATAGTCTAGGCACTAGAATATAGCGGTAATAACGTTATTGCTGCTATATTCCAGTGCCCAGACTATTTGAAAATTGTGCTACTAGCCTGTTTATTACTTGAATCTTTAGAGGCAATATTCTGGATTATTGATAAGCAATAGATGGAAACACCCCATTGTGGGTCATATATTTATAGGCTAATTGTTTTTAGCTGTGTGAGTTACTTTTCAATAGTTACAGGCTTCATAGTACCAAAATCAGTATATATCAGTATATATCGACCCAATTATGGTTAATATTTTTGGGGGGCTTTTGATTTTTGTTGTACCCCTTCATTCATAGTGTTTAGCCAGTCTATATGACTAGTAGTAGTCCTTCAGAGGACCCACTTAGTTTATTTCTGGCACCTCTTTATTATTAGGGACTGGGGCACACCATAGCCCTCTAGATTCTCTTTGTATGTTGTTATTCTGTTTAATATATGTTTATACTGGTTTGTGGCAATTGTATTTCCCTTTTGGTATACATTCTTGGTACTTTATTTATAACCTGCAGTCTGCGGTGTTTTTTTCTGGCTTTTAAATGAGTAAATAAAGTTTTTATTTTTATTTTATTGTAACTATTAGTGTTAAGCACTGAACTTTAGGACATTGATGACCATCTTGTTTGTTTAGAAGTCCAAAACACTAAACTTCGAATTTTATTTTTAAAAGTTACATAGACTTGTTTCAATTACTGATTTTTTTTGCTAGCCAGTCATTAAATAAATAAATAATACCCTATTATATGAGCACTACATTGGTCCTTTTTGCTTTTCTTTTTTTGCCTATTACCCAGACCTAATGTTATTTAAACGAGTATAGCATTATTTTATTCAGCCATGACATTGCTTAAATGTATAACTGAAAGGAAACTAAGAGAGCATTTAATAAAAGCAGACATACAGTAAATAGCTAAATCTTTAGACACACATTCACAGAAACATGCACTTATTATCTAAAGATGTGAAATTCAAAGAAACCTCTTCAGATTGATCTAAAAGTAAAATGTTTGTTGTCCTTGACATTCTTTACATAAATCCATGTTTATTTCCACTCTTTCCTACTTTGTAAAGATTTCTCTCTCTCTGTCTTCACCTACAATGCTTACATCAGAGATTTTCAACGTGACTCAGAGTCTTATGTGCACCTATTACAAAATAAATTAAAAAATAAATAGACAGACACAGTGAATTAGTTACAGAAGTTTACTGAAAAATTACCAATTTACAAGAAGCATGGTCAGCAAAGTAACATTCATAAATGTAATCAGTGTGGTACATGGCCACAGGGTCATATAGAGCTACGTCTGAGAGGTGTCAGTGGTGGAGGTACTCCAATAACAGGTGATGCAGGCGGGTGTGGTGGAGAGCAATGTTGATGTGGGGAATTTTCCCCTGAATGTGTTCCAGCATGACTACCATGAGATCCCCCATCATGGCCAATTTCGGTTCAGCCCCAAGAACTCCCAGAATTCAGAGTAACCAGTGAGGCCTTCTGAAACCAGGATGCAGGTAAAATTTGGGGCTAAAAAGAAAAAACAATAAAAATACGGTTTGAGGGACCAATAGAACTGGGAGGGAGAGAGGGAGAGAAAGGGAGAGAGGGAGATAGAGGGAGAGAGAGGTAGAGAGAGGGAGAGAGAGAGAGAGAGAGCAGTTAGCAGAAAGGAAATGCCAAGACATGTGGAAAGGAGGAGATCTAGGCAAATTATACAGGCCATAAAAGGGGGAAGGGGGAGGAAAGCCAGGCAAGATAAAGTAAACATTTGTAAGAGTTTGAACTAATGTTATAAATAATTATATGTCATCAAATATAATAACAAGCATATAGTAGAAATATTAATAAAAGATATTGGCTCCTGGGAAGATGCAGCTTTTAAGGTCTTCTCCATACCTGATGGTGTGTATGAAACTCCCAGAATTCAGAGTAACCAGTGAGGCCTTCTGAAACCAGGATGCCGGTAAAATTTGGGGCTAAAAAGAAAAAACAATAAAAATACGGTATGAGGGACCAATAGAACAGGGAGGGAGAGAGTGAGAGAAAGGGAGAGATTGAGATAGAGGGAGAGAGAGGTAGAGAGAGGGAGAGAGAGAGAGCAGTTAGCAGAAAGGAAATGCCAAGACATGTGGAAAGGAGGAGATCTAGGCAAAATATACAGGCCATAAAAGGGGGAAGGGGGAGGAAAGCCAGGCAATATAAAGTAAACATTTGTAAGAGTTTGAACTAATGTTATAAATAATTATATGTCATTAAATATAATAACAAGCATATAGTAGAAATGTTAATAAAAGATATTGGCTCCTGGGAAGATGCAGCTTTCAAGGTCTTCTCCATACCTGATGGTGTGTATGTAACTCCCAGAATTCAGAGTAACCAGTGAGGCCTTCTGAAACCAGATGCAGGTAAAATTTGGGGCTGATGGTGTGTATGAAATTTCCAGAATTCAGAGTAACCAGTGAGGCCTACTGAAACCAGGATGCAGGTAAAATTTGGGGCTGATGGTGTGTATGAAATTTCCAGAATTCAGTGTAACCAGTGAGGCCTACTGAAACCAGGACGCAGGTAAAATTTGGGGCTGATGGCGTGTACTCATCTACTCTTCCCCTGCTCCCTCCATATCAGATAAACAAATAAAATACTCAGACCATTCACAGTTACACCCTTATAAATATGCATTATCTCTGCCCCTCATGTGAGTAAATTAACAAAAGGTTGTGGATGTTTTTATATTGAAAATGTATGTGTTTTATTGCATGTGTACTAAAAGTGTGTGGTGCCAGGGTAGTGGATTATGTAGCAGGGGGTAGGTGTAGTGGGTATGTTAGTATGTGGTATACAATAGGGGTATGAATATTGTATGTGGTAGGGATATGTAGCAGTGGGAAATGGTATTTTGTGTTGGGGTGGGGGATATATATATTAAGGTAGGATGGTATGGAGTATAGGGTAGACTGATAAAGGATCTGGTTAAGGGATAGGAATCTGTTAAGGCCTATGAAATGTGTTATACATTTTAACAATATGAGAGAGTGTAGACAATGTGTATACATTATCGGTGAATTTACATGCAAAATTATGAAGACATAAAGCACTAACCTCCAACTCTCTCTAAATCCCCCTCTCTCTTCCTCTCAAATTAACTCACCCTCCTGCGACCATTGGGTTGTCTTACTCAGCACGGCACATATCAAAGGAATGGTGTCTCGACTCAATGTTACAATATTTATTTCTTTAACTTGACTGGGGTCTTTATGGGGACTACTGTTTACTGGCTCTGACTCGCTAGTTCTCTTTCCGCTGCCTATGTAATACATAACAACCATTGTGAATGCTTCCTAACCTGACAAACCCCCTAGCTAAGTTTTTATTTGAGTTAGCCTGCAGGGACAATGCAACACCTCAGTAGATTCTCTCGGAAGAACTCCCATAAGGCCAAGACAGCCTTATGAGAGTCCCCATGGGAGCCATGTAATTGAGTCCTCAGTTGATTTAATGGATAGAAGTCTGTTATTTGTATAAATCTGTATAACTTCCCGATTTAACAAATGTTTCCATTACTGGTTTTCAGATCCATTAAAATAAAGGTACAAAACATGTTATTTTGGAAATCTTAATTATCAAATTATCAAAAACATCTTTTACCAACTACAGGAAAAACATTGTTCAGTGTAATAATGTGGGAAAATGGTGACTTCTAGGAACCCCTCAACTGGGAGAACAACAGAATCTAACAGCACTCTTGGAAAAAAGCAGATTATTATTGATTGGGAACAAAATCAGCGAACATTACAAGATGAGATACGTTAACAAAACCCTAAGAAACCACATCTATGTTTCTTCTGCTGTCAATATTCCATTTATATTCAGTTATTTCAATACTATGAACTAATTAAAAATCAGGACCGCTTGGATACTAGTAAATCCATAATGACACATAATATTGTATGTTAGATGTATTGTCAGTACAATATATCTATAGTAATGAAACAGAAACAACAGCAGTTTCTTGCATTATAATTTAGAGCTGCAGCTGTAGATGAGTGAATTAGACTGCACAGCTTAAATAATCACAGTATTCCCAAATAACATTAGCTTTTAATTAGGCATTGATCATTAATAAATATGTTATTATTATATACTGAATGATTTAAAAAGCAACATTCAATATTAAACCTACTGGCAAGTTCAGACGCAACTGGTGCTGGTATCTATCCACCCACTTTCAGGCAATGGGGGAGGTGGCTTTGTCTACCAGGTAGCTCCGACATTTTCAGACAGAATGTGTACCAAAAAACACAATGATCTCCATTGGCTGGAGACTTATCGTTTATGCTCAACCCCCACCCTCCCCTTAATGACCATATCAGGGTGGAGACAAACAATCAACTGGAGGCTGATACTTTAGTCCTGGAACAGCTTATTTTTAATGGCAGTTCCGTCTTCTACAAACATGAAGTGGTCACCGGTAAATTAGACACGTTACATAGATAGTTAATCACTCTAGTTGTGGTCTGTTAAATAAAATAAACTTAAGTTTAGATGGGACTTGCCCTTTAATGTGAGATAAGCTTTCTATGAGTATGTGCATGTAAATATCTAAAATCTCTTAAAGTTGAAAGATTTGTGAAACATCATTCCAATTAGAAGCACTGTTCTTACTACAGAGACTTCCCTCTGTTTAGTTCATTTATTCCCATTTCCTTTCATTCAGAGTTTTTTTTTTTGACAATGTACAGTAGCAAAATAATAATTCAATTTGTATTGTGTGATAGTGTTTTATTATTGCTATTTGTGTGACCTTTATTCCTAACAAAACATGTTCCTTGGCTGTCAGAATGAGCTTTATATAAAACCAGTGATTTCTTATTTTGTTCTCTCATTTATATTCTTGGCAAATAAGTCAATGTGTGCTGTGTCCTGATAACTTTCATTTCTATGTTATTAAGTGTACAGGAATATTATCTCAACCATCTATTGATATATCATTTTAATGTAGTATAGAAAATAAAGAGTTTTATTTATTTCTTTTAGAAAACAACAGTTGTCAATAAAATCGATTTTAGTGTAGAGTTACAGTTATCATCAGAATATCCGAAAGTATTAAAAATTGTAAATTACAGAGAACTTAATAGTTATAAATACTGCTGTGGTATATTTATTATGAGGCTCTAAGGCACGCTATTGCTTTATCAAGACTAAATTTGGTGCTATACATATATATTGTCACGACCCAGAGGGAGGGGACCAAATTCAAACCAAAACCTCCTGCTATCTGCGACAGAAACACTCCTAGATTGTAAGAACTTGGGGCTCTCAGCTCCCGGCAAGGCCAATACACGTAGACCTCCTCCAGCTGTGGATATCAGGGAATCAGTAAATCAGCATTGCAGGATAAGTCCAGCCAATGTCGAATAGATCTTTGTCCTTTTCATAAGGACCAGCAGAGTCTTATGACACATGAACATATTTATGGATAACAGGACCAATCAAGACAAGCCCCATCCTTGAGTAAACATAGTCTGGTTCAATCACCAGGGCTCTAACTGAGTTTCATGCTACTCAAATGATGGGTAGAAGCCTTGCTGGCTGATAATCTAATCTCTATTTTTGGATCAATGCTCTCTACTGTAGAGGTAATCAAACTCGGCATAGCTAGAGACAGAAAGTCTGAATGGTCATATGTTCCTTAAACTTAGTAAAAAGACATAGGGTTAACCCTTTGCTATTCCAGCTCAGGACAGGGAAATGGCTATTATATTACAAATAGAAATGAGTAATAATAATAATAGTAAAAATTGCTAAGGACATGTGTATTCTGGTGGGGCTGGTTCTACCAGACAAAGGGACAAGCTTTATTCCCTCTATTTATAGGGCAATGCATTATCATAAAAACCTGTACGTTATGCCAGTGATACAGTAGACATAAATCCAAGTGTACAGTCTCTGAGTGATATGTGCTTGGCTGTGACACCAGCCCTTGGGATATGGGCAGCCATTTGTTCCCTTGCTAACCCATCAAGTGTGATGGTACATGATGATTCCATTGTAATTATTGAGGGTCACATACAAATCCCGATATACAATACATTCAAACTTTTGTCAGCATTTTAACCCACAGCTACACCAATGCAATGCAGTAATAATCTAGTGAATAACCTTTCCAGATCCATACTTTATTACTGTGAATGTTACAGAGTGGTTATGAATTATGCCACATATCCAGGTATTTTGAATGCAGGGTTAACTAAAACTGAAACTAAACTCCCCCCAACCTTATTGCATCACACTCTTATTGTCTACTCAGTCTCTCTCTACCGGCCTCATTTGACAAGCACT
Source organism: Discoglossus pictus (assembly GCA_027410445.1). Lineage (NCBI taxonomy): Eukaryota > Metazoa > Chordata > Amphibia > Anura > Alytidae > Discoglossus > Discoglossus pictus. The sequence continues at coordinate 384,865,430 of CM050167.1, forward strand.
TGACCTCAGACTGGATATAGTAAACTTGTCTGTTAACTATTCTTGGCCCGCATTGTGAGGGATGGTATGTACTCTTTACCTCTATCGAGTGAGTGCCCTTCCTGTTCTATAGCAGCCAGCATAACAAGCAACAAGCTATGGAACCCTGAAATTTAGAGATGGTAGAGTGGCCTGCTTCTTAGCATCATGTATGATAGCTATAAGGGAGATGGTAGCCCAAATACATTCTTCCCTGGAACGTATATTTTTCCATCTAGCCCTCTTTCTGTCTACTTTTATTATTGCTGTTTAGTTGTTCAGTCATGTCCGAGTCTCCATGATTCTTTGGACCAAAGCACTCTAGGCACATCTGTCAGCCACTTCCCCTCTGAGTTCATTCAAACTCATGTACTTACTTGCCCTGACACTGGCACCTCACAGTACAGCATGACTCTTAATTCCACCTTTGACACTCTAGCCCCCATAACCACACGCAGACGCTCTCATCCACAAGCATGGCACACCACACAAACACGATACATCCAAAGGTGCTCCCGCACTGTTGAACGGCACTTCAGCAGATTTCCTCCACTATAAGTTTATGTTGCGCTCCTACTTCGCTGCCTTCATCCTTGTCAAACAGCACTATTTTACATCTTTAATATCTACACTGTCCTCTAACCCCAAACATTTATTTGCTACATTCAACACTCTCCTCCACCCACCACCACCTCCCGTCCCTTCCTGTCTCACAGCTGAAGACTTTGCCAGCCATTTTAAGCAATAACATTGAAAACATTCATAACAAACTCTCCTCTTAACAGGGACCACACACTCCCTCCACTAAACTAGCTGAAAACACCCAGCCTTTACCCTTCCCTAAGCACACACCTATTATGCATCCTACTATCAACCTCTCACCTTACTACCTGTCCACTAGTACCTATTCCATCACAGCTTATCCCTCCTTTCTACCACACTTACCCCTGCTCCCGCAAATCTCTCCAACCTTTCCTTAAACACTGGCACGTTTCCATCATCCCTAAAACATGCCATAATTATACCCATTCTTAACAAAAAACACTCATCTGACACGGATTCCGCAACTAACTACCACTGTATCTCTCTACTTCCCCTGGCTTCCAAACTGCTTGAGCGTCTTGTTTACAATCGCCTTACCCAATCTATCTCCTCCAACTCTCTTCTTGACACCTTCCAATCTGGCTTCTGACCCCAACACTCCACTGAGACTGGGCTCACAAAAGTCACTAATGACTTGCTCACTGCAAAGTCAAAGGGTCACGTTTCTATTCTACTTCTCCTGGATCTCTCTGCTGCCTTTGATACAGTTGATCACCCTCTACTAATCCAAATTCTCCACTCCCTTGGAATCAGAGATACTGCTCTGTCATGGTTCACATCATACCTAGAAGATCGAACATTTAGTGTTTCTTTTTCTGGCACCTCTTCTTTTCCTCACCCTCTGTCTGTTGGCGTACCCCAATGTACAGTCCTAGGCCCCCTGTTATTCTCCAACTATACATCCTTAGTTGGCACCCTAATAAAATCTTTTGGACTTCAGTATCATCTCTATGCAGATGACACAAATCTACCTCTCAGCACCTGATTTATCCCCTTCTCTATTAGCACATGTTTCCAACAGCCTCTCTAGCATATCCTCCTGGATGTCGACCCACCATCTCTAACTCAACTTGTCTAAGACCGAACTCTTAATCTTCCCACCATCTACTACAGCGTCAATTCCTCACATCTCTCTCACTGTCAACAACGCCATCATCACACCTACCCCCCAAGCCCATTGTCTTGGGGTTCTACTAGACCCTGCCCACTCTTTCATCCCCCACATACAGTCACTAACAAAATCTTGTCTTTTCAATTTAAAAAACATTTCCAAAATATGTCACTACCTTACACAAGACACAACTAAGATTCTAATTCACTCTCTCATCATATCCCGTCTTGACTACTGCAACTCACTTCTGGCTGGCCTACCCACCAGCCGTCTATCCCCCCTTCAATCCACATTGAATGCCTCCGCTAGACTCATCTACCATACTAAACGCTCCGTGTCTGCAGCACCTCCCTGTCAATCACTCCACTGGCTTCCCGTAGCCTCCAGAATAACATTTTAAATCATGACCCTAACTTACAAAGTCCTCAACAACACTGCACCCACTTATATCTCTGCTCTCATCTATCAAATATTCCCCCACCGCCCTCTTCGCTCTGCTAATGACTTTCTTCTTTCCTCCTCTCTCATCATCTCCTCTCACTCCTGCCTTCAGGACTTTTCTGACGCTGCCCCTATTCTCTGGAACTCCTTGCCTCGTTCCACTAGACGATCCTCCTGCTTCAAATCCTTCAAAATCTCACTAAAAACACACCTATTTAACGAAGCCTATAACCTACCTGCACACTGCATTTCTCACCGTTCTGTAACACACCCAAAACCTTTAGATTGTAAGTCTGGGAGTTTTCAATCTATCAATGTGCTTTTGGGAAAGCTCTATGGACACCAGATTCTAAGCTCAAAGACAGGGCCCTCCATCTTTGTAATGTGTAAAGACTGTGTTGCCTTGATCTCAACTTATGTATGTCTCTCTACGGAATATGTTGGCACGTTAAATCATCAAATAAACGATAATAATAATAATAATAATAGTAATAATAATAATAATGTTTATTACTTGAATTCTGTTCACTTAGCAAGTTTTAACTTCTTGTTACCTTTTCCATGCCTAGTGGACCTAGTTGGCCATGAACCAGGATTCCCCTATACACTACTCAGGAGAACAGAGGAATGCAGAAGTTCTCTGAACCAGTATGAAATACAGTTCCAATGCATGAACTTTTCATGTTTTCTTGCCTCAAAACCTGGAATTAACATGGATTGTTTGAGGATTTGCATCATTTATATACAGAACATGCGCACAACTTTGATTTTTTATTGTAAAGCGAACAACAAATAGGACAAAATAACAGAAAAGGTCAATGTGCATAACTATTCACCTCCCTAAAGTGAATACTTTGTAGAGCCACCTTTGGATAAGTCTCTACGCGCTTGCCACATCTTACCACTGGGATTTTTGCCTATTCCTCCTTGCAAAACTACTCCAGCTCCTCCAGCTTTAGCAGTGTGTTTGGGGTCATTGTCCTGCTGGAAGGGGAACCTCCGTCCTAGCCTCAAATCACGCATAGAGTGGTGCAGGTTTTGCTCAAGAATATCCCTGTATTTAGCACCATCCATCTTTCCCTCAACTCTGACCAGTTTCCCAGTCCCGGTTGATGATAAACATCTCCACAGCATGATGCTGCCACCACCATGTTTCACTGTGGGGATGGTGCTCTTTGGGTGATGTGATCTGTTGGGTTTGCGCCAGACATAGCGTTTTCTTTGATGGCCGAAAAGTTCAATTTTAATCTCATCAGACCAGAGCACCTTCCTCCATACATTTTGGGAGTCTCCCACATGCCTTTTCGCAAACTCAAAACGTGCCATTTTGGTTTTTTTGCTGAAAGTAATGGCTTTCTTCTGGCCACTCTGCAATAAAGCCCAACTCTATGGAGCGTACGGCTTATTGTCGTCCTATGTACAGATACTCCAGACTCTGATGTGGTACTCTGAAGCTCCTCCAGGGTTACCTTAGGTCTCTGTGCTGCCTCTCTGATTAATGCCCTCCTTGCCCGGTCGTCGTCTCTTGGCAGGTTTGCTGTTGTGCCATGTTCTTTCCATTTGGTTATGATAGATTTGATGGTGCTCCTGGGGATCATCAAATATTTGGATATTTTTTATAACCTAACCCTGACTTGTACTTCTCAACAACATTATCCCTTACTTGTTTGGAGAGTTCCTTGGTCTTCATGGCAGTGTTTGGTTAGTGGTGCCTCTTGCTTAGGTGTTGCAGCCTCTGGGGCCTTTCAAAAAAGGTGTGTATATGTAATGACAGATCATATGACACTTAGACTGACATCAGGTGGACATCATTTCACTAATTATATGACTTCTGAAGGTAATTGGTTGCAACAGAGCTTTTTATGGGCTTCATAAAAAAGGGGGTGAATACATACGCACATGCCAATTTTCTATTTTCTGTTTCTAGAAAGTAGTTTTATGTATATATTTTTCTCATTTAACTTCACCAACTTAGACTATTGTGTTCTGATCCATCAAATAAAATTCAGATTAACAAAAAATTGAACTTAAGGCTGTAATGTAACAAAATAGGTAAAAAGTCAAGGGGGTGAATACTTTTTCAAGGCACTGTACATTAACTAAAAATGTTGTGTGACATTATCAGCATGAAGAGCATCATCCCAGAGCAACTATGGCAATGTTGTCCCTGATTGATGCCAAAGGAACTACTCTCAGCTATAAAAATGAATCAGCTTAGATCAGTTTTATCCATATGTGTGAATTGGATTTACCTTGCACCATGATTTTTTTTTTGACTAACTCCAGTCTCAACTTGTCTCTCAGATTCTCCTGTTTGCTACCAGCTTCTGAACCTAGATTGGATACCGACATCTCTCCTGCTAACTATCTCAGGACCTTGGTGTGAGGGATGGTCTATGTTCTATCTCTGTCCCTTGAGTCCTTTTTCTGTTCAACCATCGCCAGCTTAACACTGTAATACATAATATTGCTTTTTATTACTTTCTGTGACTTCTATGAATTTTAAATTAATCTGAGTCCATGACCCTTTAAGTTAAAAGTTGCATAATATTTTAAAGGTCATATACCATTTTAAATAAATTAGTAATGATTGCTATGTGGGATTTTAGAATGCTTTATTTCCTATTGCTCCAAAAGAGCTTTCTTAATGAAATATGTAAGCATTTCTTTGCTCTACTGAGCTTACAATTAGCAAGAAAATCTGTGTACATCCTAATTGCAGCATTTACTGAAGATCATTGCTGTATTTTGTATATTTATTTCCATCCAGGTTAATAGTCATTTGTTATATTTAAATATGTCACATGAAATCATATAAATTTAATGTAGTTTAATTAACATGTCATGTCAGTGCAGAACACCATCAAACAAATGTTTTGTATTCTTTATGGATACAGACATTTTACTGCTGTAAGTGAACTGTTAAGTACTCTGTCTTATCTGATTGGTAGTTTTATTGATGAAAGATTTCGCAACCAAATGCATTTAAATTAGATTTTAATGCTTCCTTCGACTTTGCAGTTCTTGTATATGTAGAAATGCAAGAAACACAATTGAGCTATTGAGGCAGTATTTAGACTTCATTAAATTACATGTAGCAACTACTGGGGTTATTTATCTCAGGGAGATAATGAAGGAGCTGATATATCAATGTTATTATACTCAGTCTGTTTATTAGTATTTTATACCTTATGGTGAAAAATTAACATAGAAACATGGAACACCGGCATTGTTCTTGTCCATCAATCTCTTAAGGGTGAAAATACTAGAACTATGTTTTTTCTATAAAAAATATATGTGTGTGGATAAATGCACCACTATCCTATAGTAAATATATAATACTAGCGACTTGCCCGTCAAAAATGATGGCAATAACATTTGAAGCCTGTCAATGGTGTTTGTAACACATTGTGGGCCTCTCCCCCTTTACTTTACTGGCCTCGGTTTGAGTGCCTTTTGAGCTCATCACGGGCCTCGCAATGAGCACCTTCGGCACTCATTGCGAGCCTCTCCACCCCTCTACCTCTCCCACCCTCTACTTGATGGGAGGCGCTCATTGCAAGCCTCTCCCCCCTCTACTTTACTGGCCTCAGGATGAGTGCCTTTTGAGCTCATCACGGGCCTCGCAATGAGCACCTTCGGTGCTCATTGTGATCCTCTCCACCTCTCTACCTCTCCCACCCTCTACTTGATGGGAGGCGCTCATTGCAAGCCTCTCCCCCCTCTAATTTACTGGCCTTGCGATGAGCACCTTCACGGGCCTCACAATGGGCCTCGAGCCCCCCCTCTACTTTCTCTCCCTCCCCTTTGTGTCTTTCCCCCTCTCCATCCCCTGTGTCTCTTCCCCCCTCCTCTGTGTCTCTTTCCTCCTCTCCCCCTCTGTCTCTTCACCCCGTCTCCTTACCCTGTGTCTCTTCACCCCCCTCTCCCTCCCGTGTTTCTCTTCCCCCCTCCCCTCGACTCTTCCCCCTGCCCCCTTCGCTGTGTCTCTTCTCCCCTCCTGTCCCTCCCCTGTGTCTCTTCCTCCCCTCCTCTCCCTCCCCTGTGTCTCTTCCTCCCCTCCTCTCCCTCCACTGTGTCTCTCTTGCCCCTGCCCTGTGTCTCTCTTCCCCCTCCCTTGTGTCTCTCTTCTCCTCTCCCCTGTGTCTCTCTTACCCCCTCTCCCTCCCCTGTGTCTCTGTTCCCCTCCTCCTCTCCCTCCCCTGTGTCTCTTCCCCCTACCCCATGTCTCTTCCCCTTCTCTTGTGTCTCTTTCCCCTCCCATGTGTCTCTTTCCCCCGTCTCCCTCCTCTGTGTCTTTCCCCCCTCCCCTTTGTCTCTCTTCCCCCCTTCCCTGTGTCTCTCTCCCCCATCCTCTCCCTCCCCTATGTCTCTCTTCCACCGTCTCTCTTCCCCGTGTCTCTCTTCCCCCTTGTCTCTCTTCCCCTGTGTCTCTCTTCCCCTCCTCTTCTCCCTCCCTCATGTCTCTCTTCCTCCTCCTCTGTGTCTCTCTTCCTCCTGTGTATCTCCTTCCCCATGTCTCTCTTCCCCCTCCTCTCATGTCTCTCCCCCACTCCTCTCCCTCCCGTCTCTCTCCCCCACTCCTCTCTCCCGTGTCTCTCCCCCACTCCTCTCTCCCGTGTCATGGGGCATGGTAGGATGAGTTGTGAAACTGTGAGTTGTCGTCAGTTGCGGCCCTCGCATTGCGAGGGCCGCAAAGCATGCCGACCACTCGCAGTTTGACAATAGGCGCTCATCGCGAGCATCAGTGGGGCATGGCAGGGGGAGTTGTTAAACTGCGAGTTGTCGTCAGTTGTCGTCAGACAATAGTTGTCGTCAGACAATAGTCTTTTTATATGCTTAAGTATCTTCTTGCTGATCCACTTCTAGAGCTTGGGAGGAAACTTAATGCAGAGAAATCTGGCTTCACAATGCAAAACATGGCAGCTAAAATTGCCAGTGCTTTCAATATAGGTAATGAAATGTATAAGAAAGAAGCATCTTAGTAAAGGAAACGTAATCCTGCAGTAAAGAATAATTGCATGAAAAAGTTAAATATTTAAAAGACCATCTAGTTTGTAATTAAAACAAAAAAAATGTTGATGCCTGGAGGGATCCATGATGCACTGGTGGAACTTGTTTGTGTGAGATGGACGTTTGCATTTCTGGCGAACTGTGGTTGCATCCGTTGATGCAACATCCTACTTTCTTCCTGAGCATAAGTAAGCAGAAAGCCATGTTTCTAAGAAAAAAAATCAATATTGATTCTCAATATTGATACTAGATTCCTGTACTCATAAAGAGAATCTTAAAAAATTCAGATTTTTCCCCCAAAATTTCCATGGCGTATACAGCTACTAACATTGAGCCTCATTCAATTGAGAAATTGTAGCTTACGGGAGCTTGTAATGTAGCCCGTAAACTAATTTGCTATTCAATTGGCATCTATTTGCTGAAAGTCCCTGCGGTTGCTAAAACCATAACTTACTCTAAGTCTTTGATCTTTCACGTCTGCAAGAGTTACCATTGCTAAAATAGCAAATCGCTATTCAATTGCTACAATTCCTCAAGCCCGCAAATGTTTTCACACCAGTAAATGGCACATGTTGAAGAAAATCCTTTGGGTAGCAGATGCGTCATTACAGACTGAAGTTGAGAGAGATGGGTGATGGGGAGGCCAGTAAGGAGAGAGTTGCAGTAGTTGAGGCGAGATAGATATGATAAGAAAGTGTATTAGAATTTCGGTTGTGTCTTATGAGAGAGAGTGACATCATTTGGAAATGTTTTTTAGGTGAAAATGACAATATTTAGTGATTGATCGTATATGAGGGATGAAAGAGAGGACATGATCCAGTAGAATCACTGAGAGTTGGGTGTGATGATGGCATTGTCAACAGTGAGAGATATGTGAAGGAGTGGAAGCTGTGGTAGAGGGTGGGAAGATTAGGAGCTCCATCTTTGACATGTTGAGTTTGAGTTGACGGCAGACATCCAGGAGAATATGCTTGAGAGGTAGCCATCTTTGACATGTTGAGTTTGAGTTGACGGCAGACATTCAGGAGAATATGCTAGAGAGGTAGCCATCTTTGACATGTTGAGTTTGAGTTGACGGCAGACATCCAGGAGAATATGCTAGAGAGGTAGCCATCTTTGACATGTTGAGTTTGAGTTGACGGCAGACATCCAGGAGAATATGCTAGAGAGGTAGTCATCTTTGACATGTTGAGTTTGAGTTGACGGCAGACATTCAGGAGAATATGCTAGAGAGGTAGCCATCTTTGACATGTTGAGAGGAATATTTGGGTGTCATCTACATATAGATGGTATTAATTTTTGTTTTTTATTTCTAAAAATATTTTGTCATTGAGATTTGTATTTATTCGAAAAGACCATATAGAAAAAACGGTATTACAGGGAGATGGTTTTAAAATTGAAATTGGAGGTTAAACATATTTAAATGGATCTTGCAGTTTTTCTGACAGTGGAACCATATAGCCTTTATAGGAACTCTAAAGTGACACAGTGGGGGGTTTAAATATGGTATAATTTAAAAGTATGGATAATAAATAGTAATTTATTTAGTCAGAGATAATACTCTGCAATTATTAGTAATGATCTGACATTAGCAAGAAATATCAGACTGACCTTAGCTTGTGGATCGGAAGCGCTGATAATCAGGTAAAAATTGCAGAAATTAATGTAAGTATGCTATAGAAAAATGTAATGTTTTATTTATTTTTACCAATCATTTTAATTGATGCCATGTTTGGAACCTGTGTGTCTTTAAGTGTTTTAAAATGTCCAACTATTTTCACCATTCAGCAATAATGGCAGTGATTTATTATGTGTATACGTGATTTATAAACCAATAAGCTGTATTGGAATGCATGTTCATCAAATTAGCTGTTTTGTATTGCTGAATTTACAGTATTTTATAGGGAACAATAGTTATTCAAATCTATATAATTGATGTTAGCAGTTGCAAATAATGCTTATGGAAAACACCATACATTCATTGTAAACACAGTACAAATACCCTACAATTGTGTTTTATATGAATCAGCTTAGCAAGCAATGCATTGCACTATAATAGCTTCATTTTATACCTCGGGATGGCAGATCTCGCTAAAAGCCTTGCTGTACAAAAATACAAAACTAAAATCATTCTTTATTACATGTAATGCTATTCTTCTTTATTCTGTATGAGTATTTCCAAATTTTAAGTGCTGAATGGATGTACGTTGTATTATGCTGGAAGGCAGATTCTTGGTACATATGTAATGACAGCAATATTAAAATGAGAGAGAAATGCAAATATTTTGGTCAAAATACCTCCATAAATGCAAATTCAACGTGCACCAAAATAATAGTAATAAGGGCATAAATATTATCATACATTGGGGAAGATCCACTAAGCTATGACAGGTATACTGGCTAATGCACCTATCCTAGTCACCAATCTCTCTCTAGATCTTCAAGCACATCACCTCATTACTGGTCCACCTCAGCATCTGGTTCCTCATGTCAAGATGGTGTGCAACGTTATAGAAGAAGGTGGCGTGATCTCAAGGTGACAAAAGATAGAGCTCCTGAGTTTGGAACAGCTTCCAACAGTGTTTTGCTCAAATGGGAGACAGCTACTTAAAGGGGCATGTAACCACAAATATTTAATTGATTCTCCATTCTGACAGACCTCCCGATATCAACCTTGGCCCATGTCCCCGACCACCCATTTGATCTCAGCTTCATCCTCTTGCTTGACTCCACGTTTACACTTCTAGAAGATCAAAATGCCTCTTTAAATGCAAATTTAATGTGCCCCAAAATAACATTAATAAGGGCATAGATATTATCATACATTGGGGAAATCTTAGTCACCTTGAAAACCTCTCTCTGTATACTCAAGCATGTCACCTCATTGCTGGTCCACCTCGATGTCTGCTTCAACATGTCAGGATAGCCTTCAATGTTATAGGTGCAGGTGGACTTATCTCAGGGTGACCGAAGAGACAGCTCCTGAGACTGACACAGTCTGCAATAGTTGTGAGACAGCTACTTAAAGCAACATGTGACCATGAACATTCAGTTTCTTCTCCATTCTGTCAGACCACCCATTAAATCCCAGCTGAATCCTCTCGCTTGACTTCACGTTTACCCTTCTTAAGGCCAGCCTCAACCTACAGTATGTACCCCTCAAGACCGATATCAGCCACCAGCCAAAGAACTGCTCCCCGGTTTACAGGCCAATCATTACTCTCTGCATCGAGGGTCCACCGCCTGTCTGAAAAACACTCATATTACAGAAGGGCAGTGAAGGGCTGCAATTGCAATTTTCAGACATCAGCCACCTACGTACTTTTGATCCCGGTACAGACTGCTTTTTTAACAATATCATGTCTCCCTTCTGAAAAATATGGTGATTAGGTGGAGCCAGTCAGTCTACAGGGAGTGACTGATTTCTCTATAGTGCTCCATAACTCAGTACGACTCTTAAGAGGTAGCTAGAAAGAACTCTCCTTAAAATTACACTTTTTTTGTGAATTCATCCATTTAAAATGAAAATAAGATTAAAGTTAAGTCCCAAACAGCAAATGGAGCCAATGGTCTGAAGTTTGTAAAGTCAAGACTAGAATTTCAAATTTTTGAAGCAAAAGTGGCAAGTGGTGATAGGGAGGAATCTTGAAATTGATCTTGGATTTGGTCAAAGAGGATTAGATGTGGTGTTGGCAAACTCAAGTATTTTTAGGATAAAGTTAAAATAGGAATGAACTGGGCACCAGTGCTTGGAATAGATTGCAGAGAGTGATTTATATTTTTCTAAATCACATTAATCCGATGGCGAACTTATAACTGTAGGAACTCTTGTGGAACAAATATACAGTAACATGTCTAAGGCTAAAAATCACAACTAGTTTATGGTATACAAACATTGCAGTGTTTTTATTTCTATGTATCAGGTTAAAGAGACTCTGTCAACCCCCCAAAAAAATGTTAGTTACTTTTTAAAGAGCAATTTGAGATATTCTGCATTGTTTGTGCTAAAGTAGTTTACACATGGGTGGCTCCTGCTCCTGCTTTTTGTGGTACATAGGGCCTCATTCAATTGCGATTTGGCCAATTGAATAAAGCTCTATATAAGCACATAGCATATTTTTTTACAGAAGTTTTTAGTTAGTGAAGACCTTGCGTTTGGATAAAAGTTCACTAATATCCTCCAGTTAAATCTCCTCTCCAAACTTATCAAGCATTCTGAGCTACAAATTAGCTTATGCAGCCATACACTACCATAAAGGGATTACACATGCTTAATATATCAAGGATGATTTACTGCAGTAAAAAATAACTAATACAATGTTTGGTCAGTTGTTAATGTGAAAATAAGCTGTCCTTTTAATATATTTCTTTATTACTGTGATGTGTTTTAATAGAATAAAATCAACATATTAAAGGAGCAAGGCAGTCCCTTACTTAGAATATTTTATTTTAAAGGGCCATTTATCATGGTGTGAAAGAGCACAAGCTTCTGAGTTAAAATGATCTATTGCTTTTTTTTATTACAATAATAACAGCTAAAAATCTGCAATCTAAGGTCTGTCTATAAACACATTGCTGACTGTTCCATGATTAACAACACATGCCGACACTGGAAGGTGCAAGCTCTACGAACACAAGATTTATGTTTTTTCACTACATTCAGGAATTAAATTAGCCATCCGTTAACCTGCAAGTAACATATTTAGGAGTTTCCAGCAGTCATTTCTCTGTACAGATGAATTTGGGAAGGGATAACCCTCTTCATGCTTCTGCTCTCTGCACAGAGCTCTTGCTGTGATTCTGCCCGGGGAACTTGCCACAGTCTAATTTAAACAGACAATTCATTTATGATTTTATCTGTGAAAAAGGCCCCTATTTCAAAAATTCAAAAAGTATTTAAAATGGTTTGAGGAGTACTTTACAGTGGTTTGCTCCAAGATGTGCTGAATTAACTGGCCCTTTGAAGGACTTTGTTTGAAAGTGGGCAAAATGAAATAATTATACTGCTAGGGTACAACAAGCAATGGACAAAAAGAAAATAGGACGTTGTGGATACACATTGGTACATGAGGAGCATGGTGGCGCTAATTATTATTATTATTATTATCCTTTATTTGAATGAAACAATCTTATTAACTATTAAATACAGTTGTACATTTTTTTGTGGTTAGCACAATGTTCCCTGTAAAATAATGAGATTCCCATTAGTTTTAATGAAAGCACTGACACATAATAACTTATTTACATTGTAGTTGCAAATATTTCTGCATTCATTGTATCCTTCCACCTGTAGAAACTACTCCGTCAGCAAAATTATTTTTAGAAAACATAAATAATAGACACAGCTTTAAAAAAATGTAAAATACCTTTTTATTATGAAACTAGAATATCGCCCGTCAAAAAATGACAGCAATGAAAGTGAGCTAATGCTTTTTGGTGTATGGTAATCAAATAAATAATACATTAATAAATTAATATACTTTACCTATTTTGAAGTAATATATGCAGGAAGCATTGTGTTGAAGAGCTGACAATCTGTTTTGATGTTGCTGCAAGTTAGTGTTGTAAAATGGCGCCTAATGTGTGGTACACGGCTGTGGCTGATTTTGCGTCCATGTTCTTGGATCTCGTCCAGGTTTTTTGAAAAATCCTTATGTGTTTAGTGGTGTTATGCATCTTTAGAGTCCTGTAGCCTTCGTTTTTTTCAGCGCCCATTTATTCTATTGCTTAGGTGATTTCGACTTAAATTGAGGTGTAACTTCAGTTTCCAAGGTCCTGGGTGCCTCCCTTGCAATAGGTAAGCTTTTTATGTATTTCTTGTGTGTATTTCTTGTGTTTTTAATGTTTTCATGTGAGCGGGTTTCGGGCAGTAAGGTCGTATTTTTGTGAGGTCGTAATGTTTTTCTTAAAAAGTCCTGTGTCTCGTATTTGTTTCTCGTAAGTCCATACATTTTACGAGGGACGCAGGCTAGCAATGTCAGCCTGCAGCGTTAGCAACAACCTGCATGCTCACAACTATATATGTGACTAGCGACTTGCCGGTCAAAAAATGACGATCAATAAAAGAAAGTGTTGAAATGCTGTTTGTCACACAATGTGAGTGTACTGTGTGCCTCAAGTAACTAAACAACCTCCCGTCACTACAAAATTTGTTAAAAATTACACACCTAAAAATTAAATACATATAATACATACATATAATACAATACAACACAATTAAATAAAATACAACACAATTAAATAAAATACAATACAATTCAATTAAATACAATTCAATAAAATACAATACAATACAATACAATTCAATTAAATACAATACAATTCAATTAAATACAATACAATTCAAGAAAATACAATACAACCCTATGTAATATACATGCCACTATCTAATATAAATGGCACTATCTAATATACATGCCACTATCTAATATACATGCCACTATATAATGTAATATACATCCCACTATGTAATATACAATACTATCTAATAATACATCCCCCTATCTATGTAATATACAATACATGCTATCTATATATATATATAGCTACCCTAATTGTAAGCTACAATAAAATAATTAAGACCACTTACCTTTGAGATGTTTCTTGAGATCAGCAACCTACGGTAAAAAAGATTCCAAAAATGAATCCAACACGTTTACATGCAATACCTAAAAAGGCACACATCTGCCCTGGCGGATGTCTCTGACGCTAATGACCTTCCTATGTAGTGTTCCAGACTAAAATTGGCAATGGCGGCTTCTGATTGGCTGAAAAGGCTGTCTATCAAATTCAGCCAAAGAGAAGACCCCATTTGTGAACCAATGAAAAAAGTATACACCTCAAAATACAACGCTGATTGGATAACACACCTTTCAATCTTTATTTGAACCAATCCTAAAGCTTTATTGCCATCAGCCAATCACAATGGAATATACCCCTACGTACTGATTGGTGAAGACATCTGCGCCTTCCCATTGGCTGTAATATTGATTGATATTAACAGTAGCCAATGAGTGGCAGAAGAGGATCCTGAAGATCCTGTTTATTTTATTTTGATGTATGTGTATTAATGTTGTGTTTTTTTTAACAGGTGCCGCGCCGGAGAAGGATTAAAAGAAGGACGGGACATGCCGGAAAGGTGAGCAGAATATTTAGAATGTATAGAATGTATAGAATGTCTAGAATGTTTATTTTATAACTGTAAACGTGTTGCACTCATTTATTTATTTTTTATCCGTAGGTGGCTGATCCCAATGGACATCTGCAAAGGTAAGTGGTCTTATTTTTTTTATTTTAGCTTAGACTTAGATTAGTTAATACATAGATAGCATTTATTGTATGTTAGCTAGGGGTTTTATATAGATAGCATAGGATGGATTGTATATTAAATTGTGTTATTTATTTAGATAGATTGGGAATGTATTATTATATAGATAGGATGTATATTAGATTATGGTATTTATTTAGATAGATTGGGAATGTATTATTATATAGATAGGATGTATATTAGATTATGCTATTTATTTAGATAGATTGTGTGATGTATATTAGATAGTGGTGTATTGTATTGTAATTGTATGTAATTGTATTGTAATTGTATTGTATTATATTGTATGTATTTGTATTATATGTATTTCCTTTTCAGGTGTGTATTTTTTTTTCTGTAGTGACGGGGGTGGTTGTAATGTTTTTTTTTTCTGTAATGTTCCTTTTTTTTATTTTTTGTGACAGTTTTTTTTTATTTTGTGTAATGTAGTTTATTTTTTGTGAGTTAGGTTTTTTATTTCATGTAATGTAGTTTTTTTTTGGGGGGGACTTTAGGCTTTCTTATTTTCTGTAATTAGAGTGGTGGTGGTTAATAGGGGGTAGGTAGTGTAGATGTGAATAGGTCAGTGTAGAGGGTGTTCAGTTGATATTTAATGTTTTATTGGGAGTGGTATAGTGCAGTATAGTGTTTATACTTAGTGTCATGGGGTCTCTATTGACCCCCATGAGTGACAGGGTTAATGAGGGTTTTATGGGGGTCCGTATTGACCCCCATGATTGACAGGGGGACAGTGATAATTTTTGTTTCTTTTACAACGGGTCCTTGAAGGACCTTTACAGTCTTTTAAGGACCTGTTACGCGGGAATTTAGAATTTTGATTGCAGCGAGGGTGCCCGATTGTGTGCAATGGGGATCCGCACTGCGATGGTTAATGTGGGGTTAATGCAGGGCTCGGAGCTTATCTCGGATCCCCTGTGGTTAATCCGGGTTTCCGATCTTATCTCGGATCCCTTCTTGGGTAAGTTGTAGGTGGCTGAGCAGTCCTGGTTCTTTGAGCCTCGTTTTCATTTTTTTCGGCGGCCATTTTTTCTCTCGCTTAGGGGATTTTCGTGTGTCTGAACTCGGGAATTTGGACTTAAATGGAGGTGTAACTTCACTTTAAGAGGTCCTGGGTGCCCCCCCCTTGCTATGGGTAAGCTTTTTATGTCATTTTTGTGAGTATTTGATGGGACCCGCATTTGCGGAAGCGAGGGCCTCAGTTGCTGGCATGGAGCGCCCTCGGCCGTGGTGTGTGTGTGTAACCAGGTGTGAGGCGCCTTTGAGATTTTTTTTTTTTTAAAGTCGTGTGTGTGTGTGTTAACAGAGCCGACGTTCGCGAGGATCCGCATTTGCGGGGACGTTGTTTTTTTTTGGCTGGGAGTTTGTTGTTTTTTTATTAAGAATTTGTGTGTGTGGTGTGTTTGTGTTAACACAGCCGAAGTTGAGCCTCCACCTCTGCAAATGCATTTGCTGGGATGTTGGGATGCTCCACCACCGCAAATGCGGCCCCTCGCGTCGCGAGGACCCGCATTTGCGGGGAACTGCGTCCCTCGCTTCGCGAGCCCGCAAGCGTTAGCAACAACTCACATGCTCACAACTATATATGTGACAGGACCACTGTAGCAGTGTAAGCCATGGGTCTATAATATTTTGGGGGAAATTCAGAATTTTGTGCTTTCTAAACATTTGAAAGCTGGGTGACGGGGTTGTGTTTGCAGTTATCAGTGTAATCCAGGGCCTTTGTGCACAAGTTCGGTTTTGGAGGGCCACACACACATGTCTGGATTTGATGATATCCCTGCTATGCACAGGTGAGTCAATCACTTCTTCAGTCATCCTGATTGACTCACCTGTGCACAGAAAGGATATCTTCAAATCCAGGCATTTGTGTGTGTCCCAGTACCGAACTTGCCCACCCCTGCTAAGTGGCATCACCTTATTTTTTTCGAATTAAACCTAGCTGTATGACTTTCCTGTTAAAGTATGCATTTAGTAAGACATTGAGCAGTGGCCCTTTGACTTGAAATAAATAAAATTTGATACTTCTGCTGCCTGCCAGTTTATCGAGTGTTACATAATTGAGGGGGTGTTTACATTTCTGGAGACAAATATTTTATTATTGATACAAGCTTCCTGCATCAGAACTGGGGAGGGACAGGTGCCAAATTCCAAAAGTTCTGAGTCACAAGATGCCACTCTCCTTCCTTTTTCCTTGCCCTGACTGCTTCAAAACTGGGGGGAGGGACAGGTGTCAAATTCCAAAAGTTCCAATTCACAAGATGCCACTCTCCTTCCTTTTTCTTCCCCTGACTGCTTCAAAACTGGGAAGAGGGGCAGGTGTCAAATTCCAAAAGTACAGATTCACAATATGCCACTCTGCTTCCTTTTTCTTCCCCTGACTGCTTCAAAACTGGGGGGAGGGGCAGGTGTCAAATTCCCAAAAGTTCCAATTCACAAGATGCCACTCTCCTTCCTTTTTCCTTCCCCATCCATCCATCTACTTTTAAGGCTCAATGCTTTTAGAAAACTTGCATTATACAAGTTAATTCTCAAAAGTTAAGACTGGTTTATATTTAATGCTTACACAACCACAAATGTTGTTAGTTTATTCCATACTTCACCAAATGTGAGGCTTTTCCTAACATACAGCAATCCTATATGTTGTATAGGCAATTATTCTTTAATGAGGAATTCCATTTTCTTTGCTTGACTAATTCTGACTGCTACTCTCTCAGGAGAGTATGTAAACTAATGAGCTCTTAATTAATTCTCCTGAAAGCACTGACAGTTTTAGCTGTCATTTTTCTAGCTGTCTCTTTAAGAAGTATGAAGTAAGAAGTATCAACAGTAACCAAAACAGTAGATTCTACTGCAACATAAAAATAGTACATTCTAAAAAATATTTCTACTGTGAACTATAATTCTTCAAAATATTATTTTAAAAAGAATAGGACAGTGGTCATTTAATTGTTTTTCTAGAGGCACATAGAGGGTTTCTCCACAAAATGAGCTCAGCATATAACCACATGGCATAAAACTGCAAATACATGGTCTGTGTTCACATGAACACTGTCGAGATACACGTAGGATACAAGATGTTGTATAAATGTGAGTTTTGGAAGAAAACCATGTTCTTTGGCTCCCATAAGAATTTGTGGAAACCTGAATCGCAACTACAGGATTTTTGAAAATCCTATTTCCAGAGCTATTCTATGGCTACGGGAAAAAGAATCCTGTAAAACTTGCTGACACGCACCCAGGGGGTTGCCGGCAGCTCTTTAGCTCGAATGTTTGTCTACAACCTGTTTTCACGAGACTTCAATTCTGAATCTAAGCAGTCTACAGAATGGTGCCCAATAACTTGAACATACCACACTAGTCCTAACATACTTCCATATATCCATTTATCTGTATAAATCCCTTTCCATAGAATGGGAGTGGTTAAACAATACTGTAATACAAATGAATGTAGGGATTTATAACCCCACCGCCTATGACCCGCTACCCTCTATGAGGACTCTCATGGTATAACCTTTAGTTGGGGATACCCGGGCTTATAGCAGAAGTGGGCATTAGTAAAGAATACCTGGGCTCATAGATTTTAGCGTGTTTTGAAGGTGAATCCCGGTGATCTCCTGACTCAAACAGGGTAGTGGGTATTAAGGGGAAAACCATGTGATAGAGAGTAGCGTTTAATGGTGAGCGCTCCTGGGGATTCCCTGGCTCATAAGAGGTAACATTTTTAACTCCTTAATACTGTCAGATTTAAGAACTGAAGGATTAAATCCAACACATTTAAGGTGTTAGCTTCTTCATATCAACCGATGTAGAGCATCCAGGCTTCTCAAAGTCATTTTTCTGCCTTTACTTGGCAACTAGACGAAAATCCAGGAGTTTTTTTTACAATTTCGAGCATTTGGAAAGACTTGCGAGAAAACTTCAGCCAGATTGAATATCGTTAGGGGAGGAATGTGATAGCGATTTTTAAAATAGTTATGGGACGGGTAATTAGGGTTTGGGATATTAGAGACATACCGAGCACTCAAATGGCATTTCTTAGTGGTTAGAAGTGTGTGAAATGGTAGCTTGGTGGTAATGAGTGAATTTCACCTGGTTCAATTTTATCAAGAGCCATGAAACGGAGGCATAAGATACATTCAGAACTAAGATACATACTGTTCAGGAGTCAGTCTGGCAATGTTTCAGATAATACGCAACAACAGACTATGGTTTTGAAATATAGTAGTTTTAGATGAATGTGCTAGTGACAGGAACTTGTTTATGTATCACATGAGAGATGGAACAACCATGATGTTTTTCATGGGTTATATTAAAAGTACACCAAGATAGAGAATAAGAGGGTTCTATGAAAATGCAGTATCACTTGAGATTACAGTGTTACTTTTTAGAGCAAGTACAGAAATTAGTTGACATAAAACCAGTCTTTTGAGCATTTAGCATTCATTTTTTGTATGCTTTTAAATCACATAATGACTCAGTCCAAATTTCTTATGGCTACATATTTATATTGAAACTCTCCTTGGTAAATAAACATGTTACTGGAAGAATATTCAGATACAATCTTGATTATTTATATTATGCAGTACTATGAAAGAAGAAATTTTAAGGGGATATTTATTTTATACGAAATACTTTGGGAATAAGTTATATTAAGCTGGAAAAAAACAAACATACAGAAAAAACGTTTTTTTAAATGAGTGTAAATTTCATAAGCTGAACTCAAAAGCAAAAAAACACATCTCAATTCTCCAATAACTTCAGAGGAACAATAGAAAAGTTAAAATTGGGGAAATCACCAGGACCAGATCATATAACAAATCAAATTATGACAAATTCATAAATATATTAACATCATATATTTTTAAAATATTTCGTTCAGTTTTGAAAGAGTCAATATTACTTAGTGAGCTGCTTAAGGCTGAGAAAGCAATAGTTACAAAACCAGATAGGGAGTGTAGACATAACATTTTTACCTAAAACAATGGTGGATATATTAAATAGATTTTTACCAGAGTTAATTCATTCAAAGGTTTTCATCACAGGGAGATAGGCACCAGATATCATAAGATAATTAGTAAATTTGATACAATATAAAAAAAGAATAAAATAGAATCGTGTTTATTATCACTTAATATACAGAATGTATTTGATTCTTTGGGATGGAATTACCTTTTTGAAACATTAACATATGTGGATATAAATGGCTTATTTTTGGAAGAAATTAAAATCATTACCAATAACACAGACATCAATAAAACTTCCTGGTCCAACAACAGGGCATATCAATATTCAAAGAGGTACTTGTCAGGGATGTCCACTTTCTCATGCATTATTTGCTATTGCTATGGAGCCTCTTGCAGCGACTATAAGAAAACACAGAAATATTAATACGGATCGAAATTGGCAAATGCAAATTTAAGATTAGCCTCCTTGCAGACAATGTTATTTTGTTATCACAAAAAGTAATTTGCCAAATCTATGTTGTATATTAGATAATAGCTGATATATCAGGAATAAAAATAAGAACTGATTAACCAGTCTCATTAAGTTTAACAATTCGTGATTTGAAATTGCTAAAAATATTTTTAATTTTGCTTGGCAGAACTCACATATAAAATATTTAGGAGTACGAATAGAAGCACGAATAGAAGAATCTCTCTGGGATTCAGTGCAGGAAGCTAAGAGGTGTTTTTCTATCTTGTGGTCTTTAATCAGTGTCCAGGTGAGAGTGGTTGTGGTTTGGCTTGTGTTATTATTGTTTGTTTATTTTTCCCACTGAAATGTTGTAGACAATAATTATGAGTTAGTCCAGTGGCAACCTCACTCAGTGATATTCTGCTATATGTATGTACTACTGGAAAAGATGATCCAGTGTCCATACCTCTGTGAGAGGTGTGAGCATGTTGCCTATCTGGAAGCTCAAATTGGAGAACTGGAGAGGAGAATTGCAGCATTTACTGATATCCCACTGGAAAGGGAGCACAGTTTAGCTGGGCCTAGCATGCAGGGTGGAGATGTGGCTAGTGAGAATGTCCAGGGAGGTAGCTGGGTTACAGTTACAAGAGGAAGCAGGGGGAACAGGAGGAGGAGGTAGGCCAGTTCTGAGTTGGCAAACACCAACAGATTTGCCAGATTGAGTGAAACTGTTGGGGATGTCCATTCAGGAATGGCAATGCCAGATAGAGCTGTTCCGTCTAACAGCCGGGAGAACAGTTCTACTGGAGGAGAGGGAGGGCAGCAAAAGCAGAGCAACAGGCAGGTTTTGGTGGTTGGGGACTCTATTATTAGGAAGGCAAAAAGGGTGATTTTTCACCCAGACCCCAGCAATCGAACAGTTTGCTGTCGCCCGGGTGCTCGGGTTCAGCATGTTGTTCATCGGGACGAGTTGGAAATGAAACCAGCAACCATTTCTTAAGAGACACCGGAAGCTGCCAGTTCCTCTCCTGGTCCTTTCTGACTCAAGCAATTATTTATTAAGAAAAACTTCAAGCTACCAGTTCCTCTCATGATCCCTTTTGGCTCCAGCAACCATTCCTTAAGAGGTACCTTGTTCAATCAGCCATGTAAACATTGTTATATTTTCTGTTTAATTTTCTCCATTTGTGTTTGCTTTGTCCACATTTACATTCCCCTTCAGTAAGGTTAAACCCCTCCCCTCTTTCCCCATCTCTCTTCCTACCTTTGTTATACTAGCCAGCCTTCTTTGTCTTTTTCCTTTTCCCCAGAAACCTCAAGCTCCTCTCCTGATGTCTTCTTGCTCCAGCAACCATTTCTTTAGATAAAGCTCAAGCTACCAGTTCCTATCCTAATCCCTTCTGGCTACAGCAACCATTCCTTAAGAGAAACCTCAAATATTCTCACCCAGGTGTATGCCTCTTCCTTTACATTAACATTTTCTGCAAGTTTTCTATCTTGTAGGGTGCTTTGGTAAAAAAAAATCCTTCTACACCAAGCTCAAAGACAAGGTTCTCTACTCTTTACAATGTGTTGATTAAGTACTTTACTATGTACTTAACCCCGGTATAGCACTATGGAATATGTTGCCACGTTATAATATAATAAAATATAATAGTAATAATAATAACAATAATAATATAATAATAATATAATAATAATAATAGCGGCCTACTGGGAAAGACTAACATACTCATTAAAAAAAAGGTAATTACATTATGACAAGAAATGAGCCTCTTGGATCAATAGAGTTATACAATAACAAAAAATTATATTAGTATATAAGTTGCAAATTACATTTTATTTTATGTTCAGTTGTTTTCTTAATAGAAATAAATAAAAATAAAGTGCAGTATATAAAAGGTAAGATTATATAACATAAACCTTGAACAATATATGTTTATATAATGTATGTTTTTAATAATTTAATAATGTTTGTATAATATTATGGTCTTCCAATAAAATATATTTATAAAATAATAAAATGATCCTCCTCTGTGCAATTACCATATCAGATTTATACTTAAAGGCATATCTAATTTTCCTGGCTTATGAATGCATCTGATAGAGAAGAATCAGTAGTGTATGCAAACATTTTTTGTATGAAAAAATACTAAAATAATTCATAATTCATTTTGGCCAATCAGGAGAAAGCAGATACATTTGTATCACACTCTGGGGTTCCTGTATTGCAAAGAAGCCTGGGATATGTAGTCTCTTTCTCTCTATATCCTTGTGGTCTGATAATTTGTAAGCTCAGACCCCACCCCACCATGTGATTCCACCCTGCAGTAAGCACTTCCTTTGAAAGCTCAAACTCCATAACTAGCTGCATTTCCTGTGCATACTTGGTTATGTAAGCTCCCTGTGGGTGAGCAAAGCTGGATTTTACTCTCCTGTCTATAACTTTGTAAGTAACACATTGCGATAATCACTGCCTGTTTCTTACCAAACATTTGAAACCGAGGGAACTTATATATACCTTTAACTTACTTTTATGAAGCCAGAAAACAACTGTTTGTCAGCTTGTGGAACTGTTCCCTTTCTTCTTATATATACTCTTGTACATCTTCATGTTTTTTTTAATTACAGTTATTTTTCAGTTTGAAGAAAGTAAACTGTCACTATGATTTGTTTAAAGCTCCTATAATGGCGCTTTGCCTGCTAATAGATTTGAAAGATGTCATCAAGCCTGGGTGTATACAAGAAGATGGTGATTCACGAAGCTTGAAAAAAAAGCTGTTAGTGTTTTGGGTTTCTAAAAGTAACTTAAGTGTAAATTTGCTAAAAATTATTTATATTATTAAATAAAAATTAAAAAGTTTAAGTTCAGGAATAATCATTTCTATAATAATGTTCAGTCTATTGTGTGTAAATGTTAATTCACTCTAACACTCAATTTAAAAACACAACACACTTAGAATATTTGCATTCTTTACGGTAAACCGTTCATACAGGAAACATTAGTGAAAATGTGACTCCTCCTCCTGGCTGATAAAAGGTTCCACACTGGAACACTTGCAGGGATTTTCATTACCCACAATGCATAGCATCAGACAGGAAAACCATTATCATCAGGCCTATTTGCCTATGCTTTCAGTATTGTGCTAATTAATATATCACTATTTCTACCTTGCTGTTGGTTTAATTAAGAAACTGCAAAGAAACATCTCCCATCAGAAGTCCACCTGAAATCAGTCTAAGACACTTTTAAAAGCATACTGCAAAGAAACATCTCCCATCAGAAGTCCACCTGAAATCAGTCTAAGACACTTTTAAAAGCATACTGCAAAGAAACATCTCCCATCAGAAGTCCACCTGAAATCAGTCTAAGGTAATTTCAGAAGAACAGATGCTCACCAGATCCATATCAACGTTTACAAAGGACTATTTATTATAATTAATATCTGTGTTATGATAATTGCTGAGATAGACTTTTTACTGTCAGATTGTTCTACTATTGTCATAATACACTATTTCTTATCTGTAAACCAGAAATGCTCTGTGTTCACTGATCCATTTTACTGCTCCAATGTACCCTCCCCCTGAAATATCTCCTTGTTCTGTCTTATAGACACTTTTAAAAGCATACTGCAAAGAAACATCTCCCATCAGAAGTCCACCTGAAATCAGTCTAAGACACTTTTAAAAGCATACTGCAAAGAAACATCTCCCATCAGAAGTCCACCTGAAATCAGTCTAAGACACTTTTAAAAGCATACTGCAAAGAAACATCTCCCATCAGAAGTCCACCTGAAATCAGTCTAAGACACTTTTAAAAGCATACTGCAAAGAAACATCTCCCATCAGAAGTCCACCTGAAATCAGTCTAAGGTAATTTCAGAAGAACAGATGCTCACCAGATCCATATCAACGTTTACAAAGGACTATTTATTATAATTAATATCTGTGTTATGATAATTGCTGAGATAGACTTTTTACTGTCAGATTGTTCTACTATTGTCATAATACACTATTTCTTATCTGTAAACCAGAAATGCTCTGTGTTCACTGATCCATTTTACTGCTCCAATGTACCCTCCCCCTGAAATATCTCCTTGTTCTGTCTTATAGACACTTTTAAAAGCATACTGCAAAGAAACATCTCCCATCAGAAGTCCACCTGAAATCAGTCTAAGACACTTTTAAAAGCATACTGCAAAGAAACATCTCCCATCAGAAGTCCACCTGAAATCAGTCTAAGACACTTTTAAAAGCATACTGCAAAGAAACATCTCCCATCAGAAGTCCACCTGAAATCAGTCTAAGACACTTTTAAAAGCATACTGCAAAGAAACATCTCCCATCAGAAGTCCACCGAAATCAGTCTAAGGTAATTTCAGAAGAACAGATGCTCACCAGATCCATATCAACGTTTACAAAGGACTATTTATTATAATTAATATCTGTGTTATGATAATTGCTGAGATAGACTTTTTACTGTCAGATTGTTCTACTATTGTCATAATACACTATTTCTTATCTGTAAACCAGAAATGCTCTGTGTTCACTGATCCATTTTACTGCTCCAATGTACCCTCCCCCTGAAATATCTCCTTGTTCTGTCTTATAGACACTTTTAAAAGCATACTGCAAAGAAACATCTCCCATCAGAAGTCCACCTGAAATCAGTCTAAGACACTTTTAAAAGCATACTGCAAAGAAACATCTCCCATCAGAAGTCCACCTGAAATCAGTCTAAGACACTTTTAAAAGCATACTGCAAAGAAACATCTCCCATCAGAAGTCCACCTGAAATCAGTCTAAGACACTTTTAAAAGCATACTGCAAAGAAACATCTCCCATCAGAAGTCCACCTGAAATCAGTCTAAGACACTTTTAAAAGCATACTGCAAAGAAACATCTCCCATCAGAAGTCCACCTGAAATCAGTCTAAGGTAATTTCAGAAGAACAGATGCTCACCAGATCCATATCAACGTTTACAAAGGACTATTTATTATAATTAATATCTGTGTTATGATAATTGCTGAGATAGACTTTTTACTGTCAGATTGTTCTACTATTGTCATAATACACTATTTCTTATCTGTAAACCAGAAATGCTCTGTGTTCACTGATCCATTTTACTGCTCCAATGTACCCTCCCCCTGAAATATCTCCTTGTTCTGTCTTATAGACACTTTTAAAAGCATACTGCAAAGAAACATCTCCCATCAGAAGTCCACCTGAAATCAGTCTAAGGTAATTTCAGAAGAACAGATGCTCACCAGATCCATATCAACGTTTACAAAGGACTATTTATTATAATTAATATCTGTGTTATGATAATTGCTGAGATAGACTTTTTACTGTCAGATTGTTCTACTATTGTCATAATACACTATTTCTTATCTGTAAACCAGAAATGCTCTGTGTTCACTGATCCATTTTACTGCTCCAATGTACCCTCCCCCTGAAATATCTCCTTGTTCTGTCTTATAGACACTTTTAAAAGCATACTGCAAAGAAACATCTCCCATCAGAAGTCCACCTGAAATCAGTTCCCTCCCTCCCTCTCTACCCACCCACCCTTGTTTACACTTAATATATTGAGGCATACTAATTACCTGCACATGGTTAATCAGTGACATCTGATTATCACCTCTAACCACTCCCTACAAGAATACTGCTTACATAGTGCCATTATGTTTCCTCACACCACCTTCCTTATTATAACCTCCTGCCTCTTTCTCAGACTCTCTTATACTGTCTCTACACATCATGTCTCCAATAATATAACTATCTCACCTTCCCTGCTTTCTTCTCCTCTTCTCTGCTCCCATGAGCTCTTCTCCTTCCTCCAGTCACTATCTCATCCCCCCCCTAAAGGTGAAAAGCGGAAATGCTCCTGTAAGTCCTATTCCCATCTCCTTTTACTCTCTCTCCTTCTTCTGATGGCTTGTGGGGATATATCCCCTAACCCAGGCCCATCACTCATTCCCACCTGCTGTCAGCCACGCAGAGTCCCCAGGGCAGCAAATGCCCAAAACACCCATAATCTAATACCCATCACTTGTCACAAACCATCTACTTTGCCCTTCTCCTGTGCCCTCTGGAATGCAAGGTCTGTTTGCAATAAACTTACCTTCATTCATGATCTCTTCATTTCCAACTCCCTCAATTTACTGGCTATCACGGAAACCTGGCTCACTCCATCTGACTCTGCCTCCCCTGCCGCACTCTCTTATGGTGGTCTACACTTCAGCCACACTCCTAGACCTGAGAACAAACAAGGTGGAGGTGTGGGCATACTGCTATCCTCTCGCTGCACTTTTCGCTGCATACCCCCTGTTCCCTCCCTTCAATTCTCATCTTTTGAAGTCCACACTATCCGCATCTTCTCTCCCATCCCTCTGCGAGTAGCTGTGATCTATCGCCCGCCTGGATCACCCTCTCAATTTCTGGACAACTTTGCCGCCTGGCTCCCTCACTTTCTCTCCTCCAATATACCTTCACTCATTCTTGGCGATTTCAACATTGCCACTGACACACCCACCTCCCCAACAACTGCAAAATTACTTGCACTCACCTCTTCCCTTGGCCTCTCACAATGGACAGATTCCGCAACTCATAGTGGTGGACACTCTATTGACCTTATTTTTACTAATCTCTGCACTATCTCCAACCTTGACATCTCCTCACTTCCCCTATCTGACCACCACCTGCTAACTTGCAACCTCACCTCATCCTCCGCTCACCGCCCTTCTTCAAATCCTGCCATCAGAACACGCAGAAACCTGCAAGCACTCAACCCACAACAATTTTCAAATGTATTAACACCCCTTCTCAGCCCCCTCACCACCCTTGCCTGCCCTGACGTCGCCACTTCACAATACAACACTACTCTAACCTCCACCCTTGACTCTCTTGCCCCCATAATCACAAGCAAACGCCCTCGCTCTCACCCACAACCATGGCACACCACACAAACACGCTATCTACAGAGATGCTCACGCACTGCAGAACGACTATGGAGGAAATCTCGCACTTCAGCAGACTTTCTCCACTACAAGTTTACCTTGCGCTCCTACTTCTCTGCCCTCAATCTTGCCAAACAACACTACTTCTCATCACTAATATCAAACCTGTCCTCCAACCCTAAACGTTTATTTGCTACATTCAACACCCTCCTCCGCCCACCCCCACCTCCTGCCCCTTCCTCTCTCACTGCTGATGACTTTGCCAGCCATTTTAAAAATAAAATCGATACCATCCGAAATGAGCTCTCCTCCCAGCTTGGCCCTACCCCACCACCCTCTCCCCAAACCGACAACACCCAGCCCTTACCCTTCCCCAATCCCACCTCCACTATGGACTCCTTTGACCCTGTAACCGAGGATGAAGTATCTACTTTACTATCAACCTCTCACCTTACCACATGTCCTCATGATCCTATTCCATCACAGCTAATCCCTCCCCTATCCACCACACTTATCCCAGCTCTCACACATCTATTCAACCTCTCCCTAAACACTGGCAAGTTTCCATCCTCCTTAAAACATGCCACAGTTACACCCATTCTCAAGAAGCCCTCTTCTGACCCAGCTTCTGCCTCCAACTATCGCCCTATCTCACTACTTCCTCTTGCGTCTAAACTCCTTGAGCGGCTTGTTTACAATCGCCTCACTCAATTTATTTCCTCCAATTCCCTACTTGACCCCTTCCAATCTGGCTTCCGGTCCCAACACTCTACAGAAACAGCCCTTACAAAAGTCACTAATGACTTGCTAACCGCCAAATCAAAGGGTCACTACTCTATTCTAATTCTCCTGGATCTCTCTGCTGCCTTCGATACAGTTGACCACCCTCTTCTAATCCAAACGCTCCGCTCTTTTGGCATCCAGGACACAGCTCTTTCATGGTTCACATCCTATCTTAAAGATCGTACATTTAGTGTCTCCTTCTCTGGCACCTCTTCTTCACCTCTCCCTCTGTCTGTTGGCGTTCCCCAAGGTTCTGTCCTAGGCCCCCTCCTCTTCTCCATCTACACCTCCTCCCTTGGCACCCTTATAAAATCCTTTGGATTTCAGTATCATCTCTATGCAGATGATACTCAAATCTACCTCTCTGCACCCGATCTATCCCCCTCTCTTTTAGCTCAAGTTTCCAACTGCCTCTCTAGCATATCCTCCTGGATGTCCACCCGTCAACTCAAACTCAACATGTCTAAAATTGAACTTCTAATCTTTCCACCCTCTACTACAGCTTCCACACCTCAAATATCTCTCACTGTTGACAACACCATCATCGCCCCTACCTCCCAGGCCCGTTGTCTTGGGGTTCTACTGGATCCCGCCCTCTCTTTTATTCCTCACATCCAAGCAATAACAAAATCATGTCAGTTTCACCTAAAAAACATCTCCAAAATTCGTCATTATCTTACAGAAGACACAGCTAAAATTCTAATTCACTCTCTCATCATCTCTCGACTCGACTACTGCAATTCCCTCCTTGCTGGCCTCCCCATCTCTCGTCTGTCTCCCCTCCAATCCATAATGAACGCCTCCGCTAGACTCATCTTCAATACCAAACGATCAGTGTCGGCAGCCCCTCTCTGTCAATCACTCCACTGGCTTCCCATAGCTTCCCGAATCAAATTTAAAATCATGACCCTAACACATAAAGCCCTCAACAACAGTGCACCCCCTTATATCTCTGCTCTTGTTTCAAAATACTCTCCCAACCGGCCCCTTCGTTCTGCTAACGACCTTCTTCTTTCCTCCTCTCTCATCACCTCCTCTCACTCCCGTCTTCAAGACTTTTCTCGTGCTTCCCCATCCATTTGGAACTCCTTGCCCCGCTCCATTAGATTATCTTCCTGCCTCAAAACCTTTAAGAAATTATTAAAAACACACCTGTTTAAAAAATCTTATCATCTTCAGCCTTAACATGTACAACTGAACATTCCACAGCTTAATAACACTCACACCCACAATCTACAGTACAACACACAGACCCCTCCACTTTACTGAACCAATTGCTTTCAATTGTATTTGTCACCCTCTTGTATCACACCTAAACCCTTAGATTGTAAGTTTGCGAGTTTTCAATCTTGTGTCAGGCCTTGGAAACAAGCTCTATGTACATTTGATTTTATGCTCGAAAACAGGGCCCTCCATTCTTTACAAGGTGTTTAATTTGTTTTCTGCTATGTACCCAACCCCTGTACAGCGCTACGGAATATGTTGGCGCAATATAAATAAAGATAATAATAATAATAATAATAATAATAAACAGATATTCATTGTGTTACAGCACATTTAAAAAGATCACTTCACAATGAAAACCTTTTTGAAAACTTTTAATCTGAGAGCATAATTAAGCAGGAAAACAAGATTTTAGTAAGAAAAATAATTTAAGATGCTTCTGATGCACAATGGAGGCATCCATTATACATTGAGAGCAATGCTTACTTTTACCAAGGCAAGCAGTTGCTGTTTCTGTGAGGGGAATGGAATGTGGTGTCAATTTTAGTCTGATCCAATTATCCAACAAATACATCTCACTTCTCCCTGTCTCTTTCTCCGCCACCCCTTCCTCCAATGAAAGGTAAAATACACTTTTATGATTTAGCTTTCAAGAAGTGATGTATCAAACACAAACTGGATTCCTTCAGAAATTCAGATATTCCCAAGATTATTTTTTTATTTCATCGGGTACACAGCTGCTAATGTTGTTAATTTGTTACACACTTCACAAGTGCAGTTTTTATTACTATTTTTTTTCTTACTAGTGATGCATTTTTAGCCGAGCAGGAGGTATAGAACTATAAGGAACAGTTAGACTGAATAGACTTGGAGAAAGGGACCAGTGTTTTAAAGGATGTTTTTGGTTTTATTCAAAGCTAGTTAAAGGATTTTAGCTCTGGAGAAGATGAAAAAAATTAGAAGACAGAAAATGACAATGCAAGCCACTGCATTAAGTATTAAGAGGTAAGTAATGGGAAGTATCTTTGCTATATATAGTACCTGAGGAAAAAATGACATTTTCTTGCAACACATTGTATGCAAAGGGAGAATGTTAGGAACAAATCAAGTATGCTTAACCAACTGGAAAGATGACTGTGTCACCAACACTGATAACAAAGGGGAATATAGGGCCAGGTTTGTGAGAAGATATTAGAACTTCAATTAATTTTTTGGTAAAGACAATGGAGGCCATCCAGGTCCCAACTGTATTAAGAGACTCTGCCACCTTCTCTTGAACAGCAGGTGTAAGGTCAAGGGTAGATAAGTAAAGTTGTGTGTCATCAGCTTAGAGATGGTTTGTAAAACCAAAGGATTTGATGAATTCACCAAGAGAGACGTTATAGAGAGAAAAGAGAGATGGACCCAAGACAGACCCCTGTGACACATCAACAGAAATAATGATGAGGAAAGAGACAATAAAGTCTGATTACTTAGGTAAAGTGTTATCCTCGCACCCAAAAAAACGAGAACAAGAGATTGACAATGAGTCATAGTACCTTTTTAAAAGCCTTTGTCATGTTATCTATCCTGATCCTATTCTCTCTTTAGGACTTACCTCCAGGACTGTCTTTTGGGTGCAGCAGATGGTTTGGAGAGCTATCAGGACCTATTGTGATTTATGCTTCACTGACATGTACACTGTACTTTGACATGCCAGTGGACACATGAACACACTCTCGTTCATGTAACCCAGTCTGTGCACATTTTGGCATCTTTTAAGACACTGATAATTGAGCAACAGTGTTCAGTTGTTTTGTCAACGTGCTGAATCTTGGATTTCCTTACATATTTTTCTGATTGCCTGTTGTGAACTTTGACTTACTTAATGATTTTATTATGTGACTTCATGACCCCTGATATTGTTAACCTCGCCACAACTTCTGGTTTCCGAACCCCTGGCTAGTTATCTGACTTCTGGCTCCCTGAGCTTGTTTTGAGACTATTCCATGTCTAGAGTCTTCTACTTTGCTTCTGTCTTTGACCCCTTGTAAGTATTCTGAAATTATCCTGCCCTGAACTGGACTCCACTCCTTGATGCAAGGCTGGTGTACCGGTCAGGCTTTACTAAGGCAATCAGATGTATTCCAAATGTATGTACTACTTACTGAACAGGACTTCAAGACGCTTGTGTTATTTGAGAGCCCAGACGATGTGAACTGAAGTCACAGAAAAAAGTCAAACAAACTATCACTAATTTGAATACCCGGAAGCATTCCAATTAGGTGCTCCATGCCCACCTCCACTTATATGTTGATCTGTACTTACCACATTTAGCTCTAGCATCATAGGTTACAGACCGCCATCCTAGTTAATTACACCAAGATTTTGATTCCATGTTCAAAAGTTTTACTAAGATCTAAGGCAATATTCTGAGTGTAAACTAAGCAACACAACCTATGCTTCTTATATCAATCATACTACACAAATCCCTAGAAATTGTTACCTTCTACAGAATTTACTGCAGTTCTTCTTATTAAAACCTTGTGATGGCAGCTTAATCCTTCAGATAACACGAGTTAGTGAAAAGGGGCATGGAAATTAATTGGACACAGAATGAAATTCTAGAAATGTCAGAATATTAAAATCTATTGCACACATGGGAACAATTCATTGAAAGCTCTGCTTGGATATTTCCCACGAGTTTCCATGCTCTGCAATTGTGTGAAGGTTTTAAAGAATACTGGCACATAGTGAAAATAATGAGAATTTATAAAAAGCTTGCAATAGGGTGATTGCATTTGGCTCACAGGTAAAATTTCTGTCTAGGATCATTGAAAAAATATACATTGGTAGACATGAAAAGCCTTAGAAAAAGCTGAAATCCAAGTATAGGACCTGTCAATGTATAAATTATCAAACCAACCAATCAAAAATAGTCTTAATAAGCTTTTAATATTAATAAGGTACATCACAGACTTTAATATCTGCCATTAGTACAGTGAGTCTATGTTATTATTTAATTTGGGTCATATGTGTCATATTATTAGATGGAATTTAAACCCTACAAAAGTAGGATTTAAACTTTACTTAAAGGAACAGTTTGTCATATATTTAAAATATACTGACTTGAACAACTTGACTTGGAAATATGGAAAATGTTTTTAAAATGGAAAATCAAATAAAACAGCATTTAATATATTCCATTAATATGCAATTATGCTGTTGTGTGCTACAGTTTTGGGGCCATATTAAATTCCAGCCTTGTAAGTGCAACATGAAGCTCACAACGGCTGCAAGCTTGAGGAGTTGCGGATTTACAGGCTGCAAGTTACGGGTTTGAGAGGCAAACCCGTAAAACCATTTGTTAATCATAAACCCGTAAATATGATATTCTATCACATGCGAGTTACAGTATACTGTATGTCATAACACATTGATTGCCGGGATCGATATAAAACAAACATTCAACATGAAATAAAGTATTTTTTGGGGCCAATTTGAGAGTTTGAGGATGTTGTGCTATTAATTCTAAGACCTAACATCACTTTCACTTTTAATAAAAGTACAGTAATGTGGTGATATGTGGATTTAAAGTGCTACGAGTTGGACTTTACCCCCTTGCGGGTCCTCTCTAGCACTCGGTTTCTTGGCTTGAGTTTGAGATTTTGATACAATAAAATAGCTCAATTGGAACATAGCGGTTACGGGCTTGAAAGAACAAAAAACATTAGCATCTGCGCAAGCCATGGACTGAAAAACAGTTTTGGGAAATACAGACCACAGGAATCCATTTTGTGTTTATTACATCATTCGGGAAAGCTGGGTCATGAGGGTGTCTTTCTAGATATCAGTGGTGGGAGAAGGGACGAAGGTGGGAGCAGAGAGCATTTGTTTGCTATATTAGATAAGATTAAGATTGACACCGTACTACCCCTCTCCCTCAGTAGTCCAGAAGCAGCAGCTGAATAATGAGACATTATCCAGATAAAGATAGCAGCTGCAGTATAGTGTCACAATTATTCAGTATTATCTGGATTCTTTACATTATCCCTGTACAGTACTACGGAATATGTTGGCACGATATAAATAAAGATAATAATAATAATAATAATCCATAAAACACTTATGAAAGCCCACAGAGTAAACAATATCATGTTAATTTCACTCCCCACATCCACTGAATGTTTAGTCCATCTGGCCCTTTGAGATAAGTGGACTATTTGCAAATCTCAAAACGATAATGAAAAACATATCACTAAATTCACAAAACCATTATTCAAGCTTAACATAAAAAAAATGTTTAAGCCTTTAAAGACTCCTATATATGGCAAAATATGTATAAATTTGGAAATGTTACAGTTGCTGTCAGCCACATGTGTTCTTGTCTATTATTATCATCTGTTTCCGATATTCATATATTCTGAAAAATATTCTCTGTGTGCTGCCATACATAATGGTTTCTACACAAACAAGATAAAAATCAGCATTTGTTTTCAGCCATGTAAATATATGCAAAGTAACAAAACAATTATACAAATTCAAAGCTAACCCGTATTCTTTCAGGTTTTCTCACTTTTATACAAATGAGAACATAGGTAGTAAAAAACAGCTTATAAGTTCTATATTTTGAGAAATTTTTAATATTATTTCTTTGGCACTACCTCATCACTACCAGTTCGAGTATATCAAGGGTCAGTTTTGGGTGCCTTGTTTTCGCAATATATACTACTTCCCACACCAAAATAACTAGTTTTTTGCTTTCCAGTAGTATCTTTATGCTGACAATACCCAAATCCATATCTATTCTTCTGACTGATCCTATTCTCTAATAACTCTAACCCATCGGGGAGCAAGTTTGTTCCTGGAGGACCAAACACAAGCTCGGATTTGGATTGACTCACCTGTGAGCAGCAGGGATATCATCAAATCCAGGCATGTATGTGGCCTTCCAGGACTGAACTTGACTATCCCTGCTCTAACCCATTTCATAAGCTTACTGTTCAACATCTTCCGCATGGTCTTCACACCTACAAACAAACACGTCAAAGACTGAACCCCTACAAATCCCACCTTTTATTACATCCCCAGCACCTATCCTCATCCATTAAAAACCAACAACCCCTCAATAGAGTCTGCTGCCTAATGATTGCTCTTGACTCCGTCCTCTTCACTCTTCCTATCCAAAGACTTACCAAAACGTGCACTTGCAAAAACATCCTAGAATCAATCCAAACATCACTCACATGCGTAGACTATTTCATCTCACTTCTAACTGGCCTTCCCTTGGCCAGTCTTTACTCAGTACATGTTAAATGCCTCTGCTACCAATCCCTTCAGTGGCTTCCTATATCCACTATGAATAATTTCAAAATCCTGATATTTATCTATAAAGCCTTTAATAAAAAACAGATCTTCATCTTACAAGTGATCTCTATATACCTCCCTAATCTCTTCGCTCTTCTCTGCCCACAGTGGACATCTCTTGTGCTGCTGTCTCCTTATGAAATACTCAGACTCTACCCCAACCATTCACAGTTTTAAATGATCTCTGAATGTCCATTTATTCAGAGAGACTACCAAGCTGTTCCCTTATTTCAATTAAAATTATTAAAAGAAGTGTTATTTGGAATCCAAGTTGTCCTTCTCTAATCTCTCATTTAGATCCATTTACTTAATTTATTAAAAAAGAAAGGAAGAAAAAAATAAATAAAATATGGTTTCTTTGTGTATTTCCATACGAGCCAAGATTTGGAATCATGTAGGCAATCACTATAATTTTTCATTGTATTTTTCAAGTTTTTCTCATTTTGTTAAGTTTGGATTAAAATATTCTGTAAGCGATTACTAGATAAATATTGAACACCATCTATTTTATGTGACGATTAGTGATAACACAAATAAAAATGCACCTAATTTTGGATATTTGGATGATACCACCATAGCATTGGGGAGGACTAACTGACACAAAACATGTTGTAAGTGGTTTTTGGTTCTACATGAGGTCCTTGACCTGGATATTCAGACGCTGGGATTTAGTTTCCTTTTGCATAAATACAACTAGACTATCACAAATCTAAGGCTGAAGCAAGCTGACGCTTTTTACTTGTCATCTAGACCAAATGAGAGCCTATACACTGTGGATTTTTATGCACAGACAAATGTGAGTTGAATGTGAGCAGTTTTTGTGATTACTAATTTTTCATAAAGGTTATTGCACTTAGAAGTGGTAGAATTTTATTTTTGTGTTTCATGTTTCTCCAACCAATCGAGAGTGGTGCCAGACACAGTTAAGAAGATATCTAAGGACTTAATATATATACAGTATATATAAATAAAAAAATGAATAGATTTTTCTTTCGTTTTCTCTCTTTCTTTCTCTCTATATATGTTAAGAGTAAATGTATCTATCTAATAGATTACACTAGGCCTGATTGGATTCCAAATAGCACTGGTTTTAATTATTTTTCTGTGATATAAGGCGCATCTATTAATAGCTGCATAATTTGGTCTAGAAAATTGGGTGCTATTGGATCTAGGTGCTGACCCATATGTCAACTAATCAGCCAATGCGTCTTCTTCAACAGAAGACGCATCCTATTCATGGATGCTGCTGCGTCCCCAGACTACTAATAACCAATCCCTTTCACTTTTGTTTCTGCCATCCGTATAAAAGACATTGGTTATAAGCTCTTGTGAGGACAGGGCAATCAACCTATTCTACAGTTTGTATAATGTTTGTCTCAGGCTTTCAATGTCTTCCCTGTATACAGAATATGTTGATGCTAAGTATGGATCATAAAAATAATAATTAAATATTACTTTAAGTTGTTATTACTAGCTCATTTTATACAACTTATTATTGTTTCCTTTGTTTTTTAATTAATTCATAATGAAATGGACTTATAGGATTTGCCTAATTTGATATAACTTTACACAAAATGGGCAGTTTTGTTTTTCTATGGTTTCCCACAATACTGTGTGTGAATAGAGGATCTCCAATAAACAACATTGCAAAGTGAAAATGCAATAGCAGAGAGCTCAAGAAGCATCAGGCACACTGTGTTACATATCATACAAAATGTGAAGGTGTTTCAGTATATTCATACATTTCCTCTGAGCCCCAGTGGACAAGCAGATTGTGTAGCTTTATGTTCAGGTCAATAACTACTCCACCTGCTCAAGGTAAGTGGATTTGGGTTTAAAATAACCCATATATTAAGTTTCAAATTTGCTTTAAGTATTCACTACTATTGTTTTCTTTGGTTCTCAGTAGGCTCTTTAGATTTTTTTTATACACTGGGTTCATTCATTTTATCCTCCTTGATCCAACCCTCTATAATAGTTTTCAGTTGTAACGCGGGAGAGCTACGTGACTGCGCATGCATGGAAGACCTGAGTCTTGGTCACTGGGAGGAAGGTAGAGAGAGAGAGTGAGGGAATGAGGTAGGGAGAGAGTGGGGGAGGGGAGAGAGGGAGGGAGAGGAGAGAGCTATGCAGAGGAGAGAAAGGAAGGGCGAGGGAAAGAGAGAGGAGAGGGAGGGAGAGAGAAGAGACAGAGAGAGGGAGGAGGATAGATATGAGGGAGAGGGAGTAAGGGGAAGAGAGTGGGAGGGGGAGAGAAGGAGGGAGAGAGAGAAGAGGCAGAGATAGAGAGAGGTAGAGAGAGGGAGGGGAGAGAAGGAAGGAGGGGTAGAGAGGGAGGGAGGAAGAGAGAGGGATGCAGAGATAGAGGGAGGCAGAGAGAGGGGGAGAGAGAGAGAGAGGGAGAGCGGGAGGGGTGAGAGAGAGGGTGGGGGAGAGAGAGGTTGGGAAGGAGAGAGAGAGAAAGTGGGAGAGAAGGGGGAGAGAGTTAAGGCGGAAGTTAGAGAGGGAGCGGGAGAGAGCGTAAGGCAGATAGAGAGAGAGGGAGGGGGCAGAGAGAGATGGAGGTAGGCAGAGAGAGAGGGAGAGATACATAGAGCACACAAGGTGCAGAGAGATGGCACAGAGAGAGAGAGCGCATGAATAGTCAAGGCATCAAAAATCATGAATCCCTCAAAAGTGCATCTTAATTGTGTGACTTGCCTATTATATATATACTAGCGACTTGCCCGTCAAAAAATGACGGCAATGTGATGTATATGTTTGTCAAGTTGTTTAGTTATTAACATATATTTTTGACACTTGTAAGTATTTTAATATGAACGTGTATTTTTGTAAAATGTTGATGTAATGGTTTTTTAAAATGTAATTTGTATCTGAAGAATTGTTAACTTTAATATACATTGAATGAATAGGAAAGCAAAAAGTAAAAAGCCTTCTTGAAACGTTGCGAATTTTAACATGAAGTTTAAAATATATGTAAGCAATAACCTTCAAAGTATATATTTTGAAACTTTAACTTTATTTTTTATGTAAGTTTAGAAGTTGACAAAACATTTGTATAATTTTGAACATTATAAACAGGAACATAGCGAATACATTTTGTAACCTAATTTTTTATTAAAAGTATTAACATTTGAATGTAAAAACAATTGACCTTTAAATTAATCAGTATTAACATGCAATTTCTATCACAATAATTGTTAACTTGAATATACATTGAATGTAGAGGAAGGCATACAGTAAAACTCTGCTTAAAACGTACGTAATTAAAGTAATTCATTACTGAGCACATAAACTGGCGATAAACATTAATGTAGTTAGTAATCTTAAGATAACAGACAATATTTACATTGTGACTTAAAAGGTGCTTGACCTCTTAACATCCACTTTGTAATCTGTTGAATGAAATAACTTGCAAATATATTTTTTAAACTTGTAACATTAGAAACATTAACATAGTGACTTAACATTTTAACATAATTTTTACTAACAATGCAAGGCAAGTATTTTGTGAGGCGAATCATTCCTAAACAGTACTTTCATTAATTATGACTGAATTAAACAACCAATTGTTATGTATTTTGCAATGCTTTTAAAAAATGTTGGCATCTTGAATTTGTATCCTGCAAAGTTATAGTACTTCATAGTAGACAATGTTTTTAGTAAAAATACGTCCATCTTCTAATAAATCACCTTGACTTTCATTGTTTTCAATGTAAACTTTAATAGCCTGTGGATTTTTGCACCGTGACAACGCAACGTACAATTGACCATGTGCAAAAACTGGTTCTTCCAAGTAAATACCCACAGATTTGAAAGTCTGACCTTGTGATTTATTAATGGTCATGGCAAATGCCATAATAATGGGAAATTGTCTTCTTTGAAGTATAAAAGGGAGACTACTTTCACTTGGTGCTAAATCTATTCTTGGTATGAAAACTCTCTCTCCTTTATGGGTCCCAGTTAAAATTTCAGCATCTATAAAATGGTCCTTTAATTGTTGAACAATTAATCTTGTGCCATTGCATAGGCCTTTTTTGGGGTTCATATTTCGCAGTAACATGATAATTGCACCTTTCTTTAGCTGCAAAATATGTGGTGGCATTCCAGAAGGAGTTAAAGAGTTAATGAATTCAGTTGAAAAGTTTGCCTGACTTTCATTGTCATCAGCAAGTACAGAATCAGCACTGTGATAATTTCTTTGTGGTGCATTAATTTTTTTAAAGATTTCATTATTGAGTATTAATGCATCTTTATTTTTACACGTCAGTATGACTTGGTTGGCAAGCTCAGAATATTCTTCGTTATTTATGCTCCCTTCAAATATTGCCGATATAATATCTTGTTGACAAATCATATGAGGTGGTATCTCTACAGTGTCGTCAGGTAAATGTAGTATTTTTTCTGTTCTTCCTTCTCCAATTTTAATAAGCCAATCATTGAAATCAGTTTGGCCTTCTGATCTCATATTTTGTTGCAGTTGAAGATGGGTAAAATGTTTCCATACTGTACTTGACTTTATACATGTTTCAATAATGTCTGTTCGATTTCCATGTACAACGACAGGTAATGTTTGTCTAAAATCGCCACCCAACAAAATTACCTTTCCACCAAATGGAAAAATATTATCCATGACTTCACGAAGCAAACGGTCAATACATTGGAGGGCATAGCATGACATCATTGTGGCCTCATCTATTATAATTAATTTACATTTCTTCAATTTCTTTGCTTGTAAGGATGTCATGCGAATATCTGACACTGAATTTTCCAAAATAGGCACTGGCAGTTTGAATCCACTATGAACAGTTCTTCCACCTTCTAATAAAAGTGCAGCAATTCCAGTAGTGGCAAACGCCATTGCTATTTGTCCTTGTGCTCGTACTGAACTCATTAATAAATTGTACAAATATGTTTTCCCTGATCCGCCAGGTCCATCAAGATAGAAATAACGCTCTGTCACCATGTCATCATCTATAGCATTTTTAATGGCATGAAATGCTTGCAATTGTAGTGTATTTAAAGTTGCAAGTCTTTCTTGTGTTCTTTCTGCTTGTAGTTGAATGTCATAGTCTTCAAAGTTAATGTCATCTATTAGACCTGGATCAGGCAAATTAAAACTTGCACAACTTAATCCATGAGTTAAAAAGACTTCTTGAATTTCCATTAAGGCTTTTAAGTGTGCAATGGGTTCATTGTATCGTTGCATAAAGTCTTCAGCCATATTACTTTTAAAAGTCTCCCACAAAGCTAATGCATTTGGAGCATTTGAGAAGATACAAATAAAAGCAAATTGTTCTCTCATCTGTCGTGGCATTTGACATTGTGCTGCTTCTTCTAAACATCTTTCCCACTCTGTATCATCAGCGAGTAAGTTTCTATTTCTTGCAGCTAAATGGAAGGATTCATATACAATGTCATTAACAGTTCTTAATTGTTCAAAACTTTGTGCTCCTGGAACATTTAAAAGTAATATCCGTAAGCAAAATCGTTCAACATCTCTTGGACTGACTGTGTAAATTCGTGGAATTATTTTATTGCCTCTGGTTTTTCTTGCTCTCCATAATCCATTCACAAAAACATAGTGATATGGAATTTCAATATATAAGTATTGTGTTGCTTGAGCATCAGTGGAATTTAATGCAAACCATGCAGTTAGTGTAGTGTGACGATCTTCACTTTGGGCCAATGCATTCATTTCATTTCCAGAATGGAAATAGACTAAATGTCGTTGTGGCAAATGTACTGCTAACCTATATACTGCATGTGATCTATCATGCATTTCAAATTTTAAAAGCCGCCACATAGCTTCTGGCGCACTGACATAGCGAGCATCTACATGAGATGCAAGTTCATCATGTACTAACTCACTACTTTCAGGGTTGTCTGCACTTTTGACGACTACAGTAGCTGCATCGTAACCTTTGTAAATATATTTGTAGACATATTTAATGGATTTGATGGAAGTGCAGGCTTCTACGTTGATGTGGGCGTTGTACTTCATGAGTAAATGTGGATTGTAGGGTACTACATATCTATTGTCCACTTTTTTTCCACGAATAATGGCACTATCTCCTTCTCTTCTTTTATAAAGTGGATATCCATCACAATTGGCATATGTTTTGTCTCTATAATCTTTTGGAAAATCTTTTGAACATTGATTATTTTCCATACATGGTGATTGTGGATTAAGGTCTCCACAGGGTCCATGAATCATGCGATGAGTAACAATCTCATATAGTCTACCATATAGTTCTGGATCCGGTAGTTCAGCAACTATGACTGCATCCACTTTGTCCGAAGTATCTAATTTATCTTTCTCTTGAAGTATTATGAGAAGATGTGCATGTGGAAGGCCTCTTTTTTGAAATTCAATGGTATATACATAAGCAAGACATTTGCCAAATAACTGATTTATAGTAAAGTCACGTATTAATTCATTTAATTTTATCTTAAAAACTCTGGCTACTAAATCTGGTCGATCTGAAGCACTTTGTCCAAGAAGTAGATTTTGATTAATTTCTGGCCATTGTGGATTACATGTAAATGTCACAAATAAATCTGGTTTTCCAAATTTTGTCACAATAGCCATAGCATCATTGTATCTTTCTCTCATATTTCGAGGAGATCCTTGAAAGGAAGATGGTAAAATGATGGCTTTGCCAGCTGTCATGTCTCTGCTTGTAGCCACGTCAGCAACATAGTCCATGAGTCCACAATATTGTTCTACACGTAGTTTATCTTGTTGATATTTTATAAAGTTTAAATTATTTGCCTCAACTTGCAAATATGAATCAATAA
Organism: Discoglossus pictus; assembly: GCA_027410445.1. Lineage (NCBI taxonomy): Eukaryota > Metazoa > Chordata > Amphibia > Anura > Alytidae > Discoglossus > Discoglossus pictus. Next base: position 384,906,472 of record CM050167.1, read on the forward strand.
TCCATTGTTGTGTTAGTTTTCCACCACATAAAATGGGATTAAATTCATCTCTAATGGCAATTTGAGCAACTTTAAATTCAAGCATAGAAACATTATTTCGGATTCTGGCTTTAGCATTTGGGTAACTGGGAAGGGTTAATTTTGGTTGCCAACCTGCTTCTCCGTGTGGGAAAAAGATGGGATATGTCATTGGATCTAAATTTGGACTTAAGATATTAATATTAATAAATGGTTGGTCCTCATTTCTGGGATATACTCTAATGTCTCTTTGAAATGGTGGTTCTCCTTCATCATTGTGAAAGACCATTGCAACCTCATTTGATGTTGGCAAGTTATAACGACGTTTATCAGTATGTCTGTCTCTTTTAAGCACCATATTAACCTTTGGCATGGGTAATTGATGTCTTTGTGCATGAAGTAGTTGTTCATTTTCTACTTCTGCCAATTTTTTGTAAGCTTTACTGTAGGGATTGTTGTCCATAATGTTATTTAGCTCTATAAAAACACTGGGTAAGCATTTTTTATTTTCTTCCATCTGCATACGTTGGTCAACAGCTTCCATTGTATCTAGGACATATAGTTGAGCGAATTTTCTTTGCTCTCCTTCCTCTGGATGTAAATGTGAAGTCCGATGATAAATTTGTCCTTGGACTTTAAAACAGTAAGGACCATGTCCTGGTACATTAGCAGCCAATGTTGCCCCCATAGATGCAAATGATATGGCACTATTGTAGGATCTTATGTTTGTCTTAAAATTGTTGTAATTTGGAAAAGTAGGTTCAGTCATAATATTTAGTAAATAGGTTGGAAATTGTTTCCTTTGTGGAAGTTTGAACTTTCCTTTTTGACAACAACTAATAAATTGTCCATCTCGGGGTCTCTCCGGTTTAAAATAATAAGCCTCACAAAATTGACATTGAGTAGTCATGTCCCCACAACTATGAACCTCTACTGCTAAAGACTTCAGTAAAGGACAATTTGCAACGCATATTGGATGTTGACTTTGATATTCATCAGATGAAAAGTCATGAAATGTTTCAACAACAGGTTCTAAATGTTTAGTTTTTTTCGTAGATTTTCTTGGTATATGTTGGACTTGTTCGGTTGAAATTTCCTGTAAGTTTTTAGTAAGAGTTTGTAAATGCTTTTTTTTTGTAGTTGTTTTTTTTGGTCTGTCTTGACTGGTATGTTGTAAAATGTCATCTGATGTTTTAGGAACAGTTTGTAAATGCTTTATTATTTTTTTATTTATTTTGGTTGTATCTTTCATTTTTGCAGCTGATATTCTTTTATTTGCAAGTCTTTTGCGTTCTTTTTCTCTTCGAATTTCTTTCTCCTCCGGTGTCTGCTGGGCGGCCCATCTCTCTTGTCTTTCTCTAGTTTGACGTCTTTTCTTCTCTTCTTTGGTCTCGTTATCAGCCATATTAATCTGTAAACGGAAACAAATAAATGTAATTGTGTATATTTAAATTTGTAATTCCTGTTAAAGATTATTGTGCACAATTGGTGAAATAAAAGGCAAATCATGAACGTATCATTGATATTTAGTTAAATTTATAATTCCTGTCTTCAGTGGCTCAGAATTTGTCCAATGGAATACTGCTGTAAATAAGCATGTAACATATTTATTTAAAATAATGGTTTTATTTATTAAAAACTTTGTTTGTGGATAGATATTTACCACTGCAAAACTTCTTTGCTGAAAAAAAAAGTGATGTGGTTATTGAGCTATGTATTGCATAGTAGCAATTTAAATAAAATAAGGGAGATAGTAAATTAATTATTTTATTTTTCTGTTGACACGGATGCAACTGAAAGCAGTTTCTTTAGTTTTATACTTTAGTACTTATTATAGTTTACCTTGGTTGAAGTGTGATTTAAATCCGAATGTTTGTTGGTCCTCGTTTCAAAATCGTTGTCCAATGGTGTGGTCCTCTGTTGGAAGTCCTCGTCCGATGGTGTGGTCCTGTGGCGATAGCCCCTGTCCGATATTGTGGTCCTGTGGCGATATCCCTCGTCCGATGTTGTGGTCCGTTGGTGAAAGTCCTCGTCCGATGGTCTGGTCCTGTGTTGAAATTCCTCGTCTGCTGGTCTGGTCCTGTGTTGAAATTCCTCGTCTGCTGGTCTGGTCCGAGTCCTCGTCCGATGGTCCGGTCCTGTGGAAAAAGTCCTCGTCCGATTGTCTTCACGCAGTATCTGTTGTAATGTAAAATAGAAAATGTTGTTTGAGTGAAATGTCTTTTAAATAAGTAAAAAATGTATGAATTTTGCTGTATTGTATCAGTTATGGTTATTTTTTTCAAATATTTTTTTTTTAACTTTCTGTACAATCCCAAGACTTTTGTTATTCTTATTTAAGGTTCTTAGTAAGGCTTGTGGGTTGTGATATATTAAATAAGAATATGAATTTATTTTGCTATGTGTTTATGTTAGTTTTTGTACAATCCTGTTTTGTGCGCACCACTTGTGGTATACTTATTTAACCTTTATTGGGATGGTTATAGTTAGTGAAACATGAAATAATATAATTAATGTAGTTTGCTATGTGTTTGTGTTAGTTTTTGACAATCCTGTTTGGTGCGCATCACTTGTGCAAAACTTATTTCTTCTTGATTGTACAGGTTATAGGTTGTTAAACATTAAAGAAGAATGTTAATATAGTTTGCTATGAGTTTGTGTGCTTTTTTATACAATGCTATTAGGTGCACAACACTTTTGTTATTCTTATTTTTGCTTCTTTGTAAGGCTTATAGGTTGTTAAACATTTAATAAGAAATTCTGTTTTGTGTGTAGCAGTTTGTGTGTCATTGAATTGCGATTTGGCTAATTGAATTGTGCCCTAAATAAGCACATAGCATATTGTTTAAAATAATTTTGTAGTCATTGAAAAACTGTATTTTTGATATTTTTTTATTAACTAAAACCTTAGTTTTAAGCAATTGTTATGTTGTTATTTAGAGCCCTATTCAATTGGGCAAATTGCAATTGAATGAGGGCCTTTGTGTGTACCATATGTTGCATAGTTTGGCCCTCATTCAATTGCATTTTTTACAATGTAATAGTACTCTAAGGCCGTAATTGAATTGCAATGTAGAAATTTGAATAGGGTTGTAAATAAGCACATCACATATATTTGTTAAAATAGAGTAAGGGCCTAAAAGTTCTTATTTATAGCCATATTTAATTTTCCAAAATAGCAATTGAATAAGGGCCTTTGGTTACTGCATTTGTTATATTGTGAGCTCCTCATTCAATTGTGTTTTGGCCAATGGAATAGAGCTCAATATCAGCACAGAGCATATTTTTTTACGGAATTTTGTATTTAGTGAACTTGTATCCAAAAGGAACGTGTTCACAAAAGAAACATTTCCTTTAAAAAATATGCTCTGTGCTTATATAGAGCCCTATTGAAATGGGCAAATCACATTTGAGTGAGGCCCTTGGCCATTAAAGATATATAGGTCCTCATTGAATTGCAATTTTGCCAATTGAAGAGGGCTCTATATAATCACATAACATATTTATTGAGCAAAGTTTTTAGTTATTGAAAACCTTGATTGTGGTTAGAAGTTCAGTAACTAAAAAGTTCTGTATAAAAAAAATGTTATGTGCGTATATAGAGCCCTATTCAATTGAGAAAGTTGCAATTGAATAAGGCTCATGGTTATTTCTTGTTTATACTTAATACCGCTTACCTTCCAAAGCTTTGAGATATAGAACATTTTTTATATCTGGGTGATGCTATATGTGACACTTTCTATGATAATCCCAGAAGTAACATATGGATGTGAGAGCAATAAATTAAGCCAAACTGTTCCCTGGAAGGTTTGATCATGAGGTTAAAGTTCAAATATTTTGGCCATATCATGAGAAGACAGGATTCCCTACAGAAGACTGATGCTGATAAAGATTGAAGGCACTCGAAAAAGGAGAAGTCAGAGGTGGAGATGGATAGATGAGGTAATTTAAGCAAATTTATAATTTATAACTGATTATTATTGGAAGTATATTTATGGTGTTAGGCTCATCTCATTTATTTCAGGGGGCAGCACAGGTCCTAGGACTGGCTGTTGAGAATCACTGGTTTACAGGACAGAATTAAGAGGGGTGATATGATAGAAGTCTTACAATATATTAATACATTTAATATAGTTTAGTATTCTCCAGAAAGAGAGAAATCGAAGACGAAGAGGTCATGATCCGAGGTTGTAGGGAGAAAGATATTCAAAAGTTCCGAAAAGTTATTGACAAGTGTAACGGCCTTCCAGCGTAAGTAGTAAGGAAAGCATGGGAAGTAATGTATGCATTTGTAGGATAAGCAAAAGGTAGGAAAGCAACCTAACTTTTCAGGTTTAAAGAATGGGCAGACAAGATGGGCATTTTTAATTCTTATATATTGGGATGTTTTCTCTGTGTTATACTGTACCTTAAAATAGTCCCTATATTGGTAAGAAATCAATGCACATTTTGCATTGAGAACATTATTTAATTTCTAGTGTTAGCTGTGCGATGCCTCTAGCAAATCACAATACTTCTCTTTGCCTGAGGGGTTGAATACAAAAATGGTAAGTATATTGGTGCAGAAATATTGCATTTAAAAAATATACCCCTTGTTTATCACTTTGCAAATGGAAATTTCTTTACATCTCTTGGGGAGAAAGTACATTACTTTAAGTCATTAGTTTTTCCCAAGTTATTTCTAAGTTAGGTGTAGGAGGAACCTTCACCAAAACACATATTCTCTGCTAGCTCTTGGAAAATATAATAGCTGGAACACCTGTCAGTGGCAAACAGTCAATATAGCCAATAACTAATTTGTACATGATACTAATGCCATGTATGAATCCTGCTGGATCAGTGTTAAACCTGTGTTTATATGATATAAAGGACCTACAGGTATTGGTAAATGTGGAATATGTATTAGCTATAATATATATATATATATATATATATATATAAAAAAAAAAATATATATATATATATATATATATATATATATACAGTAGAATCTCAACTAACTGGGACTCTCAAGCAACCAGCACCAGCATGAATTTCCCATTTTCAAAAAAAAATCCTGCTAAACCGGCATAACCGGCACTATCCGGAGTTCGAGACTACATAAAAAAAAAATGCTAACTTTTTTTCTAACTATCTTTTATGGGCCTAAATGGCCCGGTTTAGGTGCTAATGCCTTTTTAAAGGCATTTTGAGGGTTTTGGGGGTTTAAGGGTCATTTAGACCCCTAAATTCTGGGACTCCCGATTAACCGGCAACTACACTTATCCGGCAATAGGGAGTCCCCATGGGTGCCGGATAACAGGGGTTTTACTATATATATATATATATATATATATATATATATATATATATATATGTGAGTGTGTATTTTTTAAATAAATAGTTCACATAATTATGAAATATTTGTTTAAATAAACAAAACACAAGACAGTTACCTCATATTGACATATGCTTTATTATTTAAACTAAAGAACATATTTCTGATCTTCTAAACAGTAAAAAAAAGCACCCTCTGGGGAAATTGAATCCGGGACCTGTTCCACCTGTGTGTCACCTGCTCAGTTCCTATACTACATGCTATAATATCATAAAGCAGTTACAATGACTCAGCCACTGCCTCATTCAACGCCTTTACACTTAATTCTAATTAATATTCATTATGTACCACGCGGTGTAGAGCTCATTACCCATTCAGGCAGAGGCAACACACTGACTTCAAAAATTGAGCATCAGTTTTAAAAACAAAAAAAACTTTTTGCACATGCTTTTTCACCCTCTATCTAATGGTGAGGAGCACATATAGGGGACTTTTGTTGTCCTTTAAGGTTAGTCAGGTGAATTTACATTGCACAAAGGATTGTTTTTAATAACATTTCAGAAACGATAGCATCTTTTTAATATATGACTCAAAAACGATTATACTAAGGAACTGAAAAGGCTGCATCTAACGTGCACCTCAATTCTACCTAGCTCAGTGTTGTCTATCTACAAGTATTGGCCAATAAGTACGGATTGAGGGACAAAACGAAAGGACCCAGAGCTACAAGTGTAAAGAGGATTGAGAGACACAAATAAAGAGGAATCTGAAAAAGAGGGCAAAAGAATATTTGGAGAAACATAAAGAGGACTGAGACACACAAAGATGAGAGAGAGAGATTAAGACAAGGAAAAACAAAGAAAGGAAGGATGAGCATTTCAAAACATCTGGCGTGTCGGTAAATTCTATGCTCTTAATATTACTATTCATGCAATCACTGTCCATACACTCAACACCTGCCAGGTAATTACAGAAAATCCACATGGATAGCATTCAGAATTGAGTAAAAGGTATATGAAGGTTTGTTTTTACTTTATTCAGATGGTTCACAAAAAATATTCTACTGGCAACAAACAGAGGAAAATTAACCCCCCCCACAAAACTCAAGAAAATGACAATAGTTATGAACTACATCTGATGCATGGCCCATCAGCACTGCTCTATTACTGGATCAGCTTTGACCCCATTTAATCTGTGATGTTGTGCAACATTTAGGAAGCTATCACTTTTGGTGCCTGCTCTTCAACTCTCTTTGGTGAGGCATACTTTTAATGCATAAAGGAAGCTTCTATCTGCACAATGGAAATGTGAATGTTAAAACTGCAAGTGCTTTGAACTGAACTAATGGAAATCTTAGTCTACAAGGACACAACCTGCCAAGAATAATAATTGTGATATTGCACAACACATTAGGAGCTATCTGCACCAGGAAGGTTTTATGTTTTTAATATTAAAATAAGCTACCCAAGTTTTATTATTTATTTGCAGTTTTAAACATAATTTTATTAACATGCTTAAAACTCTGCTTTTACTCAGTGAAGCTTCCAAAAAGTCCTTGCCAAGAACCGCCCATGTAGCTCATGCACAGTGTTTCTGTAGTACTAGATGTACTAACCAATGAGAGGCTTTGTCTCAGCAGCCTTTCAGCAACATGTTGCTGTCCACTGTATGGATGTACTAAAGCTCATTCACAATTTTTCGCCATTGTAATATCTCAAACTGGTAACTATCTCCATTGACTTGAATAGAAGGTACATAACCTAGTACCATGAAGAAGCATAATGTCTAGCACATCTGTATCTGACGTCTACTCTCGTTCTGTATATCTTGTGTTAGAGGGGCAGTAAAGTTCTCATTGGAAGCACCAGTGGTTAGGACTCTGTGCTTTCAACCCTGTTGACCTGGGTTTGATTCCAAATCATGGAACCAAATAGGTCACACAACCCTGAAGCTGGTCTGGCCTGGGATGGAAGACCACCTAGGAATATCAGGAGCTGTATGCTGTGGCACACTGGGGTATGAACTGGCAACTCACTGCCATGAATACTAAGTGGATCAGCATGACCATGGACATAAAAATGTTTTGGTGTGTTATGGTCCATGACGTCACAGAGAGTCGGAAACGACTGAACGATGAAAAGAAAAAGTTCTCCATGGGTCAGCTCTGTTGTGCTTTATTAAGAAGATGACACAGAATGAAAAAAACTGAATGAGAGAAACGTAAACGAGAAAGAAGAAAACAGGTTAAGACAGAGAGGGAATAATGTAAACTCACTGGGAAATGTATTAATGTTATTTACTGTTTACCAGCTCTGTGGATGGCTGCTGTATTATAAAATGTCAATAAATACGCACATCTTGAGTCCATTCTGACTATAACATGGTGAGAGGACAGGATGTGATTCATTCAACCTTGCTCCTGATGAAATTGTCTTGGCTGTCTACAAAGAAATGGAGCCAAGGCAATTTTACTAAGACACCCCAGAGTTAGAATCAAGGTTAAGTCTCAGCCTTACTCGAGAATAAAAAGCATCAAAAACTTCAGCAGAGGATGTCAACAACCCAGCATGAATATATATATATATAACTTTTAGGAATTTAGATAGAGCCAGTAAATATATTTAAAGGCATAGTTCATCTCAATCATATTTGCTACTGCACAACCTTCCTCCTCACCTGCACACTATTGTCCAGATTTTAAACACAATCAACAAAGGTTGTGTGGATTATCCATAACAAACTGCCTAGACTATGTTCTATAGGAGATGGAGGGGGGTCATGGTTGCAATCACATAACCCCACTTCTCCAAAATGAGTATGCTTCAAGTAATCTGGCACTCATAATTAATGCAGCCTGTGGTGATTGTTGATAACATCAGGAAAATAGTGTGCTGACAAGAAGTGAAGTAGGTGAAGAGTGAAGCAGCAGCGACAGTTGTAGGGAACTACGTTTTTTTAAATTATATTTTCTTGCATTTTTTGTTAATATTTAAATATGTGTTTTAATTTTAAATAGCAAAATTAAAATTATTTTAACTTGAAAAAGTGCCTTCACTGGCTGTTTAACATTATATAAAATATTAGGTGCAGGGCTCCCATACTCCCAATTGCTGTATATATATATATATATATACATGTTTATAGTAATTTAGTAATTATTAATCTATATATATATATATAGATTAATAATGAGTATTGCAAAATAATTTGATACCTTTTGTATTGGACAAACATCTTATTTATAATGAGGAGCTTCGAGGGAGGCTCAACCTCTCTTTATCAAGTTTGAAGCAATACTAACATGAGATGAGACCCTCAGTTTGAATAAAAACAGCAGATGCAGAGAGAGAGTGGAAACAGCATCTGACATCATCAGGTAAATACATAAAGGGGGAATAAATACAACATAGTGAAGGAAACATATATACACATATTATATACACATATACATCAATATAAACATGAAAAAACAGAGCACGGTAGTCCACAGTGATATCCTTCCTGTTGGAAACAAACATCTTACTAAGAGTGCTAAGCTTGTTATGGTATAATAAGAAAAAAATACATGAAATTCTATTAATGTGTTAGAAAACCAAAGTATATATTAAGTCCTGTATTATTAGTGTTGAAGAATGTGATCATCTTTATTTCAAATGCTTTTCTCTTTTGGATGTTTTAAAATATTTTCCTCTGAGTAAGGTTTGGATGGAGTGATCATTTTGGCTAAAATGGTGTCCCACAGGGCTACAATAACTGTCTTCATTATGCTTTCTTATTGAATGCCTTTGTAAATTCATCCTTAAATGCATTTTTTGGCCGGTTTCTCCAATGTAACAGCTTGTGACACATAAAGTACATTGTATTATATAAACCACATTGGACGATGTACATGAATACGATCCTTTGATGTTATAGGTCTTGTTGTTATGTGTGGCTGTATCATCATTACAAATGTGTTGACATAATTTACAGGCACGTTTGTTACAAGGTTTAGTTCCATTTCTTATATTCAGTTGTTCATTGGCCCGTTTTCTGCAGACAAGTTTTTATTTCAGGTTTGGTGGTTGTTTAAATGCAAGGATGGGAGGTTTTGGGAATATATCTTTTAATTCAGTATCTTCGGTTAGTAAGGGTTGTAAATCTTTGATTATTTTTCGAATTTTCTTTAAAATTGGATGGTATGTAGTCATTAGAGGTATACGTGAAGTTGTTTATTTTGTACTCTAACAGGTGTTCACGGGGTATTTTGATGGCAGTGGTTATTTTTTGGGTAATAATACGGGGTACATAGACATATATACCCTTCAATAGTGAGGTTACACCGGAACACCATCTAAATGATATAACTCTGCATTTTAACATTCTCAATATATAATTTTATAATTTCCACTGGAACAAATAAGAAGCTAGAAGTTTAACCTTTCCTCCAGCCTCCAGAACAAGCAGAACTAAAAGTGCAGTTAATAAATAAACCCATGTAATTTGATTGATCAGGTAAATCAGTCTGAAATGCCGATTCCCTTCATAGCTTCTGTGTGAATTCATCAGTTTAAAGCACATAATAAACTTCATTTCAATTGAACCTTTTGTTCTCACATTAGCCAATATAAAAGGATTTAAAGTTGATTTCCATCATTTTGCCCAAATCCTTTCAATAACAAAAGAGAGAAAAATAACTAAATTGCTAATGGTGTAAATACCATGACTGGGGCATTACAAAAAGACACCAACCGTCTATATTAGTATGGCCTTTGCTGCCAAATCATTCAGCAAAACATTAAAGATGCAGTGTGAGTACAAGCAAAATGAAAATAATGAATTTAATTAAATACTTAAAATCAAAGTCACTTTTTTAGATGGTTTGACTAGCATTTTAAATTAGTATTTTGCTCCTCCTACACCAAACAGAGTCATAGGGCATGGCTGACCATATTCTAAGCAATACACTCCTGTCAAACAGATATGACATTGCTTATTTTTGCTTTGCAGATTTTTACAGGCTTATTAAATTGCAATTCAGCCAATTGAATAGGGCTCTATTTAAGCACAGAGCATTTTTTTTTACAGAAGATTTTAGTTAGTGAAGACCTTGCTGTTGGATAGAAGTTTACTAACTAAAAACTTCTGTAAAAAAATATGCTCTGGGCTTATATAGAGCCCTATCCAATTGGCTGAATTGCAATTTAATAAGGCTGCAACTTTGCTTGTTTACAGATTACAGGTATAATTTCCCAAGTTATTGCTTGTTTTATCATCCCCTTTGATGTGGGAGAAATGAGACACTCCTCTTACAGGCTAGTTAGACAATATATAATGTGTTTTATACTTAAACACAAGCAATAAACAGATAATATAGATATGTTGTTATTTGCTTAAAGATATATTAATCTATGTATTTTTGAAAATCAAGTAACTAAACTAATATTATTATTATTATTATTATTAATATTATTATTATTATAACCTGCTACCCGCTATGAGCTGGGTATCCCTTGGGATCCCCCTTTAATAATCACTACTCCCTATGAGCTGGCTATCCCCCAGGATTCTCCCTTAATATCCACTACCCTTATGAGCCTGGATATCCCCCAGATTTCTCTCAACTAAAGTATTACTCTAGGTGTCATTATGGACACGTGTGGCACCACATATTTACCCTTTACCCTAAGGACCCCATGGTAATCTAAAGTACATCCATGGGAACCCTATGGACCTCCATGGCACTTAAATATAAACTGTTACCATGAGGATCTCTACAGACCCCCATGGTATATATGGTATACTCATATATGACCAAGGGTGTCTTAATGTACCCCCATGGTGCCTAATATTAATCCCTATACCATATGTTCCCAACACATACTAAGCTACAGCCTCATGGATCATAAAGTTTACCCCTGTATCTTGAGGATCAGCATGGTTGAGGAGTGATAAGAACCATAAGGCTAGAGGAGGATATGGTCCATAAAGACTTTCCATGGTTATAGTTAGTGATACCATGAGTGTCCATAGGGACAGAATGGTTATACTTTAGATGGGGATCCCCTGTGACATAGTGGCTAGGATGTAGGAAAGGAGGTAGGGGATCCCTGGGCTCATAGCAGGTAGGAAAGGGGAGATCCTGTAGAATCCCTAATCTTATAGGAGGTAGCAGGTATTGAGGGGTATCCCAGGGTTCCCCTGGCTCATGGGAGTAGTGGTATAAACCCCTTAATCGTATCAGATTTAAGAAATCAAGCATCATGTCTGACACAATTAAAGGGATATCTAAGTGAGCTGGTTTATGAATGCATCTGATAGATGAGAATTAGTAGTGTATGCAAATATGTTTTGCATGAAAAATACCAACATAAATATTTAAACACTTACCTTTAAGTTAGCAAAATATCTTGTAATTTCTGACAGTTGAAAAACAGGGTTAACAACCTCTCCAAACCCAGGCTAAATCAGCATTCATTTAAAAAAAAAAACATTAGCCGATCAGGAGGAAGCAGAGACTGAAACATTTGGGGTTGCTGTCTTTGCTGTAAAGCAGACTGGGAAATGTAGTCAGATTCATATGAAAAAAAATAGTAGTTTCTAACATGTGCCAATCTGTGCAGAACATTCACAGTAGATTACGTGATGTGATAGCTATGTGGTGAGTTATGAGTGGATTTTAACCTACAGGAGCCATGGAGTGAGGGACATATTCTGCAGCACAATGACGGTACAAGTACAAAGAAAAATACAATATTAAACACATTGGCAAAATATGGGGGACCTATACTTTGTGCCTTTTAATATTATGTACATGTTGCCTTTTCCCAAAGTACCTTACCAGATTGCCAAAATTTACAAGGGGAATGGGAGAGGTAGAAACCTGTACAAGAGTAACAGATAAGTATTTGCATGGGACAGGATGGGGGTGAATACTCAGAGAGAAGAAGATTCTGTTGCTCTAAGACAGATGTAAAGTTTACCTTTGTAGAAATGTGTGAAGTTGGGAAAATGTTTTATTTAGTAGAAGAGTAGAAATCTGATTGGAGGGCATTCTGAATGAGTGGTGCTAGTATGCCGTTTATTATCTTCACCTAGTGGATGTTCTGCATCAAAACATAGGAGAGGCAGGTGGACGGTACCTAGAATGGATATGTGGGTGGATTTATGACATATGATGATAGCATATGCATATTGGTCAGGTGAAAGCGATTGCCATGTCTCTAAAATAAAATAAAATAAAAAAAATTAATAAAAAAAATTAAAAAGGGGAGGGTGGGTGAAGGAACATTTTTAGAAAAAAATTACTGTTTATAAAAGTTTATTTGCCTTCTGTCTACATCGCTGCTGTTCTGCTTCCTCTAAATAGACAGCACGGATAATATATTGTAATAATTTATGGTGTAAATGAATCTGATCACTCTGTGTGTGATAGTTATACATATAATAACATTTTGCAAATTCCACTTCCTTTCTGGGAGGTAATGACGAGCTGAGCTCATCATTGACATTGGGAAGTAGCCTTGGTAGGTTGAGCTCAGATCGTGATTACCAATCTGAGGGTCAAAGCAGTAAAAGCCCTGATACTGTACCAAGTAGGAAACACGTAAAATATTTGGACATAGGCTATATTTATAATCCCATGTGTTTGTCAGTACTGCTTGAATTGTGGATACAAAAAAGGTACTCCAGAGGGGTATTTCACCTGCCCCTTAAATCCAGAGCTAACCAGTGATTGGAGGAAGTATTTGTGTATGCTGATGGGGGTGTAATGTTATTTTTTATGAACCTTTCTATATCAATTCTTGTCAGAGAGCATTTCCACTTCGTATGTTTTCAAGTGATAATTCATCAAGCTGGGATAAACATTAACTGTATTTGATAAATATCCCCGGTTGAAGCATATTAAGTAGCTATATGTTAACTCCACTTTTTAGACTCCACTTATTTCTCGTTTGATAAATGTACACCTATTAGAATTTTTTGTGTGGGTTGTTGTTATCTTTTTTTTGTTTTGTATCTTTTCAAGAAAGTTGTGATTATTTTTAAAATGTTAAATTCAATGTACAAACAAAATGCCCAATTATGGCAATATATGACATATAATATTCAATTTTCTGATATAAAATATTAAGATACTATGAAATACTTTGGCTCAATGGCCATGTTTCAATTGCTCAGCAGGGGTACTGCATGTACATGCCAATAATATTCTAATTATCTTTTCACAGTTCAGTAGAATCCATGCCCCATTGCATTGGAGCTCTGCTATAATTTCACTTTATAAAAAATAATAATTAATCTTAATATTCACTAAACATGGCGTAATTGCAAAATGTATATTAATCATGAAAACCTATAACAATATGGAGCACTATACAATATTGTATATAAGACATTAAATCATTATTATTACTTTTTTCCTTCTTTACTTTGTAAAAATAGCTGATTTTTGATACTTTGTAATACTTTAATTACATATTAAATTAACAAACACGTTAACCTTAAAATATATGATTACTTGAACAACTATCTACACAAATGAAAAAAATTGTTGTTAAAACTACCAGTGTTTTCAACATGACTAATGGAAATCTAATTAGTCTACAAGGGCACACCCTCCTGAGAAATTTGCAGAAAGAATCAGGCCAGAAACATAAATGGAACCACACATTAAAGAATAATTGCATTTAAAAAAAAAAAAAATTCTAAAAACATTTTGTCCAGTATCAAGTTTTGTTATTTAGGATACCTTGTAGAAAAAGTGTAATCAAGGAGTGTTTGGTACATACTTGGCAAACAAGTTAACTTGTTCTTGAACTGCAGTGATACTTTAATGTTAACAAAAAGATATATTCAGTAACAAAAACTTACTAGAATCATGAAAAATAATATCTAATATGAAAATATTTAAGTAAGTCATAGCATTTTTACTCCAGATTAATCAAATTCAGATACAGTGGCAAATAGGTAGAGATAACTGGTATTCAGTGATGAGGTAGTAAGTCTCTCTGCATTGCTGGGCTACCCATTAGGCCAATGAGGCAGCTGCCTAGGGGCGCCTCCTAGTAAAGGGCACCCATTTTTTAGCCTAAAAACCCTAAAAAATAGTTTCACAAACTGGCCACCGCCTGGAACTAAAGTCACAACAGGAAAAGTAAGTGACTGTGAGACTCACTGCTTGGAACTGGTGAGTTTGAGAAGAGATTTTATCACATATAATAGTTGTCAAACTGCGAGACGTTGTCACGCTATGCGAGGTGTGCACGAGTTAGGCGGCACTCATTGCTAGCGAGCATCGCAAAGCGAGGCAAGCCGTTAACGGGTACAACTTAGCCAATGAGTGCTGAAGGCGCTCATGGCTGCAAGCCTCGCGAGGCGAGCCGTTAACATGTAACACTTGGGCAATGAGCGCCGTTAAGCCACTACAAAGTGCAGGACTTAGCCGAAAAACACTTTCTAAACGCGGCATCACCTTGGCATGCAAGCAGATCATAACGGCGGGGAAAAAAAATTACGAGACGCAGGACTTAGAAAATAAAAAGATACAAGACGCAAAAAATTACGAGATTAGCGCCTGAACGATGAAAAACAAAAAACAATAAAAACACACTAAATACACCCCCCAAAAAATACAAAAACATCACAGACAGCATGGGGCAACAGCCAGGATGTCTGGGAGTGAGGTGGAACACGAATTTAACTCGATTTAGACGATTTTCGCCACTCGAAAATCGCCTAAGCGAGGAAAAAAATGACTGGCGAAAAAAAAATGAAAAAGAGGCTACACGACCACGGACCGCGCAAAACGCTGACAAACGCATAGCACTTTACACATCACACTACGACCTACAATATACACTATTACAAAAGCCGGAAAATACTCACGAGAAGCGTACCACAATAATAACATTACGACTATACAATGCCGCTTTACACAATAAACCAACGGCTTTACCTCGCGCACGCAGCCTATTTAGAATGCACAGTTCAAACATTCATTACACTTTATAAGCAGGGCACCAAGACTCAAAGTGGATATTCTATGCAGATGGAAAATACAAACAGATTGTTAGCTCTTCAGCCTATTGCTCCCTGCATATATGAATTATAAATAATTAAAGTATATTAATTTATTTAGGAAATCATTAATAATTGCTTAACTACATATACATAGAAATATATCTCTCTCTCAGAGGACCAAAAGTACACGACAGGAGAGGCTCGCAATGAGCGCTGAAGGTCCTCACAGTCCAAAACGGTTTACATTCTGTGTCAAACAGAATTCCCATGGCTTGAAATGTTATTGCCCTGTCATTTTTGATGGGCAAGTCATTAGTAGATATAAATTGCTGAAGTTTTATCATCCACATGCTATGTACAGAAATTCTATGTCTATGTATGTTATTGTGTACAGGTATACCCCATTTAGCGCTTCACATGCTTTCCTAGCCAGGAGCTCTATGTGCAAAAAAGGCTTAAAGGGGCATTATATTGCCATAACACTCAGACAGAGCCATGGTGAATCAGGGAGCACTGAGTGGGGATTTAAAGGGCTAAAAGGGGATCGGCGCTCAAAACAACGCTATTGCTGGGTTTAGCGGGATTTCTGCTTTTAGGTCATCATAGTTCATCGCCTTTCCTTTATCCATGCGTATGTAAGCTTTCTGAGCTTCACCAGTCAAATATGGGGCGATGAGGCCGACCTAGTACCTTTTGTGCCATGCCTCTCTAATGGCCGTTCTTTCAAATATAAAGTCAGTTTTAGGAGAAGTTCATCAGCTCTTCCTCTAGCTGCATCTTCCATTTGTTTCTCCAGGGTAGCTTGTTTCTGAGCTAACTATTGCTCTCTAGTGATGTTGCGAACATAAAATATTCGGTTTGCGAACCGCAAACGCGAACCGCCGCAAATGTTTGCGAACAGGTGAACCGCCATAGACTTCAATGGGCAGGCGGATATTAAAACCCACAGAGACTCTTTCTGGCCACAAAAGTGATGGAAAAGTTGTTTTAAGGGGACTAACACCTGGACTGTGGCATGCCGGAGGGGGATCCATGTCAAAACTCCCACAGAAAATTACATAGTTGATGCAGAGTCTGGTTTTAATCCATAAAGGGCATAAATAACCTAACATCCCCCTCCATCATCATCCTCCCCTGTATCTCTTTACCCCCTCCCTCATCATCCTCCCCTGTGTCTCTTTCCCCCCTTCCTCATCACCCTCCCCTGTGTCTCATCCCCCCTCCATCATCATCCTCCCACCTCCCTCATCATCCTCCCCTGTGTCTCTTCCCCCCTCCATCATCATCCTCCCCTGTGTCTCTTCCCCCCTCCCTCATCATCCTCCCCTGTGTCTCTTTTCCCCCTCCCTCATCATCTTCCCCTGTGTCTCTTCCCCCCTCCCTCATCATCCTCCCCTGTGTCTCTTTCCCCCCTTCCTCATCACCCTCCCCTATATCTCTTTACCCCCTCCCTCATCATCCTCCCCTGTGTCTCTTTCCCCCTTCCTCATCACCCTCCCCTGTGTCTCATCCCACCTCCCTCATCATCCTCCCCTGTATCTCTTTACCCCCTCCCTCATCATCCTCCCCTGTGTCTCTTCCCCCCTCCATCATCATCCTCCCCTGTGTCTCTTTCCCACCTCCCTCATCATCATCCCCTGTGTCTCTTTCCCCTTCCTCATCACCCTCCCCTGTGTCTCATCCCCCCTCCCTCATCATCCTCCCACCTCCCTCATCATCCTCCCCTGTATCTCTTTACCCCCTCCCTCATCATCCTCCCCTGTGTCTCTTCCCCCCTCCATCATCATCCTCCCCGTGTCTCTTTCCCCCCTCCCTCATCATCTTCCCCTGTGTCTCTATTCCCCCTCCCTCATCATCTTCCCCTGTGTCTCTTCCCCCCTCCCTCATCATCCTCCCCTGTGTCTCTTTCCCCCCTTCCGCCTCACCCTCCCCTGTATCTCTTTACCCCCTCCCTCATCATCCTCCCCTGTGTCTCTTTACCCCCTTTCTCATCACCCTCCCCTGTGTCTCATCCCCCCTCCCTCATCATCCTCCCACCTCCCTCATCATCCTCCCCTGTATCTCTTTACCCCCTCCCTCATCATCCTCCCCTGTGTCTCTTCCCCCCTCCATCTTCATCCTCCCCTGTGTCTCTTTCCCACCTCCCTCATCATCCTCCCCTGTGTCTCTTTCCCCCTTCCTCATCACCCTCCCCTGTGTCTCATCCCCCCTCCCTCATCATCCTCCCACCTCCCTCATCATCCTCCCCTGTATCTCTTTACCCCCTCCCTCATCATCCTCCCCTGTGTCTCTTCCCCCCTCCATCATCATCCTCCCCGTGTCTCTTCCCCCCTCCCTCCTCATCTTCCCCTGTGTCTCTATTCCCCCTCCCTCATCATCTTCCCCTGTGTCTCTTCCCCCCTCCCTCATCATCCTCCCCTGTGTCTCTTTCCCCCCTTCCTCCTCACCCTCCCCTGTATCTCTTTACCCCCTCCCTCATCATCCTCCCCTGTGTCTCTTTCCCCCCCTCCCTCATCATCCTCCCACCTCCCTCATCATCCTCCCCTGTATCTCTTTACCCCCTCCCTCATCATCCTCCCCTGTGTCTCTTCCCCACTCCATCATCATCCTCCCCTGTGTCTCTTTCCCCTCTCCCTCATCATCCTCCCCTGTGTCTCTTTTCCCCCTCCCTTATCATCTTCCCCTGTGTCTCTTCCCCCCACTCCCTCATCTTCCCCTCCTCCCTCATCATCCTCCCCGGTGTCTCTTT
Source organism: Discoglossus pictus (assembly GCA_027410445.1). NCBI lineage: Eukaryota > Metazoa > Chordata > Amphibia > Anura > Alytidae > Discoglossus > Discoglossus pictus. The sequence continues at coordinate 384,924,558 of CM050167.1, forward strand.
CCCCCCTTCCTCATCACCCTCCCCTGTATCTCTTTACCCCCTCCCTTATCATCCTCCCCTGTGTCTGTTTCCCCCCTCCCTCATCATCCTCCCCTGTGTCTCTTGCCCCCTCCCTCATCATCCTCCCACCTCCCTTGATGATAAGGGGGGAAGAGACACAAGGATAAGTGTGAGGGTTGTTAGGGTGAGGGGTGTTAGGGATAAGTGTAAGGTGTGTTAGGGTGAGGCATGTTAGGAATAAGTGTGAGGGGTGTTAGGTCTTAGGGATAAGTGTGAGAATGTTAGGGTTAGGTGTTAGGTTGATGGGTGTTATGGATAAGTGTGATGGGTGTTAGGGTTAGGTGTTAGGGTGAGGGGTGTTAGGAATAAGTGTGAGGGGTGTTAGGTCTTAGGGATAAGTGTGAGAATGTTAGGGTTAGGTGTTAGGTTGATGGGTGTTATGGATAAGTGTGAGGGGTGTTAGGGTTAGGTGTTAGGGTGAGGGGTGTTAGGAATAAGTGTGAGGGGTGTTAGGGTTAGGGTGAGGGGTGTTAGGGATAAGTGTGAGGGGTGTTAGGTCTTAGGGATAAGTGTGAGAATGTTAGGGTTAGGTGTTAGGGTGAGGGGTGTTAGAGATAAGTGTGAGGGGTGTTAGGGTTAGGGTAAGGGGTGTTAGGGATAAGTGTGAGGGGTGTTAGGGTTAGGGTGAGGGGTGTTAGGGATAAGTGTGAGGGGTGTTAGGGTTAGGGTGAGGGGTGTTAGGGATAAGTGTGAGGGGTGTTAGGTCTTAGGGATAAGTGTGAGAATGTTAGGGTTAGGTGTTAGGTTGATGGGTGTTATGGATAAGTGTGAGGGGTGTTAGGGTTAGGGTAAGGGGTGTTAGGGATAAGTGTGAGGGGTGTTAGGGTTAGGGTGAGGAATGTTAGGGATAAGTGTGAGGGGTGTTAGGGTTAGGGTAAGGGGTGTTAGGGATAAGTGTGAGGGGTGTTAGGGTTAGGGTGAGGGGTGTTAAGGATAAGTGTAAGGGGTGTTAGGGTGAGGCATGTTAGGAATAAGTGTGAGGGGTGTTAGGTCTTAGGGATAAGTGTGAGGGGTGTTAGGGTTAGGTGTTAGGTTGATGGGTGTTATGGATAAGTGTGAGGGGTGTTAGGGTTGGGTGCTAAGGTGAGGGGAGTATGATGATAAGGGGGGGAAGAGACACAGGGGTGTCCTTGCAGCAGAGATCTAAAGAGTCCTTCAGGACTGTATTGCACACTGTGTACAGTAGCCTAGCTATGGTTTTCCCTATTGATGCAGTATCACCTACACTCAGCCTCCTCTCAGTAAGACTGCAAGTTAGTTATGATTCCAAAATGGCTGCTGTCCATGAGGTAGAAGGCTCTGGAAGGGAGTGTATGCTGCTGATTGGCTGCAATGTGTCTGCTGACTGTGACATGCAGGGTGAAAGTTTGCTCAATGATAAAGTATAGGGGGCAGGTCGAATATCGCATATGTTCGCCGGGAACAGTCCGCCGGCGAACTATTCGCGACATCTCTATTGCTGTCTTGTTGAGCAGCTACAGCCTCTTTCAGACATGCAGCAGCCTCTTTCAGAGCAACTTCAACAGCCCATGCCCGGTTCATTTTCAAGAAGCAATTTGAATTAATGCTTCCCCTTGAGATTGAAGCCACAGTGTTACTTTCAGCAATCAGTGGCTGTACTTTCTGTATTTCTCTCAGCTGGACTCTGTCCACTTCCATTTGTCTCTGCCATTTATCTGTGGCCACTCTTAATCTTGCAGCAGCCTCTTCAAAAACGTTATCTTCCTCTTTTGCAGCTTGGACGCTCTCCTCTGCAATCATCTCTCTCTTCTCTGACTGGCTCTGACCAAACTTAGCAGCCAGTGCTCTGTTCATTTCTGCCTGCTGCATGTTCATTACTCGCTGTGCTGCAGCAGCGTCTAGTAAAGCTTTAACGGCCTCCTCCATCTTCAGGGGCGCGGGCTGTCCTCTTAAATTCAGACACTTTGAAACCCACTTCAAACACCAGTGTGACAGGGCCGGCCTTTGGCTACCTGTTGCTCCTTTGATTTCCACTTAAACCGAGTCACCATATACTTTATCTTTACTTTTAAGTGTACAAAACAAACAATAGCTTAATTTCAGCATGAAAAGAATCTAAATATTCGGGCTTACTTATTTACAGGAACACCCTCACTAGCCCTGAGACCGCTTCTCGGCCTGCAGGTAAAAAAGTACCTTTACACACAGAGGGGTGGCCCCTTTAAGCCCAGTCTCTCTCCCAGCTTTTTCAGCTGCAATGGATCCTCTGCAGGTCTGCAGATCACGATGTGTGTCAGCTTTAGAAATATAGTACAGACAAATAAAAGTAAATTACAAATATTCGTCTATGATGTATTGCAAGGAAGGCAGCTGGTGAGACACATACTGATCACACACTCACTGATCCCTTGTATTAGGAATGGAGTTTAGTTTTATCATTAAAGGCCCACTACAGTTAAAGAAAAAAACAAAAAAAACATCAAAATGCCTGCTTTTCTAATTTAAAAACTAGCTGTTTTTTTCATGATTACTTATGCTCTTGGTTAGACTCATTTGTTTCAAACAATTTCTTCATTGTGCAGTGGTCCTTTAACTCTCCTAATTACTCATTTTTATTTGTGTATGATTGATCATCATATCTGTTTGTAACATGTGATTGCTGCCCTTCCATAGAAAATATAAATAATATGACCCTCCATCAAATGCATTTAATATACAAGTAGTAGCTTGGCGTGTGTGTGAGTAGTTGTGTTGTAAAAATGGGAAAATGTATGTGATTTGCTCACATAGCAAGAGAGAGATATACATGCACAGAAAAGAGAAAAATGGGTGTGTGTATACCTTGTGCACGCACTTGCAGGGGCTTCAGCACTTCACTGCCCAGGGGCTCCAAAAAGGTAGATCCAACACTGTCTCTCTGCATTCCAGGTTAGGTAGGGTTGGATCTCAGTTGCTTAAAGGGATATAAAAGGCTCCTGGCTATTACTAGTCATATGATATCCCAGTGTATCTATTTACTTTTATGTACTTTATTTTATTAAGAAGTGCTGATAAGATCTACGGTATTTTTAAAATCTAAAATCAAATAAAAATCCCTGCATGGGTCTGCTCACTGCAGCGTATGCAAACACAGACTGGGTATTTATAAAGTCCCAACATGTTCAGTAGTTCTATGAATATTAATAACTGTTGCCAGTGAAGCACCTATTCACATATCCGCATAAGCATTGTATTGTAATGCAAATCATGGGTCTTACGTGTTTTTCCTATGTTTAAAAGTTCCATTATTTGTATTCTAAGAGATTTCTTTTTATACTAAATGACATATTTTCCTACATTAGCTTGTATTATTTTATATATAATGGGGCTATGGCATATGGACTTATGAAACAACTGTCACAATTGATGACATTTTCTTTGGTAACATTGAACTTGCTAAGTAGGAAGAAAAGGTCCTCAAGTAGCTTTGGACTCTCATGGGGGATACCCATAATACACAGGGGACTTTTCTATGATTATTTATCTCTAGATTCCCTTCTGCAGTAGGTTAAGAGACACATACCAATGCAACACAGTTATAGCTGTGTTGAATTGAAATGTTCTGGCGTCTCAACCAGTTGGATACTGTCTTTCTCCAATTCCAAATCTATGGAAAGCATTAGCTTTTCTCCTTTCCTTTATTTTAGACATCCTTATATCATATTACTTTTTTGATATTATACATTTTACACATTGTTGGCTTCTGCGCCTATTTTGGAACAGATTGTTACACTTCTACATTTTCAATGTAAGGATTGTGATAAGAGAAGGAATCAGTATGTATGACTTGTAGTTTTAGAAATGTTGAGGTTTAGGTCGATTTTGGAACACATATGAATGTGTAAATTTGTCAAAGGGAAGATGTATAAAATGGAATATAAAGTACAAGAATTAGCCAAGAGCAACATTTACTATATAAGATATAGCCATGAAGTAGAAGTAAAGGGAGGTGTGAGAGAGGTAGGATTAATGGGAGAGTGCTGTGTTCCTGGGATAAATTTTGGATATTTTGTAATAAGTCAAGGCTATCCAATGTGTCAGATGCTACATAGAGGTCAAATAGAATAATTAAGGGAGAAGTAGTCCTTTCTTGGGCATTAACAAGACTGTTAATGGGTTAAAGGGCCATTTAATTCAGCACAATTTGGACACATCACAGTAAAGATCTCCTAAGAACATGTTGAAATACTTTTAGAATTTTTATAATGCGTGCATTTTTATCTCAAAATTCAATAAAGTCTGTGTTTACATGAGTCACTGACTGCCCACTCCCAGACATGACACTTTTGCTCTATGTAGTGAGCAAAAGTAAAAACAGTGTTAACCCTCAACAAATTAACCTGTGCAGATTATGGCATGCTGGAATCACCTAAAAAGGTCAGTTGTGGGTAAACATTTCAAAGCAGTTTTTCCCTGAACTCAGGAATGCAATCAATCACTTTCCTTACCGAGCTGCTCGGCTGTCTGTTATTAATCATAAAACTAACAGTAGGCAGGATACACTGTGTTTATAAACAAACGTAAATGTTTAGATTGTTTAGCTGTTATTAGTGTAATTAAAAAAAATAGATTATTTTAGCATACAGTCTTGTGTTTTTTCACACCAAGAAGAGCACTTACAGTGAGGTAAATGGCCCTTTAAGTTTCCTTTTGTTCCAAAAAGGGTTACATTTTATATATTTTTTGTTTAGTCATTCTGTCATGTCCGACTCTCTGTGACCCTATGTACAGTAGTACATCAGGCAGATCTGTCAGCCACTGCCCCTCTGAGATCCTTCAAGTGCATGTTAATTGCTTCAATTACCTCATCTATCCATCCGTCTCTGCTGTCTTCTTCTTCAGTGCCTTCAATTCATAGCACCAGAGTCTTCTATAGGGAATCCTATTTTCTCATGATATGACCAAAATATTTGAGTTTTAGCCTAATGATCAAACCTTCCAGTGAACAGTTTGGCTTCATTTCCTGTAGTATTGATGGATTGGATCTTCTTTGAGCACCTTAGAATTGAAACCTTTGAAATGTAGTGCTGGAGAAAGCTGCTATTAAGTATACTTAGCTTCTCTATTACCTCCTAACACATACACTGTTCATTTTAGTTCATTTCTGTTGATCAGTGGAGGAGCTGGTGAATGGAGCGCCCTGGTGCAAAAAAATTATATATATAGTCGTTCCACTTCAATTTTTAATTGCAAACAGATCTAATATGTTTAATTTTATGTGTATTGAATTATATGCTGTATTTTTTTATTTTGCTTTATATTCTAAAATATTGTGAAAAGGTATCAAGTCTAGTTCTTCAAAAAAGCATATTGCAAATGCGTAACTAGTAACTGATTTTTTTTTCTAGACTCCAAGACAAAATATTTTTTCAGTGCTGTTTTCCAACAGTGTAGTATCTGTGCCAAAGACGGTTTGATTGTAAAAAATAATACAGTGAAATAAAGAAGATTCATACAAGGCTCAGTGGGTAAGAGGTGGTTCCGGCCTAAAGGATTCACAGTCTAGAATGATTGAAAGGGCAAAGAACAGAAGATGATAGATCAACACACACTGTCAGGTAAAGTGAGATAAAGTGGTGTGTACATAATTACAAAGCACACCAGTGACAAATGGCAGCTACAGTCAATGCCTACAATATTTCTTTTGTCTGAAGAGCAGGTATTTTGCTTACATGCCAATTGATAATTTGGAATGTGAAAGCATAGACCTTGAGATATTGTTCAGTGTAAATAAAATAAAAAAGAAAATGATACTACGGTATTTGTAAATGAATTCTATATAATCATTGAATCAAAAGATTCCTAGCCAGTGTGTTTAAATTTGTCACCTTAGAGTGGGTTATATTATATTCATTTTTCCCCATGTAAAAGTAAAAGTCATAGGGATAAAATTAAAGGCATGGTAGACAACAATTCAGAAAAACAAGCGCAAAACAACCTCAATGTGTAGCATGTATAAAAATCATTGTTTAGTATCAATATGCATTTACAGAATAATATTAGAAAATAATTACTCCGCTGGTTAAAAATCCAAATTCTCTTGTCTGCCATTAATCTTCTATTGTGATGGATAGACCTTGTCTACTTGAAGTACCTCCATCGAATGTGTAGGAGCACAGACCAACATGGCTATCTTGATATTGGCTGTTAATATACTAACAGCTACATTAAATTGGAAGCCCGTATTTGCACCGGTACACCCGTAAAGCCTGCGGGCTTGAAATCTGGCGGAGTTACAGAGCTATTACATTCAACCATGCTGCGACCAACCGGCTGGAGACGCAAAGCCGTAAACCATTCTTGTGTACGTTGCATGTGCGGCCGTGAACATGATCAATTAGTCATGTAATTACTATTTAGACGGAGCCAATAGTAAAAGAGATTGTCATTATTACATCACTAAAAAATGGAGGTTAGATTTCAATCCCTTTACAGGTTTGAATTACGAGTTACGATCTGACTCACATTCCAGATATAATGCCATATTAATAAATCTGTAAATATGATATTCTAGTCCATGCGAGTTCCATTATATATTAACACATTGATTGCCAGGATCGATATAATACAGAAATGAAACAGAAAATAATGTATTTTATATTGCGGATTTGCGAGCTTGAGAATGTTGTGCTATTAATTTTAATGCCTAACATTACTTTACCTTAAGTACAATAGTGTGTTAATATTTGCATTTACAGTGTTATGGATAGGACTTGAACCCCCTTGCGGGTCATCTCTAGTACCCGTTGGCTTTTTGCCTCCATTTGGGGGTTACGAGTTATGTGTTGTTCAATGTTGGACCTGAGGCCCTGGGTTATGTGCCCTGGGCTTCCAAGTAAATTGAATCTACCAGCCTCAGGGTTATGTTTGTAATTTTTGTAATGTTTAATTTATGTGCATAATGTGTTTCAGGATATCACTATTAACCTGGGTCAATACAAATATTTTGAGGTTACTAAAATTTTAAGGGCAAGCAGTAGGCACTTCCTGTAGCCAACCATCATACTCAGTTTGCTCCCAGTCCCAGGAGGGACTCAAGTGGTACATTTTTGTAAATTGGGCTCAATAGACTTGTGTGGGCGATTTAAAAACACAATTAAGCCATCATGTATAACACTTGTTTCAATAGACAAAGGTTAAGCGATGTCAAGTGCTTTGAAAGTAATACCCCTTTGATCCTTTATCTTGTGGTTAACCACAAATTAAGAGATACTTGACCTTTGTCATTGTTGGTGACCCCATCCATTCTAATAGGAGCCGGACTGTATAGAATTCTTGTGGAAGTCCTGGCCAGCCCCAAAAATTGAGGACACCCAGGTGTCCTCAAGAACCTCCAACTCAATAAATATATTTCACCCGAGGGAATGTAGTTCGCGGAACGGCTAGACTTAACTACACTGTCCATTGAAACCAAAGGGCCATGCCACACGAGAAATACCCAAAGCCTGTTAACACACACTACTACCATCCTCTATGTTCCCTGCATAGAGGGATCCCCAACCCAGTAATTTTAGCAATGTAAACCACAGACTTCTAGTTTCCCACATAGGGTAAAAACACAGACCACTCGCTCAGACATTCTGACTCTAGTAGTTACACTACCTAACTACCCCCTGCTGTGCCCGAATCCAGCCGTAGGTAACTGATAACCAAGAACGTGGTCTCCTTGACACCTGGGGGAAGAGGAGGCAGTATGGCCCCAAGTCCATGGAATCAGCCCTGACTCACGTGGGGTAGTTAAAAAAGGCATAAGGTGGGATATTTGAGTTTGCCCAAGAAAGGGCCTACCTGTTGGCGATTGGTGACTGTATAAGTAAGTGACTTGAAAAATAAAGATGATGCTCTGCTTGGGACACATTTGCATGGTGTGTTTTATTTAGAGAAAAGGCATTTATTATTTTTTTAACAGAAAGTTACCAGTAATCACTACAACTTGTATTGAACCCAGTATCTTTTCCTGTGACTCTCCTACTTGGTTGGAAGAATTGGCAACTTGTCCTGTGTGAGGGGAACCTGCAGGTAAGATTGCTCTCTTGGCCTTTTCAAGCCCAACGCAGAGCAAGTTGTGACACTTGCTCCCCTGCTCCAGCTCCTCTCATACATGCAACCTTTCCAAAAGTATCAGGCAGAGATCACATTCTTTTTTTAATGAAAAACTAGATTTATGACATTTCCCTGTATGATTAAGCTCTTAGTCAGGCTTACAATTTTTACATATATATATATATATATATATATATATATATATATATATATACACACACACGTTTTGATATACTGCAAGCTGGAATAATTTCACTTTTCCCTTCTGATTATGCTCTTAGTCAGACTTGCAATATATATATATATATATATATATATATATATATATATATATATATATTGATATACTGAGAGCTAGAATCATTTCCCTTCTGATAGACAATGCAATATTTTGTCTAGAATTTTCACATTTTCACATAACTGGGAAGTTCCAGCAGGCCTTTGAAGATGAAAAGTAAAACTATTTTTACTGATTCCCATAATATTCATATTAGCTGATAACATTTTTTTTCATTTTTAAATATGTGCCACATCTGCACTAAACATATGCAAAGAGAATGTGAGATATTTTAGCTACAAATAAGTTGCACTTGGAACGGATGGCAACGTAAAAAAATATATCAGAAAAGTCATTTTCCAAAAGATTGGTACTTGAAAACACAAGCATAAAATTACTAAATAAATATAGATTGCCTAAAAGGCTGTACATTTTCCCCTTCTACTTATAAGTCCCATCTGTATCGTATATTGTATCTAACAGCTTGTTAAATGTTACCACAGACAGTTTAGATCTTGGTGAAATATTAACTAATGCAAAAACATTATTTACCAATAGTCTTTTAAAGCTCTGTGAAAACTAATAGATGCTACTAAAGTCATTAGGACATTTTTATGTATTGGTACAACTGAGAAAACTGTATTGAAATACTTAGTTAATTGACTTGCTTATCCCTTTTAGTGGAGTAGGAGCTTTGGGAGATAAACCACGGGCTGAACTTGGCATCCGCTATTTTAAAAGAGCACAGTTTTTACGTTTAAATTTACAAAGTTTGTCCCTGTGGAAATATTTTAATTTGGAAGGAAAACTTAATCTATTCAGTATTATTCGTAATTAAATATATTTAAAGGACAAGTTCCACCTGAATCAAATGCAGATGCACCGCACTAGTGTAGCTACAAGGTTCAATAACAATCAAAAAAACGTTATGGTAAATTTTAAGTACAGGATTGACACTTAGCTCAAAACCAGAAAAGTTAGGTGCTATAAGCACTTATTCATAGATTTACTACCATCTACAAACAATGAGTCTGATTCGATTGCAAGCCCGCATCTTGCATGATACAGGCTGTATGTCTGTAGGCGTGCTGCGGGCTCCTGTTAGTTTCCGATTCGGGTGCTATTTAATTGAACAAGCCGGCAAGTTAAGGGCCAAACGTCAAAGCCATAAAACCGTTCAGGGCGGAATATGATCAATTAAGCAAGACCGTAACCTCTCATTTCGAAACAGCCAATAGAAAATGAGACCGCCATCATAACGGCAGTAAAACATGGAGGTTACATGTCAATCAATTAGATTCGGGGGACCGATATGCAATGGGACTAGAAACCCTCAAAACACAAAATTATAAAAATGAATGTCAATACTGTTATAGTTCATATGAGTGGCCTGATTCCCGAGATCGATATAACCCCGAAAGGAAACATACATTTTTTTACTTCCGATTTGCGAGCTTGAGACTTAATTCTAATGTCTGTCATCGCTTTCCCTGTTATTTACAGTGCAGTAGTGATGATTTATTTGCATTTACAGTGCTGCTGAGAGGGGTTAAACCCTCCTGCGCGTCATCTCTATCACTCATAGGATTTTCTCCTACATTTGCCATTTACGGGTGTGAAACCATTTGCAGCCTTGGGGAATTTGAGCAATTGAATAACGATTCGCAATTTTAGCGATTGTAACTCTTGCGGACAGGGAAGACCAAAGGGTTTGGGAGGCTGTAAGTTCTGGGTTTAACCATTGAAACTTTTTCAAGGCCATAACCCGTAACCCATCCATATAAAAAGACGCCAATAGCAAATTAACTTACGGCCTCACTTACGGGCTACAGTAACTTACAATTGCTCAATTGAATGAAGCTCAATGCCATTATAAAAGTGATTAACTACATAAATATGTGTGACAATACAAGACTTTCCATTTTAAATCTTGTTTAAACTTTACTAAGACATATTTATATATCACATAATAAGTATGTAAGAGGCAAAATATTTACATGCATCCCATCCAGAGCTAAAACCTGCAAGTATAAGAGTACATTTGATCTACATAAAGGGATCTATATGTGTTCTTCACCACTAGACAGAAGGTGGAAAAGCATATGGAAGAAATGTTTTTCTTCTTAAAATTGCTGCTGAAACAACAGTTATGACAGTGTGAAGTTTAATCTGCCTTTGCATTCTATGTATACAGAAAGAGATGCACCGGTCGGTGGAACTAATTAAAATCAACTATGCCGGTGAAGGAAATAGTTCTAAGGTATCTAACTCTTTGTTAGATATACTATTCTTTAACACTTTCAATAAATGTTAAAAAGTAGCCTAGTGATTAGGAAAATGATCTGTGATGATCTAGACCTGGGTTTTAGCAATGTTTACCTTGGCTACTAGATATAACTGCAAATATCAAATAACTGTAAGAAGGAGCTTGTTAACAAAATCCATCAGTTGCTATGCCTAAAACTGTAAAATACAGTAAGAATATGCTTAAAAGGAGCCATGTTTAAAATGGTTTGGATGAGTGATGGTGCATTATGGGGCCTCATTTGCATGTCCCGCCCAGTTTTCCCAGACTGCAGTGCATATACTGTATTTCTGAGAAATTTGAGCAGGAAAAAAGTTTTTATCAACTTATTTTTAGACATTCAAATAGAATCACTAATGTACTATTTGTTATTTGTACTACTGTACTTTGTACGGTGGAGGGCTTCTATCACTCTTAGCCCTCCATATGTTAAATAATTGCTGTATAGAACTACTCTTTACAACAATCACCACACAAACCAGGCACTCACACCATACTGAGGATCGGCAGTAACCGTGAAACAGCACTGTATGTGGTTAAGTGACCCGGTTTGTGTAAAATCCATCTGTTGCTATGCCTAAAACTGTGAAATACAGTAAGCATATGCTTAAAAGGAGCCATGTTTTAAATGGTTTGGATTGACAGAGTGATGGTGCATTATGTGGCCTCATTTGCATGTCCCGCCCAGTTTTCCCAGACTGCAGTGCATATACTGTATTTCTGAGAAATTTGAGCAGGAAATACGTTTTTATCAACTTATTTTTAGACATTCAAATAGAATCACTAATGTACTATTCCTTATTTGTACTATATATATATATATATATATATATATATATATATATATATATATATAAATATTATTTTAGCAGCAATTTTAAGAAGGAAAGCAATCTTTCCATATGCTTTCCACCCTATATCTAATGGAACAGAGCACATGTGGCGACTTCAGTACCCTTTAAATTATAATAAGCCAGCTAATATTAAGAGGTACATTCCAAATAAACTATTGCAATATATAGATAATTATAACCAACACAATATATCACCCCTAAAAACAATATTAAGTGTCCTTATGTCTCCCAGTTATTGTCTCTCACTTTTCAAGTTCCATCAATGCAAAGGTTATAAAACTTGTCTAGTTTGTCCATGTATGTAAAGAACAAAAGCTGTAATTTTTCTTCATTCATCTTTGTCACGGACACTCAGAAAGCTGAGCAGATTGAATCAAAAGTTCGAGAGCCAATTCAAGGGCCAATAAAATTGCACAGCTGTAATTTGGTAACTTATTTTTTCTGTATTCTGTAGCAGCTCCTATCACATAACATACAAAGGTCTTGTAGCAATAAGATACAAGAGATAAAACGTTTACTCATCAATTTGAACTTCTATAATTGAACACTTTCATTTGTTTCTAGTTGAAACTTACCCTTTAAGAGGGTAGATTTGTGAGGTAGATTGAGGTAGATAGGTGGGGAATAAAATGGCAGCTTCTACTGCAGCATAAACGCATATAAAAGATAATTAATTGAAGTCTGTATTCGATATGGTCTAAAAACATGTTACATATTTTCAAATGTCGTTTTTCTAAAGGGTATTTATTAAATATATGACTAGAATGGGTCTTCAATTAAAATAGTTTCCCTCTCAGATTAGAAGATACGATAAGATAAATGTAACTATTATTCGTTTGTTGTGATTTTTATTTGAACAAGGTTCAAATAACCAGCAAACCTTAGTTAACCTGTCACTAGTATAGATTTTGTTGTTGTTTAGTTGTTCAGTCGTGTCCGACTCTCCGTCCATCTATGGACCACAGCACGCCAGGTGCATCTCTCAGTCACTACCTCTCTAAGCTCCATCAAGTTCATGTTCATTGCTTCAATTATCTCATCTATTCATCCCTGCCTGTGTCATTCCCTTCTTCTTGTGCCTTCAATCTTTCCCAGTATCAGAGTCTTCTCTAGGGCATCCAGCCGTCTCATGATATGGCCAAAATATTTGAGCTTCAGCCTCATGATCATACCTTCTAGTGAACAGTTTGTCTTGATTTCCTGAAGTACTGATTAATTGGATCTTCTTCTAGTCCAAGGGACTCTAAGCAGATTAATTCAAAGGCATCAATTCTATGGCGCTCTGACTTCTTTATGGTTCAGCTTTCACATCCGTATGTTACTATTGGGAATACCAGAGTTCTAACTATGCAGACCTTTGTTGACAGTTTATATATTTTTACTTTTTACTAGCTTGTCCAAGCTTGCCATAGCATCCCTCCCCAGAAGCAAACATCTTTTAATTCATGACTACAGTCACCATCTTAGATCTTAGATCCCAGGAAAATCAAATTTGTCACTGCTTCCAATTCTTTCCCGTCTATTTGCCAGGAAGTGAGATTAGTATTTTTAATGTTGAGCAGCAGCACTCTCTACTATCACTTTCATCAATAAGTCCTTTAGTTCCTCCTCACTTTCAGCCATCAAAGTGGTATCATCAGCATATAGTTGTTTATATTTCTTTCAGAAATATTGATTCTGGCATTGGATTCATCCAGTCCTGCCTTACGCATGATGTATTCTGCATATACGTTGAATAAATATACAACCTTGTCGCACTCCTTTTACGAACTTGAACTATTCTGTTGTCCCATGTTCGGTTCTGACTGTGGCTTCTTGGTCCACATACAGATTATTTAGGAGGAGGATTAGATGATCTGGTACTCCCATCTCTTTAAGGACATGCCACATTTTGTTGTGATCCACACAGTCAAAGGCTTTAGAATAGTCTCTGAAGTAGAAGTAAATGCTTTTCTGGAACTCTCTTGCTTTCTCTATTGTGGATTGGACATTGGCAATTTGATCTCTTGTGCCTCTTCCTCTGCGGAACTCGACTTGCACATCTAGTAGTTCCCGGTCCATAAATTGTTGGAGTCGACCTAGTAGGATGTTAAGCATTACCTTGCTAGCATGTGAAATTATTGCAGTTGTTTGTTAATTGTAGCAATCTTTGGCACTTCCATTTTGGGGGGGATTTTTGTTGACTTGTCCAAATGTGTTTTGCCATAAGGCAAGCAACACTTCCAGAGCAGTGTAGATTAGTGCTTCCCAAACTGTTTCATCCATGGAATCCAAAAATATTAGCAGAACCCTAGTATTTCCTGTGGAATCCCACTAGCCCACCCCTACACCCCCAAAAGATTCCCAAGCTTCCAAAACAATTAGTCCACTCTAAAATAAACACTAGAAGGAAAAATTCCCTCCCATAAACTCCTAACTCTGTTAGGGATAATTTCTAAATGGATTCTATTTTTGTTTTGTTTTATTTAAATATTTTATCCAGGTGACTTAATTAATGTTATTCTTCTCAGTGTAATTGTCATATAAAATGTATACTTAACTTACTTCTAAGCCTCCAGAATAGCAGATTATCACTTCTGGAGCTTTCACCTATATTCTTGTTTCTCTGCCATGTAGGCTGCCATGTTTCACAGCTGTTTTTTTTTTTTATTGAATGCCCAGGTGTGCTCTAGTGCATCTCGTGACATTCGTGCTTTATCAGTGCGAGCACCGATAAAGCCTTCAGGTCCCCCCGCCTTGAGGGCTTGAGGACCCCTTTGTTCTTCTGGGCTCCGGCCAGGAGTTCCAAAAGAACATCGTTCTCCCCTCTCACCCTAGGAATGAGGGGGGTCTTTCCACGTCTTCGGCCGGAGCCCTCAGACGTGGACTGGATCTTCACCAGGATAGGCAGCTGCCACCAGCCTACCCTGGCTCAGACTCTGGGGGAGCAGCTGCCACATACTCCGCCCAGGCCATACCCAAGGGGTCATCGGCCATAAGGCCCCGTCCTCAAGGAGGACTAGCAGGATCCCTTAGGCTCCACCGAGTGGAGTGCGTCATGCCCAAATCATATTTCGTGCTCAAAACGGTGCTGTGCCAAAATCGAGTGCTAAAAAAACAATATGTTTCACAGCTGTTACCTAAGGCAAAGCCCACAGGGGCAGGGCTTCACACAATCATTGTCTCATGATGCTCAGACACACAACTCATCACGCACTATCTGCCTGGAGCAGAGCTGTATGTGTCTATCTAATAGTGCAAACGCCAGCCCTGTGGGTGTAGCCGTATCTATATTTAAATATAATACATATATTATATTAGCTGCAGTTTTAAGAAGGAAAGCACTTTTTTCACATGCTTTTACCATCCTCTACCATCTAATGGCACAGGGGACATATGATGACTTCGGGATCCTTTAAATTACAATAAGGCATATTATTAGGTACCCCAACATAAAACATTAAAACATATATATAATTGATATCAAGACCATATATACATTCAAAAACAATGTTAAATTTACTTATGTAATGAGATTTACTTTATTTTTGGTTGAACTGATATTAAATGTGTTTGAGCTAAGTAGTCATGGCAAATTACAGTGGTCCTTAAAAGAGAGACTGTTCTTCCAAAGGTGGACATTTGGGATGCTGGTAGGGATAAATGGGGTTTCTACTTAAAAATATACTGTCCTAATATAAAATATTTAGAGTGTGAAACATGGGACCCTACATGAAAGAGAAAGAGAAGGTTCTAGAAGGTGATACATAATTACTGTGGGGACTTCTTAGAAGTAAATGGGTGTAATTTGTATATGAGAAATACATTGAAGAGAATACAATTAATTAAGTCACTTAGCTAAAACATTTATTTAAAAGAAAAAAAATGACTTTAAGGTTACTACAGGATTTTCTAATGTGTCTTTAATGTAATTATCTCTGGTCTTACAAAACTGAATCCCATGGTTACACAGGACAGAGTTTGGGAAACATGGGTAAGGTAATGTATTGAAAAAGCCAATTTCAAAATAAAAAAAATAAAAAAAGTTTTTTTTTTTCCAAATATTTCAACTGGGTATTTTTAATCCATAACCAACAATATTATTTTTTTTTATTTGAAAGTTGCATTATTAAGCGTACAAAGCAGTTTGGCGTACCACACACTTTTTAAGCTTTAGTTGAGGCATTTAATTAAACCAGTGTCTCTAAACAGCTTTCTAGTGTGTGCTCCAGGCATTAGGGTTGTTAAAGATACATATTTAGGTCACATGTTATCTCACAAATGTTTAACATGTGATTTTGACATCTGTTTGGTATTTAAATTGTGTAAAGGAAGCAGCAAAATAATACAGACTCCAAATGTTTAGATGAGGCACCAGAGTCTTATTTTAACAAGGTTTGTCTCATGTTTTTATTCACAGTTCCAGGTTTCAGCAGTAAAAAAAACAAATGAATAAACTTTAGAAAGAATAAAAAAGAATTTCTGAGGTCACAACTGTAAAGTGCCAAAAAGCTGGCAGAAAAGAACACTATTCTACTTTTGTATAATTCACAGACTGGCTGCTTATCTAATCTGTTTGGGTGGATGCCAGGGGGGGATGAGAATGTTTTTTGTTTGTTATTATGAGGCCATTAACTATGCAAGTTTGATTGACAGCTTGGATCTGCCCATGACATCTTTGCGGGTGTTTAGTTTAGTGGGTTGAGCAACAAGCTTGTATCATACCTTCTTAATTTTTTATAAATATGCTATTTAATTAATAACATATTGATATCCAAGATTACGTTTATCTTAAATCATCTCTTCCCATATTTTGTTTTTAGCAGCTGTTTACATTTTAATTAATATGTCTTAATATTATATATATATATATATATATATATATATATTGTATATATATATATATATATATATATATATATATATTGTATATATATATATATATATATATATATATATACCGTATATCCTCAAGTATAAGCCGAGTTTTTCAGCCCTTTTTTTAAGACTCGAGTCACTCTCCCCCCGTGTCTCTCTAACCCCCCGTGTCTCTCTAACCCCCCTGTGTCTCTCTAACCCCTCGTGTCTCTCTAACCCCCCTGTGTCTCTTTCCCTCCCCCCTCCTCATCCTAAACCCTCCTCCTCAATCTAAACTCCCTCCTCACTTTACCCCTCTAAATACCTCCCCCTCTTCCTTTCCCCTCACTTACCTCCATCTGCAGCTGCTCCTCCGCTCCTCCACGCCCCTTCCTGTGTCGGGACCCGGCATATGCTAATGACGTGACGTCACATTCGCGCCACGTCATTAGCATTGGCCGTGTCAAGATATATATATATATAATCAGAATATTGCAGTATATAGTGATACCTTTTTTATTGGACAAACATACTCATAATTTTCGTAACGAGCTTTTGAGAACGCACCTCTCTTTTTCAAGTCTGAAGAAAAAATAAATTTAAAAAAAAGTTCTGTTCAGTGGGCTGTGCACAGCTCTGTATTAGTGTAGGTCACAGTAAATAAACAGGGTTACATCAGTTATATCATTGATGTAAAATTAACAGAATTCTAGATAATGTGACAGGAATTCCATGTTAATATTAAGACCTGTGTTTTTCGTATTAAAGTGTGTTATCATTTTCATTTCAGAGTTCTTTCTTTCTTGTGTGTTTTTAAAATGACCTCTTTTTTTTATTTTCAGGTTTTATATGGAGTGTTTTTTTTTGTGAGAAGTGGTGTCCAACTGGAGTACAGTAACGGTCCTCATTGTGCTTTTTGATGGAGCTTCTGTGTAGATTCATCCGTAAAATGTCGTTTCTGGCTAGTTTCTCCAATGTAACATCCATTTTCACATAGAGTACATTGTATTATGAAGACCGCATTGGGTGATATGCATGAATATGTTGTTGTAGCTCTTGTGCGTGGCTGTATTGCAGGGTTTGGTGCCATTTTCTCTGTGGTGCTGTTCATTGGCCAATCATCTGTTCACCAATGTTTGTCTCAGATTTGGTGGTTGTCTGAATGGGAGGTTTGGGGAATTTATGTTTTAGTTCTACATCCTCTATTTGTTGAGGTTGTAGATCATTAAATATTTTGCGTATACCTTCTAGAACCTCATGGTACGTTGTTAACAGACGTGTATACAGACTATTTAGTTTTGTAATGCAACAGGTGTTCCCGGGGTGTTTTAATGGCAGAGGTTACTTTCTATGTAATAACATGAGGTTTGTAACCCTGTTGCCTCAAGGAGTCAGACAGTGTTTTTAAATGTTTGTCACGGTCCTCAGTGTTTGAACATATACAGTGATATCAGAGGGCTTGATTATAAATTATTGCTTGATATGGGAGGTTTCCCATACACATATGAGTGAAATTTGCCATTTATGATGGATATGGTGGTATCCAGAAAGTTCACCTGTTCAGCAGAGTAATTCATTTGAAGTTCAATACATGGGTGGAAGGTATTAAAGGAGTTGTGGAAGTCTCTGATGTGTTTTTCTCCTTCTGTCCATATGATGAACAGGTCATCTATATAACTGTAGTATCTATATGGTTTGTCGATATATATGGACAGTAATCTCTGTTCCAGGTCAGCCATAAATAGATTAGCATATTGTGGTGCCATTTTGGTGCCCATTTCTGTGCCCATTATTTGAAGGTACACATGTTCATTGAAGGTGAAGTTGTTGTGGGCCAGGATGTATTCTAGTAGTTTGGCGATGGTGTCAGAGTTATATTTATAGTTCTGAGCATGAGTCGAGAGGAACTTAAGGCATGCCTCAGCACCATCTTTGTGCAGGATGTTGCTATAAAGACATTCATCGTCCAAGGTAACGAGTAGTGTGTTAGAAGGTAGGTCCCCAATCTGACTGAGTTTGTTAAGAAAGTCTGTGGTGTCCTGTATATAGCTGCTGGTGTAAGCGGTTCTAGAAGGAATACGCAAAATATTTAAGGACTAGCGACTTTGCTCTCATTGGGAGCCTCTCCTTGCGTGTCCTTTGGCTCCTCTCTCTATTTTTTTAAATAATAATTAATTAATTAATATAGTTTACCTTTTTCTAATTAATATATATAACAATCAATAGCCTGAAGAGGTAACAATCTCTTTTTATTGTCCAACAGCATATCATGTCCAGTTGGACTGTGGCTGGCCTGAGGAGATAGTGTTATGAATGTCCCCACTGTGTATTAGAAATAGGCTGCGTGCGTGAGGGCAAACCGTTGGTCTATTTGTGGAAAGCGCCACTTTAGATGCGTAATGTTGTTAGTGTCAAGTTAGGATTGTAAAATAGCGTTGTTTGTCTATGTGCTACGCGGTTCCGTCCTTTGTAATAGTGTATTACCTCGTACGTTCCTGGGTGAAAGTGGTACTCGGTTGGCAGTGTTTTGCGCGGTCCAGTGTCGTGTAGCCTCGTTTTAATTTTTTTGGGACGACATTTATTTTCTAGCTTAGACGATTTTCGATTGGCTAAACTCGGCAAAATCAACTTAAATTCGTGTTCCACCTCACTCCCAGACTTCCTGGCTGTTCCCCCGTGGTGTGTGTGATGTTTTGTTGTATTTTTTTGTTTATTTTTTGTGTTTTCATGTTTTTTGCTTTGCGCGGTTCGTCTGTTAACTTCCTATCTTCCTAAGTCCCGCGTTCATTAACTGCTTGCAGCCTAAGGCGATCCGGCGTTTTCCCTAAGTGTTTGTAGGCTATGTCCCGCAGGTTTCATTGCCTCCACTGCTCGCCTTGCTTTGCGACGCTCGCAGGCAATGAGCACCTTTGGCGCTCATCGGCTAAGTGCTGCAAGTTTTAGTGCCTTAACGGCTTGCCTCGCTATGCGAGGCTTGCAGGCAATAGTGCCTTAACGGCTCGCCCCGATACGTGAGATTTGCAGGCGATTAACACCTTTGGAGCTCATTGCCCAAGTGCTGCGAGTTTTAGTGCCTTAACCTGAATCCTTGTTCAAGAGTCCAAATGTCTCCTGTGTCTGCAAGAGCTCAAGTGCAGCCTCTGCCTGTAAGTGCCAATAAGCAGCCTGTGTCTGTAAGAGTCAATGTGCAGCCTGTGCTTACAAGAACCAAAGTGTTGCCTGTGCCTATAACTACCAAGCAATAACCTCTCTCCTTCTTCTCCTCCTCTACATTTCCACCATCCCATTGGGCCCACAAGTCCACTCAGTACAATTAAATTGAAATTAAATTCTATGTTATCTGGTGTAATTATTGTTTTTTTATTTTATTTATGTCTGTTTAGTTTTAAGGTTTTGTATCAAAAGACAAGACAGTTCAAACTAAAATGTGAAAAATCTTTGGTCCGGAACGCATTATTTAATTTTACATTGATTCCATATGGGAAAGGCTTGTTTGGAACTCAACCTGTTTGGCAATCATTCTGCCTCCCGAAACGAATTAAGGACGAGAACCGAGTTACCACTGTACCTGCATTTCCCCCTGAGATATCAAATCAAATTTGTGTTTACTGCCTGCTCCCAGCCAGACCCAAAGCTACAGCAACAGTCAGTAGACAGGATACACTTTGTAATGTAACAGACGTAAAACTTTAGATTTTTTGTAGCTGTTATTAGGATCAATGGAAAGTTTACAACGACACAACATTCTAAGAAAGTAGCAAATAACTCAAGTTGGAACGCCACAAAGAATAATTACATATACGAATTAAAAATGTAAAGGTCGTTTTGTATTTTTTTTACTTTTTAAAAAACATTTTGATCAATATCAAGTATGGTTCCACAAAATTTTAGGAAGAAAAACCTGAGCACATTGGTCCTTTACCTATATTTCCCTGAATGTGACAAAATACCGAGGAATTACAGACTGCAGCGCTGCTGTTAGTGGTCTCCATGGTGACGCACCAGTCGAAGCTTCCAGGCCTACTTTGTAATATGTTAAATTTAGAAAATGATAGACGTTTTAATGAAAAGGATGATTAAATGATTCTGGAACTAGAAGAAACTAAGTACCTACACAGAGGCTTTAAGCTACCTGTCAAAGTTCTCTTAAATATATTGAAAAGGCAGTTATTGTAAAACTTAGGGAAAAAAAGAAGATTCAGGTTCCTAAATCATCTGAGATGAAGTATTATATTAAATAGTATATTTTTCTTTACTATCAGATTTTATTTATTTTAGCTTGAGTTTGGGGCTATATTCATCAACTAATGTAACATATGGTTCCATGTTTCCCATAACATAAAGGGGGACAGTATCCCTTTAAGTTGTTGCTACCCCCTTTTAAGGACCACTGTAATTTGGGAAAAGATTCATATGTTTTTGAGGTATGCCAGGTATGAATACAGGAAGAATAAAATAATTTAATTTCAAAGACACATTTTGCTTGTGTCTATGGGCTTCCGTATTGGATCACTAGGCCACTTCTAGCTGTCCTGGAGACTGAAGGGGTGACTTTACTGTGAACTGCACTTCTATTTAATCCTGCTGTTAAAGGGATTTGGAAGTTTCTTGGATTTTACTCGGTATATAATATACCTGTGTATCTATATACTTTTATGTAATTTATTTTATTAAGAAGTGCTTATAACCTCTGTTTTTACTGCCTAAAATCAAACAAATAGCCCCTGTATGGGTCTGTCCACTGCAGCTCATGAAGATACAGACTCTGTAGGGCTGGGTGTACAGTGTAGTGCCCTAGTCTATCAGGGACCACGTCTTAGCAGCATGTTGCTGAGAGATGGTACACAGAACAGCAAGTACAGCAGAGTCTGTGTTTTTGTGAACTACAGAGGGCAGACCCATACAGGGACTATCTATTTGTATGATTTTAGGCAGTAAAAACAGAGCTTATAAACACTTTTTTAAATACACAGGTATAGTATATACCTAGTAAAATCCAGAAACCTTCCATATCCATTTAAGTCACCCAACTTAGTGGCCACAATTTATGGAAATGGAATATATCTGCATCCATACCCCTCCTCAGATGACTAATTCTGTTAGGTAAAAAATAAAATGAATAACCCGCTGAATGTAATTATTACAATTAGAACTGTTTTTAATTTGCTAAGAAACTGTTATCACATTTTTATAAATAGTATACTATAAATGTGACTTTTAATTGGTCGTTTAATTACAAAGCCTACTATATCAGCCAAGATATTTCCTTCTTTTTTTGTCGGATTTCTCTGAGCCATTAAAGACTCTCCAAAAGGTTATAAGATCAGGAGCAGAGGTGTATTTGTAGAGCTACATATTAAGCATCAACATCTGAAAGTACTGACCTGCTGACCTGGAGCTTCAAGAGGTGGTGTGTCATTTTCCCCCCATCTAGTAGGGCAGAGGGATTGCTGGCCTTATTGGTGAGTGAGTTCAACTTTCAGTCTATCACCCCCCTTTCCTACACATGCAAAGAAGCAGCTAGCTTCACTACAAAGTGAATATCCTGCTTTGACAAAAGTTAGCCCCTGTAAAATAATATTAGCAGCTAAGTAAGTATTTTTGTAAGTATTTTAGCTTCTTGCTTGTTAGTGGCTATTGTTGTTATTTTGTTATATACTCCACAAACATGTGAAACATTTCCCAAACTACAGTGGAACTTTACATTTAAACATTCTGATCTACAGAATCGAACTAGCTAAAGTGGTCCTCTCTAATTTATTTTTAAGCTGCACTTTTTGTTCCAGATTTGCACTTTTAAGCCCCAGGCAAAAATTTCAACATAGTCTCAATTGACTAATTACGTCATATTAATCAATTAATGGATACAATTTTTTTTTTTAAATATGTGTCGCGTTAAACAAATTCCTTTTAAAAGTTTAATATTAAAGGATCTGTCTGGTCAAGCCAGGCTCATGCCTAGTTATTCTTTAGAGAAAACTTTATAACAACACTAAAGTGGCCCTTTAAATGTGGGACTTTCCTTCAAAGAGGGACCTTTGGGGGCTAAGAGGGATAAGGGATTTGCCCTCCAATAGAGGGATGGTTGTGAGACACATTGTGGCTCAGGAAATATAAATATTTTTATATTTGTTATCATTTATATATTGTCAGAATTTGTCTATGTGTCTGAGTCGGCCAGTCGTATCCGACTCTCTGTGACCCTATGGACTGCAATACACAAGCTGATCCACGAGACACTGGAGTAGGTTTCCAGGGGAAAGAGATAAGGGGAAAAAAGGCGCTCATGGCGAAGCCCTTAAGGTAGGGGGGGGAATATTTTGGCGCTCATTGCGAGGGACGCAAGTTAAGGGCAAAGCCGATCATTGAGGGGCACTCGATGAGCGCGATCATTGCGATGCCTGTAAAGTAGAGGGGGGTAGATCCTCTCAATGTGTGGCAAACAGCATTGCCAGGCTTCAAATTTTATTGCTGTCATTTTTGACACATATATAGTTGTCGTAATTGCGATTGTTGGTCACGCAGTTTTAAAAATTACGGCCTTGCACATCGCGAGGCACGAAAGTTGCAGGTTTGACGGAGGCTGCAATGAGCCCTGAAGGCACTCATCGCGAGGCCCGCGATGAGCTTTAAAATATTACAGCTTTAACGGCCACCATTTTTTTCAAGCCCGTAATTCGGAAGCCGTTTGGAGTTCCCCAAAACACGCCATTTGATTACAAAATTTACTGACAACCTCACACACAGCACAGGGGGAGAGTCAGGGAGCCTGTAAGTGAGGTTGAAAGCTAATTTGTTTTTCAATTGGCGTTTTTTTGGAGGTCTGAAAACGGCTAAGTGGGAAAAAAATGGCGGCTGTAAAGTCATAATTATTTTCAATGCCACAAATCGGAAGACCATTTTGGGCTTGGGGAAATTGATCAATTTCCAAGCCTGCAAATGGTTTCACACCTGTAAATGGAATAAGGAAGGGGAGGGAGAGGGGGGGAGGGTGGAAAGAGACACAGGGCAGGGAGAGGGGGCAAAGACACAAGGGAGGGGGGGAGAGACACTCGGTAGGGAGTGGTGGGAAAGAGACATTGCAAGGCCCGTATAGTAGAGCTCATTGCGAGGCCCGTAAAGTAGAGGGGGAAAACGCTCGCAATGAGTGCCAAAGGCGCTCATTGCGAGGGATGCAAGTTGTGGGTTTGTCGAGGACTGCAATGTCTCACGATGAGCGCAGAGGGGAGGGAGTGGTGGGGAATGAAACAAAGGGGAGGTAGCTAATGGGAAAAAACCAAGGGAAAGGGGGGAAAGAGACACAGGGAGGGAGTGGGGGAACGAGATACAGGGGAGGGAGAGGGGGGCAAAGAGACACATGACTCACAACGTTATGGGCATGCGGCCTGCAATGAGCGAGGCCCATAAAGTAGAGGGGAGGAGAGGCTTGCAATGAGCGACAAATGTTTGCTGAGGCCTGCAATGAGCGGCAAAGGTGCTCTTTGTGAGTGGGGAAAGCCTTGCATTCTGTGGAAAACAGCATTGCCAGCCTTCAAATTTTATTGCCGTCATTTTTGACTCCGCTTAGTATTTAAAATAAGACATACACTTGATAATCATCAAAATGTTTTTTGAAAATAATAAAAGCCTTCATTACATATTATATGCAACTATGATACAGTGGGATTTACCATTTCCGTTTCTGCTGATTTGTTTCTATAGGTGGGTGGAGACCCGACCTGGACACACGCTGCTGGCAATACAGCTGAAAGAATGAGTTCAAAAAAGGCAGTGGAAACCCATAGTAAAAATTAATTGCATGTAAAATTGAGTAGCTACAAGGATGATTATTTTGTATTTCTAAAAAGAATGTACATTATAAAGTGTAGTTCATTAAAATAGCATATTGTAAAATAAGACTAAAGTGATCTTTTAAGGTTTCATGCTGCCCTGGGCCCAGTCATATGTGAGCTCTCCTACAGACCAGTTACTGCTCATATTTTGTGCCCTATTAATTTGTCAAAATCGCAGTTACCGAAGCCCTTAATTTAGCCCACAAAAGTTACTGATATTAAACTGGCATCCTTTAGCTAAAACCGTAAATTGCAATTTAATTGCAACAATTCTACAAGCCCGTAATTGCCTTCAAACCCATAAATGGCAAATGAAGCAAAAAATTCTAGTGGTACTAGTCAGGACTAGCAAGGGGGTTAAACACCGTTTTTTAACACTATAAAAGCCAGTAAAAACACAATGCTGGACTTTAAAATGTGGGGAAAGCGATGAAAGACATTAGAATTAATTGCACAGCAGACTCAAGCTCACAAATCTGCAATCAAAAATGTTTTATTTTACATTTAATTTCCGCATTATCAATCTTGGGAATCAAGGAGTTATTACGTCAGGCCACCCACATAGACTATAACAGTTTCTTCGTCCATTTTTATTGATTTTTAAAATCGCTGGATTGCGACCTCTTTCGCATATCGGACATCTAAACACTAACTTATTGACGTTTAAACACCATGTTTTACTGATGTCATGATGACGGTCTCATTTACTATTGTCTTTTTCCAAATCATTAATAACGGCTTGCTTAATTGCTCATGATCATGCCCTGGAATGCTTAGTAGGGGTTCAAGGTTTACAGATTTGCTTTTGGCCATGTAATTGCGGGCTTGTTCAATGTAACTGACTTCATATATTTGTACTAATGTTTATTCGTCATGTTTTCACCAACATGGTATCTTATACTGATAACCGAAATCAACTGACAGGAATGCAAGAGTGATTATACATTGTTTACTTAACCCAGTCCCCTTCTGGATTGCTACCTTGTTATGGTGAAGGAGCTTCCATACCTCAATGAAGCTGTGAGCTATATCATGTAGGGTCACGCAAGTTGGGCAGGTCATAGCAGAGAGGTCAGACAAAGCCCGGTACACTAGAGAAGGAACTGGCAACCCACTCCAGTATCCTTACCATAAAAACCATATGGATAAGCACAACAAGAAACACAGACAGATGTGCCTGATGTGCTGTGTCCATATGGTCACCGAGAGTTGGACACGAGTGAAGTAAAGAACAACTTAACCCAGTAACACTATGATGGATACAGCTCAGCACACACATAAATATATATATACCGTATATACTCAAGTATAAGCCGACCCGAGTATAAGCCGAGGCACCCATTTTACCACAAAATACTGGGTAAAATGAGTGGCTCGAGTATAAGCCGTGGGTGGGAAATGTGCTGCCCCCTGTGTCCCCCTCTCTCTCCATGTCTCTTCTCCCCTCTCCCTTCCCTGGGTCTCTTCTCCCCTCTCCCTTCTCTGTGTCTCTTCTCCCCCTCTCCCTTCCCTGTGTCTCTTCTCCCCCTCTCCCTTCCCTGTGTCTCTTCCAACCTCTCCCTTCCCTGTATCCACTCCCTTATCACCCTCCTCAACCCCACTCCTCAACCTCCCTCCTCATCCTCAACCCCCTCCTCAACCTCCCTCCTCAACCTCAACCCCCTCCTCAACCCTCCCATCCTCAACCCCCTCCTCAACCTTCCTCCTCAACCCCCCCATCCTCAACCCTTTCCTCAACCCCCCCATCCTCATCCTCAACCCCCCATCCTCAACCTCCCTCCTCAAACTCAACCCCCCTCAACCCCCCTCCTCAACCTCAACCCCAACCCACCTCCTCAACCTCAACCCCCCTACACCTCCCCCCTCAACCTCCCTCAACCCCAACCCCCCTCCTCAACCCCCTCCTCAACCTAAACCCCCCTCCTCCACCTAACCCCCCCTAAATACCTCCTCCCTCACTTACCTGCTTGTGCTCCGTTCTCCGTTCCTTGACCAGGCGCCGGCGCATGTGATGTCACATGCGGCGCTGCGTCATTAGCATTTACCGGGTGCTGGCACCCTGTATATGCTAATGACGCGGCACGCATGTGACGTCACATGCGCCGGCGCCGGGTCAAGGAGCGGAGGCCGGAGCACAAGCAGGTAAGTGAGGGGAGAGGGTGGAGGTATTTAGGGGGTTCAGGTGGAGGAGGGGGGTTGAGGGGGGTTTATGCTGAGGAGGGGGGTTTAGGTTGAGGAGGGGGGTGGGAAAGAGACATGGGGGTAGAGAGACACACGGGGGGGTAGAGACACAGAAGGGGTTTAGAGACACACGGGGGGTTAGAGAGACATGGGCGGGACAGTGACTCGAGTATAAGCCGAGTGGGCCCTTTTTTGCCCTAAAAAAAGGTCTGAAAAACTCGGCCTAAAAATGTTCTCAGGGTCGGATCTCGTCCTTAACCCGGGGACCACCTGTAAGCATATATATATATATATATATATATATTTATATATATATATATATATATATATATATTTATTTATTTATACAAACTCTATTCCATGGCATGGCACTTGAGACAGCCTGAGGCCCCTGTACACCCTTGGTGGTGTATATAGAAATATTTCATGGTTGCAGACGTTAACAGCCTTATTAAATTGCGATTCAATAAATTTAAAAGGGCTCTATTTAAGCACACAGCATACTTTATTTACAGAAGTTTTTAGTTAGTGAGGATATTGCTTTTGGATAGAAGTTCACTAACTAAAAACTTTTGTAAAAAAAAATATGCTGTGTGCTTAGAGCCCTTTTACATTTACTGAATTGCAATTTAATAAGGCTGTATGATGCAGAATATACAAAATGTTGTCGCTTTCCATATTTGAACACACAATAGGCTTATTTTTAATATTCTGTTATTTCTATCCAGTACTGATACTGTTAAATGCATAAAAGCGCACAGACAGTGTGTGCAGCATTTTGATAGTGTAGTTTGATAAAGTTTTATATTCTGGTCATTCGCAGCCTCACAGACACATACATGGTCACTGCGTTCATTCACAAGCCATCAGCTCCTGTCTAACTCATCAACAGAGCCACTTCTATAATATCCAAAGACCTGATGTCCCCAGAGCATCTTCAGAAGTCTGCACGTGTATATCTCATGGATTATATTACAGAAAACAGCACCGACTCTGCAAGCTAGGGCTCAGCTTTCCATTACTGCACACAAGTTAAAGGGCCACATATCTATAGTTGTCACTTTTCAAGAGCTAATTTTGATAACATCCACTGTGGTAGTGGAGAAGTGACTTAAAGGACCACTGTAGAATGAAACAAATATATATGTTTAAATACTTCATACCTGACTAAGAATATAATTAAAGCGATACGGAGGTTTCTGGATATATAATATATTATTATTATTATTATTATTACATATTATGTGTATCTTTTTACTTTTATATATTTTATGTTACTAGGAAGTGTCAATCTCAAATCACCGATTTGCTGCCATCGGGGTACGTCCTTGCGTTGCCTTACGTTTACGCTGCTATTCAATTGGCCGAGCGCGCAAGTTAGCCCTCCTTCCCGCTAATCGCAAACCATGCTATCGGCAGTAAGCATTTGTGGGCTTGAACTTGATCGCGGCCGCAAGGCTGTAACTCCTGTTTCAAGCACGCAAACTTGGAGCACTGTCAATGCAAATATAAGTTCAATCCAGCACTGCAAATGATGGGGAACACAATGGGGGACATTAGGATAAAAAACACAAAATTCTCAAGCTTGCACATGGCCAAAATCAAATACTTTATTTAGGTTTAATTTCCATCCAAAGTCCTATGGGCTTGAATGACCTCCAAGCCCGTAACTCCTTATTCAAGCCTGTAGGACTTCAATGAAATATTGGATTCCAAAGTCCTATGGGCTTGGAGGTTGAAGCCCGTAGGACTTCTGACAGAAAATAAACTTTAAATAAAGTATTATATATCAGTGATGTGCGAGCTTGATAATGTTGTGCTTTTAATTCTAATGTCAACCATTGTGTTCCTTATCATTTACACTGATGGATTGATTGATATTTGCATTTCAAGTGCTACGATTAGTAAGTAAGCCCTCTGCGACACCTGCTGTGGTTCACGTTTAGCCATTTAAGGGCTTGACGGAAGGGTAATTGGAGCAATTGAATATCGATTAGGGACTTTTTGTGGCCGCAACACTTGCGGCCGTGAAAGATCAAAGGCTTTGAGGGAAGTAAGCTGCAATTGACGAGATTGCAAGGAATCGTAGCTATCAGAATGTAATCCGTTCAGAGCACACCAACGTAGCAATTGAATTAGGCCCATAGTCCCTGCATGGTTCTGCTCTCTGCAGGCTCTGTAGTACTTGCTGTGCCTCATACTAACCAATCAGTGACCATCTCTCAGCAACATTCTGCAGCATGCTGCTGGCCGTGGTCCCTTATAGGCTAGGAAAATACACTGCATAGTGTTTGTAGTTCCAGAGAGAGTGAGAGAGGAGAGACTTAGGCCTATAGGTAGTGGATAGACTGCAACAGAATATGAGAAGGATGGACACATGCTATTTCACAGATAAGTAGCAATAAAACCAGGCTTTGGGGGTGGGGGAGCAGGCAAGGTAAGGGGGGTTTCAGACAAATGCATAGGTATAGATTTGCTTAGTAAAAGTTTCTATCTCATCAGATATTATGTCACAGAAACATTCATACAAATATTGATCATATTACATATAGTACAAGTTGAAATGGCTCCACAGTGTCTTTAGATACCTTCAGCAAAGCTTCAGACAGTGTATTTGATTGTAGTTCCAGAGAGAGTGAGAGAGGAGAGACTGAAGCCTATAGGTAGTGGAGAGACTTCAGCAAAGCTTCAGATAGTGTATTTGATTGTAGTTCCAGAGAGAGTAAGAGAGGAGAGACTGAGGCCTATAGGTAGTGGAGAGACTTCAGCAAAGCATCAGACAGTGTATTTGGTTGTAGTTCCAGAGGGAGTGAGAAAGGAGAGACAGCATCGACTTCAGCATCGACTGACACTGCTCAGGAAAGGTTACTGCCCAGCGAGTGAAGTGGTTCACTGCCTGCAGTCTCTGTCCATTTATAGTGATGGATGTTTCTATGTATGGAGCATGAGAAGCTGGCTGGTGCATAACCTCAGTATTCTTGATATTAATGGCGAGACTGAAGTTGCGGCATGAGACGAAATCTTGTCCATACTGGCTTGCCTTTCTGACTTAAGTACAAGTATTCAGAGCACAATTATCGGCAAAGAGACAGTTTTGCAGCACAGTTTCCTTCACCTTGGCGATAGCAGCAGTCATTTCAAATTAGATTCCCATGAGTTCTGCACTTCAGGCCTACTCCTTCAGCGCCATACTGATAGGCATCAATCAGAGCGGAAGAGAATATGTGGTCTCTAGAACACACCCTTGCTCAATGCTGACTTGGAATGCTTCAGATGTTTCGGTAGCTGTGAATTAGTATGAATATATATAAACACAAACACAAACACACACAAACATACACATAGTTCTATATACACACACACACAAACACATATATATACACCCACCCATTATATATATATAGTGATGTCGCGAACATAACATTTTCGGTTTGCGAACCGCAAACGCGAACTGTCGCAAATGTTCGCGAACCGGCGAACCCTGTGAACCGCCATAGACTTCAATGGGCAGGCGGATTTTAAAACCCACAGGCACTCTTTCTGGCCACAATAGTGATGGGAAAGTTGTTTCAAGGGGACTAACACCTGGACTGTGGCATGCCGGAGGGGGATCCATGGCAAAACTTCCACGGAAAATTACATAGTTGATGCAGAGTCTGGTTTTAAGCCATAAAAGGCATAAATCACCTAACTTTCCTAAATTGTTTGGAATAACATGCTTTAAAACATCAGGTATGATGTTGTATCGATCAGGTAGTGTAAGGGTTACACCCGCTTCACAGTGACAGACCAATCTCCCCGTTTAATGCACCGCAAACAACCACAAACAGTCCATTTGCACAATCGCAAACTCCCCATTTGCACAAGGTTGGATACCAAGCTAGCCATGTCCCGTTCCTTGTCCTCACTGATTGCCACCAAGGGTCCCCGAAAGGTGACAACAAGCCCCCTGGAACGCCTGCTGTATTTGGTCTTCCACCTCCTCAAAGCCACCTTCCTCCTCTGACTCCTCTTTTTCAGACTCCTCTCACTGCATTGCCTCTCTCTGCATTATTATAAGGTGTGTTAAGTAGTACTACTCTTATCAGTTTAATACCTGTTACAGCACCTATCAGGGGTGTGTATAAGGCCTGGATTTTTAGAACCGGGAGATGGAAAAAGATGCTTGGTTGGTCGTATCACTTCAAATTTGGGGCACGGCGTGTGCAATCAAAGGTGCCACCATATAGGAGTGGCGTGTTTGTAGGTACTACTCTTATCAGTTTAATACTTGTTACGTCACCTATCAGGGGGCGTGTATAAGGCCTGGATTTTTAAAACCGGGAGATGGAAAAAGATGCTTTGTTGGTCGTATCACTTCAATTTTGGGGCACGGCACGTGCAATCAAAGGTGCCACCAGATAGGAGTGGCGTGTTTGTAAGTACTACTCTTATCAGTTTAATACCTGTTACAGCACCTATCAGGGGGCGTGTATAAGGCCTGGATTTTTTGAACCGGGAGATGGAAAAAGATGCTTTGTTGGTCGTATCACTTCAAATTTGGGGCACGGCGTGTGCAATCAAAGGAGCCACCATATAGGAGTGGCGTGTTTGTAAGTACTACTCTTATCAGTTTAATACTTGTTACGTCACCTATCAGGGGGCGTGTATAAGGCCTGGATTTTTAGAACCGGGAGATGGAAAAAGATTCTTTGTTGGTCGTATCACTTCAATTTTGGGGCACGACACGTGCAATCAAAGGTGCCACCAGATAGGAGTGGCGTGTTTGTAAGTAATACTCTTATCAGTTAATACCTGTTACAGCACCTATCAGGGGGCGTGTATAAGGCCTGGATTTTTAGAACCGGAGATGGAAAAAGATGCTTTGTTGGTCGTATCACTTCATATTTGGGGCACGGCGTGTGCAATCAAAGTTGCCACCATATAGGAGTGGCGTGTTTGTAAGTACTACTCTTATCAGTTTAATACTTGTTACGTCACCTATCAGGGGGCGTGTATAAGGCCTTGATTTTTAAAACCGGGAGATGGAAAAAGATGCTTTGTTGGTCGTATCACTTCAATTTTGGGGCATGGCACGTGCAATCAAAGGTGCCACCAGATAGGAGTGGCGTGTTTGTAAGTACTACTCTTATCAGTTTAATACCTGTTACAGCACCTATCAGGGGTCGTGTATAAGGCCTGGATTTTTAGAACCGGGAGATGGAAAAAGATGCTTGGTTGGTCGTATCACTTCAAATTTGGGGCACGGCGTGTGCAATCAAAGGTGCCACCATATAGGAGTGGCGTGTTTGTAGGTACTACTCTTATCAGTTTAATACTTGTTACGTCACCTATCAGGGGGCGTGTATAAGGCCTGGATTTTTAAAACCGGGAGATGGAAAAAGATGCTTTGTTGGTCGTATCACTTCAATTTTGGGGCACGGCACGTGCAATCAAAGGTGCCACCAGATAGGAGTGGCGTGTTTGTAAGTACTACTCTTATCAGTTTAATACCTGTTACAGCACCTATCAGGGGGCGTGTATAAGGCCTGGATTTTTTGAACCGGGAGATGGAAAAAGATGCTTTGTTGGTCGTATCACTTCAAATTTGGGGCACGGCGTGTGCAATCAAAGGAGCCACCATATAGGAGTGGCGTGTTTGTAAGTACTACTCTTATCAGTTTAATACTTGTTACGTCACCTATCAGGGGGCGTGTATAAGGCCTGGATTTTTAGAACCGGGAGATGGAAAAAGATTCTTTGTTGGTCGTATCACTTCAATTTTGGGGCACGACACGTGCAATCAAAGGTGCCACCAGATAGGAGTGGCGTGTTTGTAAGTAATACTCTTATCAGTTAATACCTGTTACAGCACCTATCAGGGGGCGTGTATAAGGCCTGGATTTTTAGAACCGGAGATGGAAAAAGATGCTTTGTTGGTCGTATCACTTCATATTTGGGGCACGGCGTGTGCAATCAAAGTTGCCACCATATAGGAGTGGCGTGTTTGTAAGTACTACTCTTATCAGTTTAATACTTGTTACGTCACCTATCAGGGGGCGTGTATAAGGCCTTGATTTTTAAAACTGGGAGATGGAAAAAGATGCTTTGTTGGTCGTATCACTTCAATTTTGGGGCATGGCACGTGCAATCAAAGGTGCCACCAGATAGGAGTGGCGTGTTTGTAAGTACTACTCTTATCAGTTTAATACCTGTTACAGCACCTATCAGGGGTCGTGTATAAGGCCTGGATTTTTGGAACCGGGAGATGGAAAAAGATGCTTTGTTGGTCGTATTACTTCAAATTTGGGGCACGGCGTGTGCAATCAAAGGTGCCACCATATAGGAGTGGCGTGTTTGTAAGTACTACTCTTATCAGTTTAATACTTGTTACGTCAGCTATCAGGGGGCGTGTATAAGGCCTGGATTTTTA
This sequence comes from Discoglossus pictus, assembly GCA_027410445.1. Lineage (NCBI taxonomy): Eukaryota > Metazoa > Chordata > Amphibia > Anura > Alytidae > Discoglossus > Discoglossus pictus. The sequence goes on from CM050167.1 coordinate 384,957,358, forward strand.
GAACCGGGAGATGGAAAAAGATGCTTTGTTGGTCGTATCACTTCATATTTGGGGCACGGCGTGTGCAATCAAAGTTGCCACCATATAGGAGTGGCGTGTTTGTAAGTACTACTCTTATCAGTTTAATACTTGTTACGTCACCTATCAGGGGGCGTGTATAAGGCCTTGATTTTTAAAACTGGGAGATGGAAAAAGATGCTTTGTTGGTCGTATCACTTCAATTTTGGGGCATGGCACGTGCAATCAAAGGTGCCACCAGATAGGAGTGGCGTGTTTGTAAGTACTACTCTTATCAGTTTAATACCTGTTACAGCACCTATCAGGGGTCGTGTATAAGGCCTGGATTTTTGGAACCGGGAGATGGAAAAAGATGCTTTGTTGGTCGTATTACTTCAAATTTGGGGCACGGCGTGTGCAATCAAAGGTGCCACCATATAGGAGTGGCGTGTTTGTAAGTACTACTCTTATCAGTTTAATACTTGTTACGTCAGCTATCAGGGGGCGTGTATAAGGCCTGGATTTTTAGAACCGGGAGATGGAAAAAGATGCTTTGTTGGTCGTATCACTTCAATTTTGGGGCACGACACGTGCAATCAAAGGTGCCACCAGATAGGACTGGCGTGTTTGTAAGTACTACTCTTATCAGTTTAATACTTGTTACGTCACCTATCAGGGGGCGTGTATAAGGCCTGGATTTTTAGAACCGGGAGATGGAAAAAGATGCTTGGTTGGTTGTATCACTTCAATTTTGGGGCACGGCACGTGCAATCAAAGGTGCCACCAGATAGGAGTGGCGTGTTTGCAAGTACTACTCTTATCAGTTTAATACCTGTTACAGCACCTATCAGGGGGCGTGTATAAGGCCTGGATTTTTTGAACCGGGAGATGGAAAAAGATGCTTTGTTGGTCGTATCACTTCAATTTTGGGGCACGGCACGTGCAATCAAAGGTGCCACCAGATAGGAGTGGCGTGTTTGTAAGTACTACTCTTATCAGTTTAATACTTGTTACGTCACCTATCAGGGGGCGTGTATAAGGCCTGGATTTTTAGAACCGGGAGATGGAAAAAGATGCTTGGTTGGTCGTATCACTTCAATTTTGGGGCACGGCACGTGCAATCAAAGGTGCCACCAGATAGGAGTGGCGTGTTTGTAAGTACTACTCTTATCAGTTTAATACCTGTTACAGCACCTATCAGGGGTCGTGTATAAGGCCTGGATTTTTGGAACCGGAAGATGGAAAAAGATGCTTTGTTGGTCGTATCACTTCAAATTTGGGGCACGGCGTGTGCAATCAAAGGTGCCACCATATAGGAGTGGCGTGTTTGTAAGTACTACTCTTATCAGTTTAATACTTGTTACGTCACCTATCAGGGGGCGTGTATAAGGCCTTGATTTTTAAAACTGGGAGATGGAAAAAGATGCTTTGTTGGTCGTATCACTTCAATTTTGGGGCATGGCACGTGCAATCAAAGGTGCCACCAGATAGGAGTGGCGTGTTTGTAAGTACTACTCTTATCAGTTTAATACCTGTTACAGCACCTATCAGGGGTCGTGTATAAGGCCTGGATTTTTGGAACCGGGAGATGGAAAAAGATGCTTTGTTGGTCGTATTACTTCAAATTTGGGGCACGGCGTGTGCAATCAAAGGTGCCACCATATAGGAGTGGCGTGTTTGTAAGTACTACTCTTATCAGTTTAATACTTGTTACGTCACCTATCAGGGGGCGTGTATAAGGCCTGGATTTTTAGAACCGGGAGATGGAAAAAGATGCTTTGTTGGTCGTATCACTTCAATTTTGGGGCACGACACGTGCAATCAAAGGTGCCACCAGATAGGACTGGCGTGTTTGTAAGTACTACTCTTATCAGTTTAATACTTGTTACGTCACCTATCAGGGGGCGTGTATAAGGCCTGGATTTTTAGAACCGGGAGATGGAAAAAGATGCTTGGTTGGTTGTATCACTTCAATTTTGGGGCACGGCACGTGCAATCAAAGGTGCCACCAGATAGGAGTGGCGTGTTTGCAAGTACTACTCTTATCAGTTTAATACCTGTTACAGCACCTATCAGGGGGCGTGTATAAGGCCTGGATTTTTTGAACCGGGAGATGGAAAAAGATGCTTTGTTGGTCGTATCACTTCAATTTTGGGGCACGGCACGTGCAATCAAAGGTGCCACCAGATAGGAGTGGCGTGTTTGTAAGTACTACTCTTATCAGTTTAATACTTGTTACGTCACCTATCAGGGGGCGTGTATAAGGCCTGGATTTTTAGAACCGGGAGATGGAAAAAGATGCTTGGTTGGTCGTATCACTTCAATTTTGGGGCACGGCACGTGCAATCAAAGGTGCCACCAGATAGGAGTGGCGTGTTTGTAAGTACTACTCTTATCAGTTTAATACCTGTTACAGCACCTATCAGGGGTCGTGTATAAGGCCTGGATTTTTGGAACCGGAAGATGGAAAAAGATGCTTTGTTGGTCGTATCACTTCAAATTTGGGGCACGGCGTGTGCAATCAAAGGTGCCACCATATAGGAGTGGCGTGTTTGTAAGTACTACTCTTATCAGTTTAATACTTGTTACGTCAGCTATCAGGGGGCGTGTATAAGGCCTGGATTTTTAGAACCGGGAGATGGAAAAAGATGCTTTGTTGGTCGTATCACTTCAATTTTGGGGCACTTTGTGACATTAGCTTCTTACGCTCAAACATGTCCTTTACAGGCACCTGACTATGGGCAGATGAGCAGGAACTGCTCAAGGCGAGAGACGGAGTGGCGGATGGTTGAGAGGGGGCAAGGAGGACAGCAGTGGTTGATGTGGCTGATGATGCTGGACCAGGAGGAGGATGGAGGCTTTGAGTTTGTGTGCTGCTTGTACTCATGTGTTGGTCTGGAGTCACCCAAACATTAGGTCTCAACCTGTAGAGGATAAGGGAACCAGGCTACTCTAGACCTCATTCATCATTACAGGTTTTGACAGATTGGTACTATGCTTGCAAGCTACTGTGACAACAGATATGAGGGGCACTGTGTACTTTCAGAAGTTATATCATCCTCATCATGCTCCCCTGTATCTCTTTCCCCCCTTTCTCATCACCCTCCCCTGTATCTTTTTACCCCTCCCTCATCATCCTCCCCTGTATCTCTTTACCTCCTCCCTCATCATCCTCCCCTGTGTCTCCCCCCCTCCCTCATCATCCTCCCCTGTGTCTCTTTCCCCCCTTCCTCATCACCCTCCCCTTTGTCTTATCCCCCCTCCCTCATCATCCTCCCACCTCCCTCATCATCCTTCCCTGTATCTTTTTACCCCCTCCCTCATCATCCTCCCCTGTGTCTCTTCCCCCCTCCATCATCATCCTCCCCTGTGTCTCTTTCCCCCCTCCCTCATTATCCTCCCCTGTGTCTCTTTCCCCCCTCCCTCATCATCCTCCCCTGTGTCTCTTTTCCCCCTCCCTCATCATCTTCCCCTTTGTCGCTTCCCCCTCCCTCATCATCCTCCCCTGTGTCTCTTTTCCCCCTCCCTCATCATCTTCCCCATTGTCTCTTCCCCCTCCCTCATCATCCTCCCCTGTGTCTCTTTTCCCCCTCCCTCATCATCTTCCCCTTTGTCTCTTCCCCCCCTCCCTCATCATCCTCCACTGTGTCTCTTTGCCCCTTCCTCATCACCCTCCTCTGTGTCTCATCCCCCCCTGCCTCATCATCCTCCCACCTCCCACATCATCCTCCCCTGTATCTCTTCCCCCCCTCCCTCATCATCCTCCACTGTGTCTCTTTGCCCCTTCCTCATCACCCTCCTCTGTGTCTCTTCCCCCCCTCCCTCATCATCCTCCCCTGTGTCTCTTTCCCCCATTCCTCATCACCCTCCCCTGTGTCACATCCCCCCTCCCTCATCATCCTCCCACCTCCCTCATCATCCTCCCCTGTATCTCTTTACCCCCTCCCTCATCATCCTCCCCTGTGTCTCTTTCCCCCTCCCTCATCATCCTCCCCTGTGTCTCTTTCCCCCCTCCCTCATCATCCTCCCCTGTGTGTGTTTCCCCCTCCCTCATCATCTTCCCCTTTGTCTCTTCCCCCCCTCCCTCATCATCCTCCCCTGTGTCTCTTTCCCCCCTCCCTCATCATCCTCCCCTGTGTCTACTTTCCCCCTCCCTCATCATCTTCCCCTTTGTAATTTCCCTCCCTCCCTCATCATCCTCCCCTGTGTCTCTTTTCCCCCTCCCTCATCATCTTCCCCTTTGTCTCTTCCGCCCCTCCCTCATCATCCTCCCCTGTGTCTATTTGCCCCTTCCTCATCACCCTCCCCTGCTCATTGCCAGGCTAACACAACTTAGGTTCGCAATGAGCACCAAAGGCGCTCATGTTGAGGCCCACATGACTTCTTAGACTCGGCATGATCGCCAAAAGGAGCTTATGCCGAGGCCTGCGATGAGCTCATCACGAGGCCTACGAGACTTAGAAAACATTGAGGCCCGCAATGCCGCACGACTTAGGCTCGCCATGACTTAGAAAATGAGAAAAAGTTACATGCTTCATGGCCTCCATTTTGTTCAATCCCGTAACTCGGAAGCCATTTGGGGACCTACAAAACAAGCTCATTTATAAAAAAATACATGAAAAACCTCACACACAGTACATGGGGAGAGGAAAGGAGTCTGTAAGTGAGGTTACAAGTTAATTGAACATTTAATTGGCGTATTTTGGAGGACTCGGATCGGTTAAGCGAGCAAAAAAATGGCGGCCGTAAATTCAAGAACAAGACTCAAATAAGGTTTTGTCTCATGACTGCTGCCTTTATATACAGTCCAGTTTGCAGATCTTTCTCACTTTCTCCTCAGATCATGATCAGTGTGAAAGGACATTTTCTGTGGACGTCATTTCTGAAGAGATTGTTACCTCTTTAGGATATTAAGCAAACAAATTGACTAATAATAGGTGAGGTATAAATATTTATTAATTAAATAATTAAAAAAATATATATATTACGTTATGTTAATTACTATTTTTTGGGGATAACTTCATTTATGAAGTGATTGTTAGCTCTTCAGGTTTTTCAGTTAGGCTAATTAACTGTAATACCTAAAATATAATTATTTATTCATAAAAAAAAATACAATACAAATAGTATATAAACAGACAGAAAACAAAATGTATAATACTCTATCATGCAGGCAAGTCGCTAGTATATATGTATATATATAAGTATATATATATATATATATATATATATATATATATATATATATATATATATACAGTCACACAGTGGTCTTTTCACTCCCACAACATATCACTCTCTAAAATCGTTCACTATATTGTTCAACAGTCCCATATTCATTTATTCACAATCCCCTTTCAAATCCCCTTTAATCTGCTCCAACTGATCAAATTTGACCTTTTTGTAGCCCACTTTATTCCAAGCACAGTTCTCAGTTAAATCTCACGTTATTAACACCATCCTCCCTAGCTTTCCTTTGGAACAAACACAGATCAAACCTGAAGCCTCCAGACTTTGCCAGCAATCATTTACAGATTACCGCGAGCTGTATGTTTCTCCTTCTGGTTATATCTCATGCCTTTGAGTTTTACTTTCATATTAACTGTTTCAGATAAAAGCATTGTTTGTCCTGTTTGTTTTCCTGGAATTTCACAAAGAAGTTAAGCAATAATAAAAAACATAAGCAATATTATTTCTCTACATTCCCAGTGCTTTAAGCTTCTGTTCACATTAAAAGTAAATTTTTGTCAAATATGTACAATATGCTCTTTTGTAGAAAGAGAATTAATACATATGAAAAACATAAATAACTAAATACAACCTTAAATTATCACTGTATGATAAAATATATATGTTTGAAAGAATAATTTGACAGTAAAATGCTACAAAGCTAGTGATTAGAGATGTCGCGGACAGTTCGCTCGTGGACTATTCACAGCGATTTTGGCCCGTTCGAGCTCGCAGCGGACGGCGAACACTTGCGCTTCGCCCCCTTTTCTTTATCATTGAGGAAACTTTGACCCTGCACCTCCCAGTCAGCAGACACATTCCAGGCAATCAGCAGCATACACTCCCTTCCAGAGCCTTCCATCTGAAGGACAGCATACATTTTAGAATCCTTCTGAAGCTGCATTCGTTGTGAGAGGACAGATAGTGTAGCTGCTGGAGATGTAATAGGGAAATAGATAGCCAGGCTGTGTATTTAGCTTCCACTACAGACCTGAAGGACTCATCTGATATCTGCTGCAAGGACAGCAACCCAAAAAGCCCTTTTAGGGCTAGAACATAATTTATTTTGTTTTATAATTTTTTTCTGTGTAATCTAATTGCATATGCCTGCCTACAGGCGTGTGTGTGAATCCTATTGCATCTACTCTGCCAACTCTTGCCAGTGCACAGTGATACGTCATATCTGGTGCAACCGTAGTGTACAGTGACATAAAACAACACTTTTTTGACTGTAATCGATTGAATATCAGTTGCCTGCCTACAGGCGTGTGTGTGAGACCTACAGAGCCTACTCTGCCAACTTTTGCCAGTGCACAGTGACACTCCTATCTGGTGGCACCTTAGATTGCATGTGCAGTGCCCCAAATTTGAAGTGGGAGGACCGACCAAGCATCTTTTTCCATCTCCCTGTTCCAAAAATTAATGCCATATACATGTCCCCTAATAGTGGACGTAACAGGGATTAAACTGATAGGAATAAATAGTACAACTGAACACACCACTCCTATCTGGTGGCACCTTAGATTGCACGCGCAGTGCCCCAAATTTGAAGTGGGAGGACCGACCAAGCATCTTTTTCCATCTCCCTGTTCCAAAAATCCATGCCATATACACGTCCCCTGATAGGTGACGTAACAGGTATTAAACTGATAGGAATAAATAGTACAACTGAACACACCACTCCTATCTGGTGGCACCTTAGATTGCACGCGCAGTGCCCCAAATTTGAAGTGGGAGGACTGACCAAGCATCTTTTTCCATCTCCAACTTCCAAAAATCCATGCCATATACACGTCCCCTGATAGGTGACGTAACAGGTATTAAACTGATAGGAATAAATAATATAACTGAACACACCACTCCTATCTGGTGGCACCTTAGATTGCACGCGCAGTGCCCCAAATTTGAAGTGGGAGGACCGACCAAGCATCTTTTTCCATCTCCCTGTTGCAAAAATCAATGCCATATATACGTCCCCTGATAGTGGACGTAACAGGGATTAAACCGATAGGAATAGTACTACTTAACAGTACACACCTTATAATAACGCAGACAGAGGCAACGCAGAGAGAGGAGTCTGAAGAAGAGGAGTCAGAGGAGGAAGGTAGCTTTGAGTAGGTGGAAGACCAAACACAGCAGGCGTCCCAGGGGGCTTGTTGTCACCTTTCGGGGACCCTTGGTGGCTGGGTGGAAGAAGAGACCTTCAATGACATCAGTGAGGACAAGGAACGGGACATGGCTAGCTTGGTATCCAACCTTGTGCAAATGGGGAGTTTGTGGTTGTGCAAAGGGACTGTTTGCAGTTGTTTGCAGTGCATTAAACGGGGAGATTGGTCTGTTACTGTGAAGCGGGTGTGACCCTTACACTACCTGATCGATACAACATCATACCTGATGTTTTAAAGCATGTTATTCCAAACAATTTAGGAATGTTAGGTGATTTATGCCCTTTATGGCTTAAAACCAGACTCTTTATCAACTATGTAATTTTCCGTGGGAGTTTTGCCATGGATCCCCCTCCGGCATGCCACAGTCCAGGTGTTAGTCCCCTTGAAACAACTTTCCCATCACTATTGTGGCCAGAAAGAGTCCCTGTGGGTTTTAAAATTTGCCTGCCCATTGAAGTCTATGGCGGTTCGCCGGGTTCGCCCGTTAGCAAACATTTGATGAAGTTCGCGTCCGCGGTTCGCGAACAGAAAATTTGTTGTTCGCGACATCACTACTAGTAAAACTTTTTCTGTACCCTGGAGGCATACATCATGCTTTAGTGAAGGTTACTTGTATGAGATTGTTGTTTGTATTTCTAAAGGAGCAGAACTATCAAGCTACCTGCAGCTGAATATATGGGAAATGGGGGGTAGGTGTCAAATACTAAGCCTATAGCCATGAACATAGGAGCCCAAAAAACCTGAGTGTGTGTGTGGGGGGGGGGGGGGGGTATAATTCAACTCTACTCCCAGGACAGGAAGCATAGACAAATCTACCCCCACGATATACCTATGCAGTTGTATAATTATAGTTATATCGTTATATATGTACAGTTGTGCTCAAAAGTTTGCATACCTTGGCAGAAATTGTGAAATGTTGGCATTTATTTTGAAAATATGACTGATCATCCAAAGAAAATTTATTTTATTGAAGGATATTGATCATATGAAGCCATTTATTATCACATAGTTGTTTGGCTCCTTTTTAAATTATAATGATAACAGAAATAACCCAAATGGCCCTGATCAAAAGTTTAGATACCCTTAGTTCCTAATACTGTGTATAGCCCCCTTTTGCATCAATGACATAGACAATAGTTGTCTATGAGGCCACTAATTCCTAATTCAGGTGGTATAGTTGCCTATTCGTCTTGGCAAAATGTTTCCATCAACTGCACATCTGAGATCTCCCCAGAGTGGCTTGATGATATTAAGGTCAGGAGACTGTGATGGCCACTCCACAACCTCCCCCTTTTTGCTGTAAGAGCGTCCCATGTGCAGCCTTTGTGCTGAAGAATGCAAATTGTCTGACCTTTACATGCTGCATTCATCTTGCCATCAATTTTCACAAGATCCTGTGCCTTTAGAGCTCCCCCACAAAAAAAAACATTAGTGAGCCACCACCATGTTTCACAGTGGGGATGGTATTCTTTTCACTATAGACCTTGGTGACCCCTCTCCAAACATAACGCTTATGATTGTGACCATAAAGCTCTATTTTGGTCTTGTCACTTCAAATTACAGTGTGCCAGAAGCTGTGAGGCATGTCAAGGTGTTGTCGGGCATTGTAACTGAGCTGTTTTGTGGCATTGGCGCAGTAAAGGCTTATTTCTGGCATCTCGACCATGCAGCTAATTTTTGTTCAAGTATCGTCGTATTGTGCTCCTTGAAACAACCACACCGTCTTTTTCCAGCCTGTATTTCTCCTGAGGTTACCTGTGGGTTTTTCTTTGTATTCGGGAACAATTCTTCTGGCAGTTGTGGCTGAAATCTTTCTTGGTCTACCTGACCTTGGCTTGGTATCAAGAGATCCCCAAATTTTCTATCTTTACATCTTTATAAAGTTCCATTAGCTTGGTACGCAGGTCTTTTGACAGTTCTTTTCTGCTCCCCATTATTATTATCTATTATTTGTAACACGCCAACATATTCCATAGCACTATACATAAGTTAAGTTACAGACAATGACATGTTCAAGATTCACACATTGCAATGAATGGAGGGCTCTGTCTTTGAGCTTGGAATCCGGTGTCCATAGCGCTTTCCCTAAAGCACTTTGCAGGATTGAAACTCGCAGACTTACAATCTAAAGGTGGCTCCGCATCAAGCCTGCTCAGTGCTGCATCTACGTGAGAGCTAACAAACTCATTGACTATTTATACACGGACACTAATTGCAATTTAAAAAGCAACAGATGTGGGAAATTAACTTTTAATTGGCATTTTAACCTGTGTGTGTGTCAGCTTGTGTCTCAATCAAGGACAAAAAATCAAGGGTATGTAAACTTTTGATCAGGGCCATTTGGGTGATTTCTGTTATCATTATGATTTTAAAAAGAGCCAAACAACTATGTGACAATAAATGGCCTCATATGATCACTATCCTTCAATAAAATAAAAACATTTTGCATGATCAGTCATATTTTCAAAATAAATGCAAACATTTCACAATTTCTTCCAGGGTATGCAAACCTTTGAGCACTGTATATATATATATATATATATATATATATATATATATAGGTAATGCATGATTAAGAAGTTTCATTTTGCTATTTTTTGTGTCCCCTGTTCATTTAGTCTGGGGGAATTTGTTCCTTCCATCCTCCACAGTTCCAACACCCCTGATTATAGGCAAGGCCTCTCCCACTTGCCTGCGTAATTAAGCATACAGGGGAGATTATATAACAATATTAAAGGGGCTCAAGTAGTGATAATATGTAACACATTAATGGCTACTTTTATTTATTTATTTAGCTTTATTTTTTACTAGGAATATATTTTTTTTGTTGTTGGTGCTGATCAGGTAATGCAGGGTTACCAAAAAGTTAACTAACGAGTTTTAAACAGACATGAAGATGTTCCATTGTATTGCATATACATGTAAAGCTCATATGTTTCCTAACGTTTGACTGTGTCAGTTTTAACAACAAACCAACATATTAGCTTTACTTGTAAATACTCTACAGCGGTCCTTTACATTCTTATTGGCAGTAAAATCTATTGTACCAAAATCTAATGTCCATTATTAACGTTCTTAATACATTCTACCTATTATCGAGCATAGAATACATAACACCAACATTAATGTAAGTACAATGAATACGAGACATATATATATATATATATATATATATATATATATATATATATATTTATATATATATATATATATATATATATATATTCATATTCATTCAGAGGGAATGAATTGTGCTGCTTTAGTGAGATCTTACAACCAATGTGTTAGTAGAGAAAAGAGAGATGGAGTGTTTGGTTGATGGTTATCTTATCATCATAGAGAAGAAGGGCAACTTGTCTGAAGATACCTTGGACCAGGAACATGTACATTGTAGGCAACGTAAAGAAGAGGACCAGAAGAGGACCAGAGGCAATACATCATACACAAGACAGTCCAAGATTGAAAGGCGGGCAAATATCATTTTAGAATGAGTGTCCAAGCAGAAGATCAATGGCAGGCAGAAAGCAAATGGAATCCAGAAGATAGAATGGTCTCAACAGTCCGGATCTGTAAGAGAAAAACACTAAAAACAATAGGGAAGACACGTTGATACTGAACAAGCAGAATATTGAAACTGTTAATAACTATTATTGTCTTATGAAAAATTATCTGGTGCTGGCAAAATAACACAACTCCTGGGCTGGATCAGTGCAACAACTTGAATGGACTGGAGTCAGTGTAAGTAAATCCTGGTTCAGATCCACTCTTTCTAGATTGTGTTGTGTGTGTGTGATTAGCAGAGGTCATTATCAGAGAGAAGAGGTTGATTGGGGGAGTATTGTGCGATGAGGGCAGAGATATAAGGGGGTTAACTGTTGCCAATAACTTAATATGTTAGGGTCAAGATTTAAAACTATATTCTGGTGAGTATGGAAGCCAGTGGAGTTACAGAGAGGGGCTGCAGACCCAGAGTTTGGTAGCTGAGTCCATAAGAATTATAAGAGTGGAAACAGACGAGTGATGGTGTAATGATATAGGAATCACAAGGTTGTGGAGACCAGCAGCCAAGGTCAGCAATAATCCAGTTCAGCAACTTGTAGGTGAAACAGGAACAAGCTTTATTGAAGTGATCAGGAACCACAATAATCTGGCAAGGTACATAAACAGGAAGTGCCTTATATAGGATAAGGACCAGACACCTGACCAGACACAGCTGAAGAGACTAGTCACTGATGCTATTGCTAGCAGAGTCAAGGTTATCAGATCTCCAGGAATTTCACAAAGGCAGGCTGGCGCAGTGGTAGGGAAGAAGCCCAGCAGCCAGGGGACCAGGGTTCAAAACCCAGCAGAGTCAATTCCTCACAGATGGTTAGGCCAGCAAGGAGCGAGTTGCAGTAGTCAAGGTTAGATAGAATAATTAAATTAACTATAATTTTATTTGCTTTTTGTGTAAGATAGTTACATATTTTGGAGATTTTGTTGAAGAAAGTACAATTTGGTTATGTATTGTATGTGAGGAATGAAAGTGAGGGCAGTGTTCAACAGAATCCCAACACAGTGATCCTGAGGGGTTGGGGTGATGATGGCATTGTCAACAATGAGGGATATTTGAGGAGTGGGGACTGTAGTAGAGGGTGATAAGTTTAAACGCTCAGACTTTGAAATGTTGAGTTGATGGGTGGACATCCAGGGGGTTATGCTTGAAAGGAAGTTGACAAAATGTGCTAGAAGAGAGTGGTATATATCTGGCACTGACAGATGATACTGGAACCCAAAATATTTTATTAAGGTTTCAAGGGAGGAAGTATAGATGAAGAAAATGAGAGGGGGCCTAGGAATGAACTTTTGGTGTACGCTAACATTAAGAGGGAGTGGGGAAGAAATGGTTCCAGAGAAGGAGACACTAAGCATTTGATTTTCTAGATAAGATGTAAACTATGAGAAAGCTGTATCGCAGATGCCAAGGGAATGTGGAATTTGCATCAGGAGTGGGTCTTTAATTGTATCAACTGCAACAGAAAGTTCCAGGATACTTACAATAGAGAATTTTACATCTCTATGGAGTGTTGGTGCCAGAAGTCAGATTGGAGGGGGACAAGAAAAGGATTTGGAGGAAAGGATTTTTCAAATATTTATTTTTATCTGTAGTTAAAATACTATAGGTGCAGCCATTTTATATTAATAACCATCTCCAATCTGCTAAAATGAACTTGTAAGGATCCTTGCAAGCACTCACAAGCTATTTCCCTTACGTGACAACCCTCCTGGCTACATATCAGGAAGTTCTTTTGTGAGTAATACTACAGGAGCCATGTCAAACCTACTTAAATGATCTCATAGGAACTCGCTTAGCCACGAGTCAGCCTTGCAGGAGATCCTACGGGAGCCATGTAATTGAGCTCTTGGTTTCTCCCGTGTAAGTCAAGTGCCCGCATTTATTGATCCTTTACAAAAATACATATAGCATGCAGAATGTTTGTTAATGATTTCACTATGATCATATAATCTATTTATACTCATCCACTTCCTTACAATGGTGCACAAATGAGCTTGAGGTATGGACAGACAGGTGCAAGTGGAGTTACTGATATACCACATACAAATGGATCTTCAAAAGCTCACAAATAAGGTAACCATATAAGCAAACCTAATAATGTAACTGTACGTATATTTCACCATAGTGTTCCTTTGACAGCAGAATACACTCAGCAGGATATCTCCAAATGTGTAGACCCTTTCTGAAGATGTATGTACAGAGAGTGGTCTTACTGAGAAGCCACAGGGGGCTCCACCATAAACTGCGGAAAGCAGTGATGTGTGTCTAGAAGGAGATGGGAAGAAGCTCTAAATTATCTTTATCACCACGACTTAATGAATGGAATAAACAAGGTTACAAGAAAACGTATAAGAAATATATCTTATTGTTAAACATATAAGTAAAAATATAAAAAATCGAAAACTATAAAATATATAGATCTCATTTATTTTGCAGAAGTTACTATCATCATCAACTATGGTGACATTACTTTCCAGGCCTTCTTCTCAATCATTAATAAATATGTTAAACTGTTTTATCATTATTTTATTTATTTTTACATTTATCACCTTTTTCCCGGGCACTTTACATAGTTAAGAAGCAGTATGTCACTAATTTGTAGTATATTGGAAGCTTACAGAGCAAACATGATAGACATAGTATAAAGAGAAGGTTTGTGTGAAATGGAGCAAAGGGTCAGAGGGGAGATCAAGTTTATAAGCACAATAGGTCAAGCCGAAATTAGTAGAAGACATCCAAGTTGGGTTTTGAAAGAAAGAGGAAATTAATCTTCAGGTATATATATATGTGAAATATCTGTAAGTTGGGAGAATATGTTATATTAAGTCGCAATTTATTCCAGTGAAGGAGTGCCAGTAGTTAGAAAGTATAGAAATGGGATTGGGAATGGGTAACAAGTAAAATCCTCTCCTGACCCAAGATCATCCTTCCCTTGACTGGATTTTTACAGATTTTGGATCTTAGCAGAACAGATATAGTGTAGTTTGGTTTTACTGTTGTGTTTTGTTTTATTTTGCCACCATTGGAAGTATTTTCCTATAGTATACTAATTTATCTATTATTTTAGATGTGTTAGCTGATGCCATGGCAAAAATAAGTCCCTATAAATATTCTCTGCAATTTAAGTACCATATAATATTCTGCAGCACATGTAGTTATGATGTTTCTAATCTATAAAACATACAGGAGAAATATGTTAAGTGCCTAGTTCTGTTATATTTTACTACATTTCCATTGCATGGTATCTAACTTATGAATAGAATTACGGGAGTATAAGTATTTTTATATTTCATGCAAAAAAGAGTTCTGTCTGAGCACCATTGTTTTGGGGAATTGGTTGTTGGATCACCATTGGAAGCATGTTCCACTTTCCCATCCCAGGTTATTTACACAAACCTTGGAACACACATGCTGTTTGTAACCTCTTCACCTGGCTTGGCACTAAGAGAGCCTCATTCAAATGAGAAACTGTAAGATACAGTAGTAAGCAAGGTCGGAAGTTATTTCGCTATTGAATTGGCGTTTTCTTGCAAGCCGCAAATGGCCTACATGTTACGGGCTTGAAATCCTTGCGGTTGCTAAAACCAGAACTTACAGCCCAACGCAAGATTTACGATTGCTAAAATCGCAAACCGCAATTCAATTACTACAATTCTGCAAGCCCACAAATGTTTTCACACCCATAAAATGGCAAGTGGAGAAAAAAATCCTACAAGTACTAGAGAGGACCCACAAAGACATGTCCATAGCACTGTTAATGCAAATAAAAAATCACTGTAAATGACGGGGAAAGCGATGAAAGACATTAGAATTAATTGCACAACAGTCTCAAGCTCGCAAATCGTCTATCAAAAATCATTTTATTTTATGTTTCATTTCGGGGTTAGATCGATCTCGGGAATCAATGAGTTAATACATCTCAGGCCACCCACATGGACTAGAACAGTATCAGCATTCATTTTTATTATTTTGTATTTTGCAGTTTTGTGAGTCTGATTGCATATCGGACCCCTAAATACTAATTGATTGACATGTAACCTCCATCTTAGACTGAAATAATGATGACGGTCTAATTTTCTATTGGCTGTTTCGAAATGGTTAGTTACTGCGTTACTTAATTGATAATTTTCCCGCCCTGAAATGCTACGCACGAGTGCATGGTTTACAGTTTTGACTTTCAGCCCGTAACTTACGGGCTTGTTCAATTGAATAGCACCAGAATTGTAGCAGACTGCGAGCCCACAGCAAGCCTGCAGACATGCAGCCTGTATACCGCAAGATGTGGGCTTCAAATTGAATGATTCTCAGTGATTTTATTTGCCAAGGCCATTGGATTATTAAAAAATAGAGTAAGAATATATCCAGGTGACACCATATTATTATTCATGAGTATTTATGAAGTGTCAATATATGCCACAGGACTGCTATATAATTAAAGGGTATATATTTTTTAGGGTATATAAGTCTGAGTCTGACTATGAGTATCATTAAATAGAGAAAATTCCATGAAACTCATTTTTATTTAGAAAGAAAAACGAATGCCTCTGTTGTTTCCTGGTGGTATTCATGATACTTTGGTTAAGGTTGCAACAATTATACTTCGGCTGGAGTAGGGCTTCCAGTTAACCTTGCTTCTCAGTATGTTCACGGGAAGGGAGTAGGTGTTAAATACTATATCCTCCAGTAATGTAGCAAACCTCCATCTTCTCTCCGTCTCTACCCCTCCTTCTACTATTAGATATGAATACATTCTTAGGATCCAAGCTATCAGGAAATACTTAAGTCAGACAAGATGTAACAATCCAAACAGAAGCAGCGTCTGCAAAAATTTAAAATGTCTCTAAAAGATGTGAAACTTTCCCCAAAGTACTGCGGTTCTTTAAATGGATTTAGTTCACACTTGACTTATAAAAAACAAGTATACAAACTAAAAATGGAGTCAAGATCACAGATTTAGTGATTGTGTATTGTATGTCATGGGTATAAAAGAGCAACCTTTATAAATACTATTGTTGGGCTGATCCTTTTCTAACAAATGGGCAGCATTACAGAGCTGTAGTTTTATTTTGAAATAAATGATAGCTTCCTATGCTGCACATCACGTATATGGCATATGCACGGCTGCTCATGTGAAGCAACTATGTAATATATTCTTCCTTCACATTATGTATGCTAGCCAAGTAAAGTTTACGCCATTGGATTTCCATACATTTGTTGTGCAGAATTGTATTTCTGGAGACCACTGCATTCTGGGAAAAGTGTCATATACTTGTGGAGAATATAAGCCACATGCATTGAATCTTTTTTTAGAGAAATTGTTATTTTAACATACAATTTCCATATTTGTGCCATCCACACTTGAAGTATGAGTTTAGTATTTATTCAAACAGGAAGGATTGGAAACAAAGGAAGACATAGGGTTTGTTAACTTACTGGTTGATTCAGATAAGCTTATAGAATCTGACGTCTTCCAGCTCCCCTGCATATGTTCAGTAGAAGCCACTTGCAAGCCTTTCATTTCCTGCTCTATAAATGCGACATTGTGTGTAGAAAAGGTAGTATTAATGTCATGGCAGCTTCTATGCTCTAGCCGAGACTGCTAAACTGCAGATTTACTTTGAAAATGCTTTGATGTCACAGATTTGAAGCTGATGTTGTTAGTTTGTTGTATATTTCACAAATGTGAAGATGACTTCTGGCAACAAAGAAAAAACTGTTGAAAACACCATTATTTTTTTTCAGGAAACAGAGATGTTTGCGGCTACGTAGAGTACTGGACACAGAATGATGTCTCCATGACATAACTATTTGTTTTTCTTTTGAGCATAAGAAGAAAAAAAATTAAAACAAAGGGAAAAAATAGGTGTACTATCCCTTTAAATATATATTAAATATATATATATACTAGAGAACTGCCTGTCAAAAAATGACGTCAATGAAATTTTAAGTGAGCTAATGCTGTTTGGTGTATAATAATGAAATAAATAATTACATTAATAAATTAATATACTTTACCTATTTTGAAGCATTATGTTGAAGAGCTGACAATCTGTTTTGATGTTGCTGGAGCATTTGTGGTGTGGAGCTGCTGTGTAAGCATGATGAATGTGTGCAGTGTAATAGTGTGCATGTGCGAGACCAAACCGTTAGCGTAGCTGTGTACTTTCGCATTGTTGTAAAATGGCGGCAAATGTGTGGTATGCGTCTTTTGCGGAATATCCGTAGGTGTTTTGTGGTGTTTTGCGTGTTTATTGTGGTGTCTTACGTGTTTAGAGTGCAGTTTCAGTGTATGTGGGTGGCTTGATATGTATTAACTCATTGATTCCCTATAGATAAGAATATCTATCAGGAATCAATGACCAAAATTATTATTATTATTATTATTATTATTATTATAGTTCATTTATAATGCACCAACATATTCCGTAGCGCTGTACATAAGTCAAGTTGATACAAAGATAAAATCAAATTTACATATAGCAAAGCAATGAGGGCCATGTTTTTGAGCTAGGAATCCAATGCCCATGGTGAATTCCCAAAGTACTTAGGATAAAAACTTGCAGACTTACAATCTAAGGCATAGTGAGTGGTAAAAGAGGGAGAGAGAGGTGGTAATTGTGTTAGGTTGGAAGATGTTACGCTTCTTTAAAGAGATGCGTTTTAAGTGAGGCAAGAGGATAATCTGGTGGAACGAGGCAAGAAGTTCCAGAGACATGGGGCAGCACAAGAAAAGTTCTGGAGGTGGGAGTGAGAGGAGGTGACAAGAGTTGTAGAAAGAAGAAGGTCATCAGCAGAACGAATAGGGCGGGTGGGGGAGTATTTGGAGATGAGAGCAGAGATGTATGGGGGAGCCTTATTGTTGAGGGCCTTGTAATTTAGGGTCATGATTTAAAATTTTATTTTTGAGGCTAAGGAAAGCCAGTGGAGAGATTGACAGAGAGGTGATGCCGACACTGAACCTTGTGTATGGAAGATGAGTCTAGCAGAGGCATTCATAATGGATTGAAGTGGAGATAGTCGGGTGGTGGGTAGGCCAACAAGAAGCAAGTTGCAGTAGTCTAGTCGAGAGATGATGAGAGAGTGTAATAGGATTTTAGTTGTGTCTTGTGTAAGATAGTTATGAATTCTGGAGATGTTTTTTAGATGGAGAAGACAAGATTTAGTTAGTGATTGTATGTGATGGAAGAAAGACAGAGCGGGGTCCAGTAGAACTCCAAGACAACAGGCTTGGGAGGTGGGGGTGATTATGTCGTTGACAGTGAGAGAGATGTGAGGAACTGATGCTGTGGGCGAGGGAGGGAAGATTAGGAGTTCAGTTCAATGAAACATAAAAAAAAAATATTTTCTATTGCAGATTTGCGAGCTTGAGACTGATGTGCAATTAATTCTAAGGTGTTAAAAACATTTTGTGGGCTTGAGGAATTGTAGCAATTGAATAGCGATTTGTGATTTTATCGATTGTAACTTTTGCGGGCTTCAAATATCAAATGCTTAGATGGGTTGGAAGTTACAATTTTGACAGCCTGTAACCCATAGATCGTTTGCGGCTTGCTAAAAGCCGCCAATTGAATAGCAAATTAGTTTATGGTCTCCATTACGGGATCCAGTAACTTACAATTGCTCAATTGAATAGAGGCCTTAGTGACTTGGGTGAATTACTTTGTCTTATTGGGTTCCCCAGACATGACTTTGGTTATAAACCACGATGATGCCTTTGTTTGCTGTCTTCCCTGACCTTGGAATGTGTATTCTTCATGTAACAAGATCTGGATAGTCTCATAAATCTACGTCAGTGAATCCTCCAAAACCATTACACAATGCTTTATTAACACAATTATAGACAATATGCTTTTATAACTATTCACATGTATCTTTAAGACACAACATTAAAGAATAATACGCTTATGTACTTCAAATATAGTCAGGGAGACAGAAAAGAAGTCAGAAGCCAATGATGCAATTAATAATGACAGGAAACGTGGATGGCTGCAAAAGGCCATCAGTCTAAACTTGCGTTGTTTGAGCAGGGACTTGGTGACATGGGTGATTTACTTTGTCTCTACTGGGTTTCTCAGACATGACTAGTTATTTACCATGGTGATCTCTTTGTTTGCTAACTTCCCCAACCATGGATGTGAATATTCTTCAAGGAACCAGTCCTGGATATTCTTATATTTCTACGTCTATGGGTCCTCCACCAGATAAACTCCACAAGCATTACAATGCTTCTTTAACATAATTAGAGACTATAGTCTTTTAGAATTATGTGCTGGTATCTATAAGACACAACAAGTAAAGAAATATAATTTACTGTATATAATTTAAAATATAATTTACTGATCGTATATTTCTCTTCCTGTTAAATCTAAATTGATATAAATATTCACTAACCATTTTATTAGAATAAACAGTACTATTACCGTAATTGATTTAAGAACATGCACTATACGTGGAAAAGACAGACATTTGCCAAATATGGTGGTATACAAACGAAATTGAGTAAACAAAGGGAGCCAATGACAATGACACATCGAAGATTACATTTTGATGAATGATAGCTTTAAAAAAAGAAGCTGGCAACTGAAGATTACATTTCCTTCTTTCTCATATAGTTCATTGCGAAATCATTCAGTAGTTTTCTGTCTTAGACAAATACTGATGTAGACAAAAAATGGCTTTTTCACATACCACAAAGTGATTCTTAAAAATAAGTAAAGATATAAATATTTTAGCAGCATAAAACCATTATAATTATAAACTATAAAAGTGACATTATATTAAAAAGTAATTGAAAATTGCTTCATATTTTATCAGTATCAATATAATATAAATTAGAAGGACAATTAGGCAAATAGTAAGCAATATTCAATAATATTGCTCAGAATTAAATTAAATTAATTCCAGATTCACCCAAAAATTAAATAGCAGCAAGTGGAAAGGATTTTCTTCTTTTTTTGGTGGGGAAGGATTCGTGGTTTCAAATGTGAACATTCCCATTTTCATCAATTTATATTCTTAATTGCCACACTATCCTCCTTGTTCTTTTTGCGGGAGAAGTAGCATGACAGCATTTAATGAAGCGATGGGCAACCTATTTATTTATATGCAGACCCTAAAACTTTTCAAGAGATCTTTAAACCTTTTTATTTTCCCGATGTACAAAAGGAACTAATAGGTAACAGTCATGGGTATAGGAACGAGGGGGAGAAATCCCCCCCAGATTTTTCTATGTGTGTGTTTATGTGTAGAGAAGCAATTAAATAGTATTTGTATACTATATGCATTATCCCCCCAAGATTTTCTTTTGCTTCTACCCCCCATGGTAACAGTGGTATAGATAATGAGGATTTTGGCATACAATTCCGTATTATTTGCTAGCTTTAGATAGATATAATGGACAGTATATTGTTAAAGATGTACATGCTCTCTTGATAGAAATCATGGAAATATATTGTTGCATGGACCCTCTTGGCATCTAAAATGATGGATACCTATGGTATATTCTTATGAACCACCATAGTATCTAAACAAAAGCCCCAATTGGCCTTTATGGCACCCTAACTACTTGATGGACCCTATCCACAAATGAAGGTATACTAGGTAAACCATAGTCCCTGCTACCAACCCTCAAAAAATTAAAGTAAAATAAAAATTTACAAACTGCAGAAAAATAAAAAAAGAATTGCCGAAAAATACTGAAAACTAATAAAAAAAAGAATTACCAATAAAATAAAAATATAAAGTAAAATAAAGAAGAGTAATTACAAAAAATAAATTAAATTTGCCTGTTGGGGGAAATTGGATTTGCTCTCCCTTGGATGACCCTACAACACCCATGTCCTCATTCCTTGTCCATGGATAAGCAGGCACATCCATGTTGATTGTAGAAATTGGTCCTCTTCTATCATGCTTGAAAACCCATGGCCCCTCTCTTTGGCTCACGGAAAGGACCTCCACCTAAAAAAATTCTACTGCTCAAAAAAAAAATTGTTCCCTTTAAACCAACAGAGCTCCTTCTCTGAGGAGCTCCCGGATGTCTACTGTTTTTTTGACCATGCCCTTGCCGTATATACTGATTTTATGGCTTTGGATTGGCCTAGATCAAATCAAACATTAACATTTTTTCCCATCTCAGTTCTGATTGGAGAATGCGTGGATTGAATTATTTGCATACCTAGCTTTTAATTAATCAGTAAATAGGCAGTAGCAATTCAAATAATCAATTCTGATTGGATATCAGAGAAATTGTGTTGTCCTGGTAGATGAACGTAATCAACCACAATAAGCTAGGTTTAACATAGGAGATGGGTCTTTAGTAAATCACATGATGAGCTGAGAAGCTTCTTCATCATGTGTTAACTTGGACTAATGCACCTGTGATCCTTTAGTAAATTCCCCCTATGTATTTCACAGCACTGGTTAAAATGATGGCACTTTATAAATAATTGACTGATATTGATTTTATATATATATATATATATATATATATATATATATATATATATATATACATACAATACATATCTATCTATCTATCTATCTATCTATCTATATCTATATATATTTAGCTATCTATCTATATATATGTTACGGGCTATTTGTTGAATGGGGGCATTGTGTACAATGCTCGAGCAATGTGTGGAATAATGACAACAAGGTTTTTGAATTTTTAGTCCAAATCAACCATAGTTAATCATAAGGATCATTTATTAGAGCAAGGCAAAGAACTGTGGCACTTTGAATGACAGAGCTGACGGATAGCTCTGCATGCACACTTTTTGGCAACAACATTTCGTTCAATGCATGATTTTAATATGCCATATAACTTTTAATTAATAAAACAGTTAACATAAACCAATATTTTTTGTCTGTGTTTGAGATACCAAAACAACTCAATATATATAAGGCGCGCCGACAGAAGGGGCCTTGAGCTATGAGAGGTGCTCCCGAGGAGCTGGGGGCGACAAGTGCCCACGTTGAACACAAGGCCGTTGAGTTACGCCACGTTGGAGGATGATTATATTCTTTGCCTTCGCTTAAATCCAAAGTTAATTTGATAATGACAAAATATTCTTAAATTGGATCCATATTCTTAAATTGGGGGTGGTTCATGCCAAATTTTTAGCCCATAGTGTAATACATTTTTCCTTAATTCACAATCTATCCAATTTTGTCTTGTGCTCATGGCATCTGCTACTAGAAATTATTTTGAATCAGCTCTGTAATATACAGTATATAAAACAACGCATTCAACACATTGCCCGGCCATTCTACAGAATGACCACGTTAAAAGATTCTAAGATTCTACACATTGCCCGAGCATTGTACACAATATCCACATTCAACACATTGTCCGTAACATATATATATATATATATATATATATATTTATAAATATTCATTTAATATATGGTGGGCGAAAGAGCGATAGAAGCCCTCCACCATACAGTAGTACAGTAAATAAATAGTACAATTGTGTTCACATTTGAATGTCTCAAACAGGTTAAAAAACGTGCTTCCTGCTCAAAATTCCGAGAAATACAGTTATTATACTGCATTCTGTGAAGCTGAGCAGAGACATGCAAAGGCACCCAAAAATGCTTCATTCTTCAATTTATAACCATTTTAAACATGGCTTGCTTTAAGCGTATGCCCACTGCATTACACAGCTTTTATGCAAAGCCAAGGTTGGATGATGCACAAGCTGGGAATCCTACCCACGGACAGCCGTTCACGGTTACTTCCTATCATCAGCGTGAGGCAGAATGCCAGCTTGTGTTGTGGACCTTATGAGTAGGTAGTTGACCACAACAATCATTTAATATATGGTGGGCAAAAGAGCGATAGAAGCCCACCATATATTAAATGATTGTTGTGGTGAACTACCTACTCATAAGATCCACAACACAAACTGAGATCCCGCTCCATGCTGGTGATAGCCAGTAAGCTTGAAACAGCTGTACATGGATAGCATTCTCAGCTTGTGTATAATTCGACCTTGGCTTTGCATTAAAGCTGTGTAATACAGCAGTCATAAGCTTAAAGGAAGCCATGTTTAAAATGGCTATGGATTGAAGAGCGAGGCATTTGTGGGCACATTTGCATGTCCCAGCTCAGCTTCCTAGAATGCAATGTAATAACTGTTTTCTCGGAATTCTGAGCTGGAAGCAGGTTTTTTTAACTTGTTTTAGACATTCAAATGTGAACACAGATGTACTATTTATTTACTATCTATCTATATATAGGTTTTGTTTTGGTTGTGTCGTTTAGCCGTGTCCAACTCTCTTTGACCTCATTGACCGCAACCCACTATGCTGATCTACTTGGTATTTGAGATACTGGAGCGGGCTGCCAGTTCCTTCTCCAGTGGACCACAGCATACAGCTCCTGGTATTCCTAAGTTGTCTCTCATCCAAGTACTGACCAGGCCCAACCCTACATCATGGTTTTAGGGTGTGGTTCTCTCACTGGATTCAAACGCAGGTCGCAACAGTGAAAGCACTGAATCCTAACCACTGGACCACCAGGGAACCCTATATATATATATATATATATATATATATATATATATGCACAAATCAAAAACAAACAACCTCACACTGATGATAGCCATTAAGGTTGAAACAGTACTGTATCTAAGTGGGTTTATGATTTATGCAAAATCCAATCCTTCGCTTTGCTTTAAAGCTGTGGTACAGCGGGCATATGCATTTGAAGGAGCTATGTAAAAATTGCATTTTGGATTTAGGAGCAAGAATGCATTGTCTACTCATTTGCATGTCCCCACCCAGTGGCTCAGAATGCAGTGCAATAAATGTATTTCTGGGAATCCTGAGCATTTAATAAGTTGTTAAACTGATTTTTAGACTTGCAGATGGGCTTACACATGTATTATTTGTTTACATATATATATATATATATATATATATATATATATATATATATATATATATATATATATATATATATATATGAAGAGTGAGGTAGCCGTGAATGTCCAGTAATCCAGTTGAATAATCAGAGTATTGCAGTGAATAGTGATACCTTTTTTATTGGACAAACGTATTCATAATAAAGCGACAAGCTTTCGAGAGATAATGCCTCTCTTTATCAAGTCAAAAAGCGATACTGATACAAGTATGAACTAAAAACAGCAAACAGAAAGAGGTGGAAAAAAAAATTGGAAAAACAAGAAAGATTAAATTAATTGGCCACCGAAGCTCCATCAAAAAACACCAGGAAGACAGCTATTGTACTCCAGTGGGACACCATTTCACCCAGGAGAATCACTCCATCCAGAACCTCAAAATAAAAGTACTCCGAGGGAATTTCAGAACTATCCAACAGCGGAAAACTTTTGAATTCAAAATGATTCAATTTTTTAATACCAAGGATTTTGGTATTAACACCGACTTAGGCTTTCTGGCCCACTTTCTTAATGTCTTATAGCTAACACATTCCACTTACCTCCCCCCCCTTCTATTGCTGTTTTTGTAAGCTACATGCTATGCTTAAATTTATTGCTCTTTATTTCACTCTGCTGTGTTCTTATCTACAACCTGATCTATAGACTTACTGACCTATCAGGACATTATTCACAGTGCTGGTCTGTTTCTCACTTAACTCTGGCCAATTAATTTAGTCTTAATTTGTATCAGTATCGCTTTTTGACTTGATAAAGAGAGGCATTATCTCTCGAAAGCTCGTCGATTTATTATGAATACGTTTGTCCAATAAAAAAGGTATCACTATTCACTGCAATACTCTGATTATTCAACTATATATATATATATATATATATATATATATATATATATATATATGCAGTATGTCTGTGTAAATTTTGTATATTAAGTTAAAAATAATCTTAAAGAAAAACCCAATGTATATTGTCGTTTATTTGTATATGCACACCTTCATCACTGAGACATCCCGCTGAGCCATGAAAATATTCCGCCCCAGGCCTGGGCTTAATTTGTCTAGGCAGAAACACAGCACTAAGGCTTTGCCACTTTAAGACACTGTGAAAAGTGTATAAGAACCGGTGGAATAAATATTTACAAGAAGTAAAATGCAGGCAATGATGTGCTGTGGAATCTTGTTGTTTAATGTCTGTTATTTATATCTGCAGAGAGCAGGGGTAGCGCACTAAACCTCCAAGAGGTGAAACACTGAATAGTTTGTGAAGTTTATACGTTACAAGGCAGCTTTGCTGTTATAATCCATATTCTCTTGCTTTGTATGTACATTGCTTATGTCTTCTAGTTTGATATTCTGTTTTCAAAAACAAGGGCAGCAGGAGACTGCTGATCTGGATACAAATACCTTTGATATCTGAGGGCCTGCAATACATTGAGTTATTCCAGGATAAATGGGATTCATAAAAAAACAGAATAATAGATTCCTAGCACAGATATTTTGGTATGAATTGTAATGCATTCTCCCAGGTGACTACTTGTCAAGAACTGAAAAATCAGAAACTCTCACAGGACTCGGTTTCTTGAGAAACACAATTGAAAATGAAATATGGTACCGTGCAGCTCTTTTTTGAAGCCGGCTGTAAGGATAGTTTCTGGCAATGAGTGGATCAGTACCAGTACTCTCACTGGTCAATGGATGATCTGTGAGGACCAAAGGCCAAGAGCATAGTATATGAATGTTATGTTTAATGAATATATTTTTTGTGTATATGCTGGTTGTAGTCATCCATTATTTATCATATTGTTTTTATTTATACATTTTTTATACAATCTAAACAAGAGATGTAGAGTACTCAATGTCCATGCAGAATGTGTACTTGTTAGCATCTTAAATGTCCTGTACCAGGGTTCTGCTCTCTAGTACTCTAAAACCAAATGAACAAATATATATTTACAACATATTTATTGTTATTTTGAAAAATTAGGAAAAGTGAATTTTGGCAATAAAAAATATACAGCCTTATATGTAATAAATATAGCACATAGCAGACATATTTATATCTGTTTCTACACTTGAGATGGAAATTTGACATTTGTAATTTGCCGTGCAGAAAATACTTGTGTATTTTTACTATCAAATCATTTTTTTAAAATAGCATATTGTCAAAACTATGCAAAACTACTGTGGTCAGGATTAGGAAGATGAATTGGAGTATAATTGGACCATAGAAGATTGGCATAGATCATATGCAATTACGGATAGATTTGTTAAAAATCCCTCCTATAGAGAACTCCATTTTAAAATCTGCAATAGGTGGCACTATACGCCGGTTAGAATGGCAATGATTAGTGGGTTAGACCATGAGAAATATTGTTGGCGCAAGTGTAGTTGGACAGGTTCTTCCCTGCATATTTGGTGGCAATGCCCATATATTCAAAAATTCTGGGCAGAGGTTTTTTCCCAGTTGACCAAGATATGTGAGGTAGAATTGAGTCCACACCCAGAAATAATTTTATTCCATATTTTCCCTCCACTACCTTTAAAAGTCAAAGCCCTTATGCTGCAGATTTTGATGGTAGCAAAATCATTAATAGCCTCCAAGTGGAAGCAGAATGATTTTCCGTCTTGGAATGAGGTTAAAATAAAAGTGGATAAAAATCGTCTATTAGAACTAAACTTTACCGACCTGGGGGTAATAAAAAAAAGTAGTCTATCCTGGTCCCTATGGGATAAGTATTTCTTTAATACGCAGTTAAGGAAGCCATTGATCTGATCTAGGACGTTCTGGCCTCCTCGCCCTAGCCCACTCTCCAGACTTCCCTGCCCTAGTCCCCCCCGAGCCCGAAGCCATGAATGGAAGAAGTGTGAATGGAAGTGTGTTTAGTTTGAATGTACAGGGAGTGCAGAATTATTAGGCAAATGAGTATTTTGACCACATCATCCTCTTTATGCATGTTGTCTTACTCCAAGCTGAATAGGCTCGAAAGCCTACTACCAATTAAGCATATTAGGTGATGTGCATCTTTGTAATGAGAAGGGGTGTGGTCTAATAACATCAACACCCTATATCAGGTGTGCATAATTATTAGGCAACTTCCTTTCCTTTGGCAAAATGGGTCAAAAGAAAGACTTGACAGGCTCAGAAAAGTAAAAAATAGTGAGATATCTTGCAGAGGGATTCAGCACTCTTAAAATTGCAAAGCTTCTGAAGCGTGATCATCGAACAATCAAGCGTTTCATTCAAAATAGTCAACAGGGTCGCAAGAAGCGTGTGAAAAAACCAAGGCGCAAAATAACTGCCCATGAACTGAGAAAAGTCAAGCGTGCAGCTGCCACAATGCCACTTGCCACCAGTTTGGCCATATTTCAGAGCTGCAACATCACTGGAGTGCCCAAAAGCACAAGGTGTGCAATACTCAGAGACATGGCCAAGGTAAGAAAGGCTGAAAGACGACCACCACTGAACAAGACACACAAGCTGAAACGTCAAGACTGGGCCAAGAAATATCTCAAGACTGATTTTTCTAAGATTTTATGGACTGATGAAATGAGAGTGAGTCTTGATGGGCCAGATGGATGGGCCCGTGGCTGGATTGGTAAAGGGCAGAGAGCTCCAGTCAGACTCAGACGCCAGCAAGGTGGAGGTGGAGTACTGGTTTGGGCTGGTATCATCAAAGATGAGCTTGTGGGGCCTTTTCGGGTTGAGGATGGAGTCAAGCTCAAATCCCAGTCCTCCTGCCAGTTCCTGGAAGACACCTTCTTCAAGCAGTGGTACAGGAAGAAGTCTGCATCCTTCAAGAAAAACATGATTTTCATGCAGGACAATGCTCCATCACACGCGTCCAAGTACTCCACAGCGTGGCTGGCAAGAAAGGGTATAAAAGAAGAAAATCTAATGACATGGCCTCCTTGTTCACCTGATCTGGACCCCATTGAGAACCTGTGGTCCATCATCAAATGTGAGATTTACAAGGAGGGAAAACAGTACACCTCTCTGAACAGTGTCTGGGAGGCTGTGGTTGCTGCTGCACGCAATGTTGATGGTGAACAGATCAAAACACTGACAGAATCCATGGATGGCAGGCTTTTGAGTGTCCTTGCAAAGAATGGTGGCTATATTGGTCACTGATTTGTTTTTGTTTTTGATTTTGAATGTCAGAAATGTATATTTGTGAATGTTGAGATGTTATATTGGTTTCACTGGTAAAAAATAAATAATTGAAATGGGTATATATTTTTTTTTTTGTTAAGTTGCCTAATAATTATGCACAGTAGTAGTCACCTGCACACACAGATATCCCCCTAAAATAGCTAAAACTAAAAACAAACTAAAAACTACTTCCAAAAATATTCAGCTTTGATATTAATGAGTTTTTTGGGTTCATTGAGAACATGGTTGTTGTTCAATAATAAAATTAATCCTCAAAAATACAACTTGCCTAATAATTCTGCACTCCCTGTATATTTTAGTATAGTAGTTTGGAATATTATTGGGATGCCTTTGGGATAATATTGTAGATCTTTTTTTTTTAATGAACGTAATGGTGTAAAGGACCAAAAGAAGATGGAAGGCCTTAGTAAGAGGAAATAAAAGAAGGGTAAAAGAAGAGGGAAAGGAAAAGGAAGTAAAAGACAGAATGATAACAATAACGTGGTTTAACTAGAACGATCCTACGTTCTGTACTTTTCTGCTTCTTCATGTAACATTTCTCGTTGTTAACTTTAAAATGTAAAGAAAAGGGAAAAGGCTTGTGGTTCCAGTATATGGTTTTATTTCCTTTACCCAACTGATAAGTTGTACATGTTATTTGCTCTGGTATATTGCTGTTTCCCTCCTGTTGATGTGCAAATTTCCCAACGGTCGGGTAGAAGAAAAAATAAAGTAAAGAAAAAAAAATAGAACTACAGAGAAAACAAAATAACTACAGATTGTTTTTTTGAGCCAATCTGATTACAGCTGTAAATTCATATGATTGTCAGTTTGCATTTTTTCCTCCATGGTCCTACATCTTACATCACCTGTCTTCTTTAAGACATTAATATATAATTTCTTATCATAAATTATTTTTGACAGCTAAATAAATGAGCAGACAAATAAGTTGTAATAAAAAAAGATATATTGTACATAAATCGAGATACTGTTATACAATGGGTTTAGACAAACAGATATTTTATATTTCTCTAAACTAAGACAAAAGAGTTCCCTAAGAACATACATTTTCAACTAACTACATATAAACTGCATAAAACTAAACCCAACTGATTATCAGTAAATCTGTGAATACAAAGTGTACAATTACTATTACACAACATGGCAGTTATCCATAATATTGAATTGGATATTTTTACTTCCGTAAATGGTGATTCTGGGATACTCTTTGTTGATATTGTGCTCCTAAACTTGATAGAGTAATCATTATAAAAGACTGCAGATCTTTATCACCGAAAAAATCATTGAATGCAGTAGAACTTTACAAGTAACATGGAACGACAAACATATTTAGAAAATGATGAATAAAAAAACAATAGCTTTTTGTTAAAATATGTATCAGGCAAGATATGATGATATAACCCATTGTTTACATCTATTAAAATTGTGTAGAACCAACAACTACTCAGGCCATTGACCAAACTAATATGACCAATGACCTCTCATATAAACAGTAAGCATGTTGTTTAAGTGAACAACTAGCATATGAAAGTACTCATAAGCATGAGAGCGTTCTTTTTTTAAAAGTATTGGGGAAAAAAACATTGAAAGAGATCGAATACCCCAGCGTATATAGCTTCCACTAATACATTTTTTTCAAGAGCATAACTTTCATCCCTGGCTCCATTAAGGTAAATTAAAACTATGTTTGCTTTAGAAATCAAATGACTTTACCTTTATGATGTGTTTACATATTCCATTAAAAACTTTTCTCTAGCAATTTACAGTTTGAAACAAACATAATTATTTCTCTACATGGTCTTCACATTTTTTACTTTTAATTATTATTCACTGCATGGTTCAATTATCTTCTCTTAGATGATTTTGTTGATACTTTCTCTGGAATTTTTCCTTATAAACAAATTAGCTTTCCATTAGACCGAATGAAAACACTGGCAGTTTTAGCTTCTTCAACATTCAAAGTCTCCTCCCACCTTATGAAGTTTATCAGCAGAAGCCAAAATGTTAGATTCCACAGCAGCATCATTAACTAAAAGGTAATCAATTGAAAGCTGTATTATTTTTTATTACATTCTATTATTTTTTCAATTTCAAGTGTAGTTCTTCAAAACAGTATATTTTAAATGGCCACTGTATTATCCTAGCAAGAAGAGCTAATTATTTTAATTGTGCATTGATGATTGATACAATTCCTATTTAAAAATGTGTTAGAACTACATTCAATGTAATAATGATTTTTAAAGATTAGAGCACCTGAGTGTTTGTCTCCACCCTGATAAGATGATTGTGCGGAGTGTGAGGGTTTTGACTGAGAGATATGTCCAAACATTTTTAAGAGCAATACGAAATCTCTAATACAACAAGTCTCCAGCCAATGGGGATCATTTGTGTTGGTGATAAATATTGTGAAAATGTAACAACTTCCTGGTAGACAAAGCCACCTCCTCCCATTGACCTTATAGTGGGTGGATACCAGCAACAGCTGGATCTGAACTTTGCAGTAACTTTAATATTTTTTTTTTATATAATTGAATATACATTTTATTAATGACTAAAGCCTAATTAAAACATCCAGCAAATACTTTTGGGGCATTATAAACTATTTTTGCCTTTGTACGCTATTTTTTCTAGTTTTTATGTTGTGTTTGTGTATTCCATGGAGAAAAAATTGCTTTAATGCTAGTGAGTTTTCTGATTATATTAAATCTGATCGGTGGTTTGAAAGAACACAGTTTAAAAAACACAAGTATTTTATACTTTCCAAATAACCTATAAAAGAAATCCTCATACAATACTGCTTTCCCTGGGTGAAACAGCTGTTCATGCCGTGAGAAGTTAAAACATTCAAGTTCAATAAGCTACAAGCCTAAGCAGGTCAAGCTGAGTACAGAAAGGAAATCTGGTAATGTAAAGTGACAGGAGATGTTGTGTAATAAAATTGATTATTGGTCACTTAGCGAAATCTAAATTTAAGTCTAGGATTTCAAAAACCATTAAAGAGTAAGAAAACATTTGCAGATGTGAAGCATGTTTTTGCCAGGAATTGTAAGAAAATCTTTTTTTTTGCAATGGAAAAAGCTGCATGGATATTAATTAAAGTATTTGTTAGGAATGTAAATAGCTAAATACAAACAACATGTTTACTTTCCTTACTTACAAAGACTAAATCCACTAAGCGTTGCAGTGGCTGCATTTGCAGGAACTGTTGGCTGTATTTGATGCCATTGTTTATTTTAAATGGACACTGAAGTCACTATATGTGCTTTGCGCTATGTAGTAAAAGTGATTTCCTTCTTAAAAAATTAGTTCTGTAATGGTTTCTGAGCAATCTCAGTTCCTGGCAAATAGATCGGGAAGAAGTGGAGGCAGTGATAGATTTTATTTTCCTGATTTCCAAGATCTCTGCAGATGGTGACTGCAGCCATGAAATTAAAAGACATTTGCTTCCGAGGAGGAAAGCTATGGCAGGTCTGGACAAGCTACTAAAAAGTAAAGATATTACACGCTAAACATACCGTATATACTCGAGTATAAGCCGACCCGAGTATAAGCCGAGGCACCCATTTTACCACAAAATACTGGGTAAAATGAGTGACTCGAGTATAAGCCGAGGGTGGGAAATGTGCTGCCCCCTGTGTCCCTCTTGTGCCCTCTGTGTCCCCCTCTCTCTCCGTGTCTCTTCTCCCCTCTCCCTTCCCTGTGTCTCTTCACCCCACTCCCTTCCCTGTGTCTCTTCGCCCCTCTCCCTTCCCTGTGTCTCTTTCCCCTCCCTTATCACCCTCCTCAACCCCACTCCTCAACCTCCCTCCTCATCCTTAATCTCCCTCCTCCTCCTCAACTTCACTCCTCATCCTCAACCTCCCTCCTCATCCTCAACCTCCCTCCTCAACCTCAACCTCCCTCCTCATCCTCAACTCCCTCCTCAACCTCCCTCCTCATCCTCCCTCCTCAACTCCCCCATCCTCAACCCCCCTCCTCAACCCCCCATCCTCTCTCCTCAACCCCCCATCCTCAACCTCAACCCCATCCTCAACCCCTTCCTCAACCTCCCTCCTCAACCCCCCGATCCTCATCCTCAACCCCCTTCTAAACCTCAACCCTCCTCAACCTCAACCCCCCTCAACCCCAACCCCCCTCCTCAACCCTCCCTCCTCAACTTCCCTATCCTCATCCTCTCTTCTCAACCCCCCATCCTCAACCCCCCTCCTCAACCCCTCCTCATCCTCAACCTCCCTCCTCATCCTCAACTTCCCTCCTCATCCTCAACCTACCTCCTCATCCTCCCTCCTCAACCTCCCTCCTCAACCCCCCTCCTCAGCCCCCTCCTCAACGCCCCCATCCTCAACCCCCTCCTTAACCTTCCTCCTCAACCCCCCATCCTCAACCCCCTCCTCAACCCCCCATCCTCATCCTCAATGCCCCCATCCTCAACCTCCCTCCTCAACTCCCCTCAACCCCCCTCTTCAACCTCAACCCCCCTCAACCCCAACCCACCTCCTCAACCTCAACCCCCCTCAACCTCACACCTCAATCCCCTTCAACCCCAACCCCCCTCCTCAACCCCCTCCTCAACCTAAACCCCCCTCAATCCCCCTCCTCCACCTAAGCCCCCCTAAATACCTCCCCCCTCTCCCCTTACTTACCTGCTTGTGCTCCGGCCTCCGCTCCTTGACCCGGCGCGCATGTGACGTCACATGCGCGCCGCGTCATTAGCATATACCGGGTGCCGGTCAAGGAGTGGAGGCCGGAGCACAAGCAGATAAGTGAGGGGAGAGGGGGGAGGTATTTAGCAGGGTTTAGGTGGTGGAGGGGGGTTGAGGGGGGTTTAGGTTGAGGAGGGGGGAGGGAAAGAGACACGGGGGGTAGAGAGACACACAAGGGTTAGAGACACATGGGGGGGTTAGAGAGACATGGGGGGGGGGGGAGAGTGACTCGAGTTTAAGCCGAGGGGGCCCTTTTTTGCCTTAAAGAAAGGGCTGAAAAACTCGGCTTATACTCGAGTATATATGGTAGGTCTGCATAGTTAGAATTATGGTATTTCAATTAGTTATTGGAGAAAACTGCTTAGTGTCCCTTGGACTGCAGGAAGATCCAATCAATCCATACTTCAGGAAATCAAGTCAAACTGAAACATTTGATCATGAGGCTAATGCTCAAATATTTTGGCCATATGAGAAGGCAAAATTGTCTACAGAATACTCTGATTTGGTAAAGATCAAAGGCATGGATAGGTGAGGTAATTTAAATAATTAACATGAGCTTGATTGAGTTTAGAGTGACAGATGTGACTGCAGTGATGTAGTCACGGACAGTCGGACAGGGCTGAAAGGCTATCCTGAATAGTAAAAGTGTTATATTCTGTGTTACTTATGTTGTTTTTTCCCCCAACATATAAAGTAAGCAAAAACACATATCCCAGTATGGAATGGCAGTTGTAGGTCTTAGTCCTACTACAAACTTATCTATTTTAAATAGTAAGTGTTATTTTGGTAACAATATAAATCTGAAAAACAACTTTTCCACATAACTTTCAACCCTCTATCTGATATATGCATAGGTTGACTTCCATGTTCCTTTACCTGCAATTATGCAATTTTTAGGTTCAAACATCTCATCCTTTCCATACAAAATTGTTAACTTCTGTATGCTGATGATATTTTTGAGTGTTGTCACAATTTGCATTGTATTAAACACACTCCTACAATCTTACACTTGAATTGTTTTGTATAAACAAGACTGTTTTGGGATTGGGAAGATATTCTGATATATGACCCTCACTAAAATATCTCCACTCCAACAACATAACAGCTTCTACATTTAGTGAATCTACAGTTGACCATAGAGCAAGATACACACAGAGTAATATACTTATTTTTAAAATGTTTAACAAATACAACAAAAATAGACCATTGCTATTACTGTAACCCAAATACCTTATCAACTTTTTTTATCCATTTTATATGTATTTTGGTCTTAGTTTAATCACATTAATTCATAGTAAACTTTTCTTTAACTGACTCATACTTCTTGACCCAGTTACATTACTATCTTTGGATATAACACAATATCTCCCCTTTAAGCAAAGTTGTGACTAAGTGAAAAGATTTTCCAGTTCTTTGAAACAATTTACAGAATTTCAGAAAAACAGATGTTCTTTAGCTGGCAGTGACAGACTAAATTTAGGAACTTGGGCACCCGTCCAACAGCCTTGTTCTTGGCCTCATACTGTAGCTCACATCTTGCCAAGTTTAACCTCTATAACACTCCAGGGCTTGAATCTCAATGCAACTAGTTGTTCTACAAGCCCTTTCAGCCCTGGGAATAATAAAAAACTAAGTGAAAACGGAACAAAAAAACAAGAGTTAAAAAAAGATATAACTTTTACGTACATGTGAGTTATCAAGATGAAGTAAAAGGATTGACATTAAACAACCAGGTGTCGGTATGAGTCACGTTGTACTTACATTTTTGGATAATCCAAAATGTCTGTTTTTGCTTATAACTATTACATATTAAAGTTCAGAAATATTACATTGTTAATAAATGTGTTGTTGCTTGGCCCAACATGAATGCCAGCGAAGATCAGTGATGTGGCCTAAAAATATAGGGCCACCCAATAAAAGTTTATGAGAACTTACCACATTGCAATATGTGACCACAGACAACTAAAAAACAATAGCTCTGCAGATTTCAAAACGTAGTAATAATTAAAATATGTCCATAAAACTAGGGACGACATTAAATGTTTATCATAATATATAACAGCAACAACTCTTGCTCCTTCTAACACTCTCACGTCACCTTCTCTTCACCACATATTGACACACCATCACACTTCTCCATAGCCAAAGATATTCTCTATTACCATATGCTCGTAATGAGTCCATTTATTTCCATGAACTCCCACCTAGAACATTTCTCTCTCTATAACCACACCCTGCCACCATCTTTCTTACATGAACATACTTCACAACATAATAATGCTGAGTATCTGTAAAACAGATAGTAAAAAAGTATTCAATATGGTTACTTATATGGGTTTAAATCTGGGCTTACATTCCTTTGCATAGAGAATATTAACTGTGTATGTAAAATTTATGGATCTCTAGTTTAACATTTAGGCCTCCATTCCATGGCTCCTGTAAGAAATCCAATAAGGCTGGCGCAAAGCTACGGGAGCTTTCAGCAAAGCTTCTGTTCTGTGATTTCTCCTGAACAGTAAGTGTGTTGTGTACTTGTGCAGTGATTAGTGGGTAGGTGAGTAGTAAGAACTGAATATAAAAAGGGAAGGTGCAAACACTTCTAGCATAAGAGCAGTTCTCTTTAAAAGTGTAGGAGTTTAAATAAAATGAGGGAGTGGAAAGGGGGAGCACATTGTAGTGCTTTATACATTTTACCCTCCAATGTAATTATGAGTCAGTCCAGTGGCAACCTCACTCAGTGTACATCTTGCCAAATGTATGCACTACTGAAACAGATGCTCCAGGGTCCATACCTCTGTGACAGGTGTGAGCTTGTTCCCTATCTTGAAACTCAAATTGGACAACTGGAGAGGAGAATTGCAGCACTTTGTGATATTGCTCCACTGGAAAGAGAGTTGGTGCTCAAGGAGCACAGTTTAGCTGGGCCTAGCATGGAGGGTGGAGCTGGGGCTAGCGAGGATGTCCAGGGAGGTAGCTGGGTTAAAGTTACAAGGGGAAGCAGAGGGAACAGGTGCAGGCTGCAGGTTAGTTCTGAGTTGGCAAGCACCAACATTTGCCAGATTGAGGGAAACTGTTGGGGATGTCCATTCAGGAATGGCAATGCCAGATAGAGCTATTCCCTCTAACAGCTAGCAGAACAGTTCTACTGGAGGAGTGGGAGGGCAGAATAGGCAGAGAAAAAAACAGGTTTTGGTAGTTGGGTACGCAGGGTGATTTGTTACCCAGATCCCAGCAATCAAACAGTTTGCTGTCTCCCGGGTGCTCAGGTTCGGCATGTTGTGGATCGGGAAAATCAATTATTGGGAGGTGCTGGAAATGAACCGGCGGCCTTGGTACATATTGGTACCAATGACAAAGTTAGTGGAAGATGGAGTGTCCTAAAGAATGATTTTATAAAACTAGGTAATAAGCTGAAGGCAAGGACCTCCAAGTTAGTATTTTCTGAAATACTACCAATGCCACGTGCTAGCTCAGGGAGACAGAAGGAGCTTAGGGAGGTTAATGCGTGGCTAAAAATGAAGTGCATTAAGGAGAGGTTTGGGTTTTGGAGCACTGGGCTGACTTCTCACTTGGGTACAATCTCTATAGCAGGGATCGATTGCACCTTAATGATGAGTGAGCTTTTGTGCTAGGGGAACAGCTGGGGGAGTTTTTAAACTAGTAGGTGGAGGGCAGGGATAAGACAGAAGTAATGGGGTAGAAAGTGTAGAGGGGTAAGGAACACATTAACTAGTCATGGGGAGGAGATTGGGGAGGGTTTGTACAGTCAATAGGGAGGTATTGCTAAGTAACTCAACTACAGTGGCAGGCACTTTAGAACTACAGACTCAATACAAGTTACATAACATAAGGTGTATGCTCGCTAATGCCAGAAGCTTGCCAGGAAAAATGAGAGAGTTAGAATTACTAGCAGTTAATGAGAAATGGGATTTAATAGGCATTACTGAAACATGGTGGGATGGATCTCATGAATGGACTGTTAATCGGGATGGTTATAACCTATTTAGGAAAGATAGAGGCAATGGTAAAAGAGGAGGAGGGATTTGTCTGGATGTTAAGCCTGAATTTAAACCTATAGTCAGAGAAGATATTTATTGCGGAACTAGTCATAATGTTGAATGTTTGTGGGTAGAGTTAAATAGCGGTAAGGCCCACTGTGAAGCTGAAACAATGGGGATGTTCAGCATTGAAGACCTACTGCTGAGTGACGAGGTTAGGGGAAATTCCTTTATTAATTAGCTGTTGCTACTCTGCACCCAGACTAACTGAATGACCGGGACTTCCTATGTCTATAAGTCCCAGTGTGTTTCAATAAAGTGCATTACCCCATTTGAAAGTATACAAACATGTCAACTGTATTTCGTAGTAGAGGAAAAAAGCTTTTTAATCACTTTGCTCCCATCCAACTATTCAGGAATCCTGCATCTAATTTGCAGAATTGCGTTCTTGCTCTCCCCAGATCCTGAAGCAAGCCTCCTTCTAGGGGAATCCATAGCAGCGATACACAGAATCCCCCAGATGAAAGGGCCTAACGAGTGGATCCATTATTGATTAAAATAACTACACTTTAGTGAATAGTGACAAAAGGAGCAGCATTATAGAAGGGTGTAAAGGGCCATGGTTATGTACAGTCCCATATACAGTATTTAATCTATACTATATACTTTGCATTAGACACTTTTTAATGCACCAACTACAAAAACTTGTTTTCCTTCATGATAAATATGTCATCAAACTGTTCAGCTGTAATCATATACACTCCTCAATATGACCACCGAATTTAAGTACTATCTGCTTGGTGTCATAATTTTGTAGGAATAGTTTGTTTTTGCATTCAACAGAACAATATAGAAATGCACAAACAAACAGCAATAAGACCTAATGACCAGCTTGGAATATGTATAATTGTTCCAAATGTCAAGTACTAAATCTAACTAGAAAGACAAGGTAAAAAATAAAGAGAAGAAATAAAAGCATGAGGCGATCCGAAATATCAAGATGAGCAAATAAATACTAGGAGCCTGATTCAATTGCAAGCCCTCATCTTGCTGGATCTAGGCTGTATGTCTGCGGGCGTGCTGTGGGCTCCCATTTGTCTCCCATTCCGGAGCTTTTCAATTAATGGAGCCTCAATTTACGGGCCCAAAACCGACTCTGTAAACCATGCACTGGTTCGTAGCAGTTCAGGGCGGGAAAATGATCAATTAAAAAAGGCTGTAACCTCCCATTTCGAAACAGCCAATGAAAAAATGAGACCGTCATTATTACGGCAGTAAAACATGGAGGTCACATGTTAATCAATTAGGTTGGGGGTCCTATATGCGATCAGACTTGCAAACCCTCAGAATACAGAATTATGAAAATGAATGCCAATACTGCTCTAGTCCATGTGGGTGGCTTGATATGTATTAACTCATTGATTCCAGAGATTGATATAACCCGAAATGAAACATAAAAATACATTTTATTTACTGCCTATTTGCGAGCTTGAGACTGTTGGGGAATTAAAGCAATTGAATAGCGGTTCGCGATTTTTGCCATCGTAACTCTTTCAGAATTGAAAGATCAAAGGCTTCGGGAGGCTGTAAGTTCTGGGTTTAACCCTTGCAGAGTTTTTAAGCCCATAACCCGTAATCCGTTCGTAGCCCGCAAAAAGATGCCAAATGAATAGCAAATTAACTTACGACCCTGCTTACGGGCTCCAGGAACTTACGATTGCTCAATTGTAGTGTAGTGAAGTGTTTTACATCAGTGGCTCACACCATTCATGCCTTTTTTTCTCAACCCAGCACTCATTTTTCTATCTCTCTAAGGACCAAACCAGAGCATTGAAGACCTGAAAGGGTCTAGATTGGAGGGCCATTTTAAAAATCAAGAGAAAATAAGTTTTGGGAATAAAAAGTTTGAGAATTCAAATTCATGATGATTGACCCTTCACATTCAGGGCTTTATGTCACAGTTTGGTACAAAGATATACTGTATACTATATCTTTATCAATATAGTTTAATTTGGCTGCTAATTATATTAATTACTTGCTAGACTAGATAGCTCCGAGCTTTATATACAGTGGATATAAAAAGTCTACACACCCCTGTTAAAATGTCAGGTTTCTGTGCTGTAAAAAAATGAGACAAAGATAAATCATTTCAGAACTTTTTCCACCTTTAATGTGACCTATAAACTGTACAACTCAATTGAAAAACAAACTGAAATCTTTTAGGTAGAGGGAAGAAAAAATATAAAAATAAAATATGGTTGCATAAGTATGCACGCCCTTAAACTAATACTTTGCTGAAGGACCCCTTGATTTTATTACAGCACTCAGTCTTTTTGGGTATGAGTCTATCAGCATGGCACATTTTGACTTGGCAAGATTTGCCCACTCTTCTTTGCAAAAACACTCCAAATCTGTCAGATTGCGAGGGCATCTCCTGTGCACAGCCCTCTTCAGATCACCCCACAGATTTTCAATTGGATTCAGGTCTGGGCTCTGGCTGGGCCATTCCAAAACTTTAATCTTCTTCTGGTGAAGCCATTCCTTTGTTGATTTGGATGTATGCTCTGGGTCGTTGTCATGCTGAAAGATGAAGTTCCTCTTCATGTTCAGCATTCTAGGAGAAGCCTGAAGGTTTTGTGCCAATATTGACTGGTATTTGGAACTGTTCATAATTCCCTCTATCTTAACTAAGGCCCCAGTTCCAGCTGAAGAAAAACAGAGGCCACCATCATGCTTCACTGTGGGTATGGTGTTCTTGTGGTGATGTGCAGTGTTGTTTTTGCGCCAAATATATCTTTTGGAATTATGGCCAAAAAGTTCAACATTGGTTTCATCAGACCATAACACCTTTCCCACGTGCTTTTGGGAGACTTCAGATGTGTTTTTGCAAAATGTAGCCTGGCTTGGATGTTTTTCTTCGTAAGAAAAGGCTTTTGTCTTGCCACTCTACCCAATAGCCCAGACATATGAAGAATACGGGAGATTGTTGTCACATATACCACACAGCCAGTACTTGCCAGATATTCCTGCAGCTCCTTTAATGTTGCTGTAGGCCTCTTGGTAGCCTTCCAAACCATTTTTCTTCTTGTCTTTTCATAAATTTTGGAGGGAGCTCCAGTTCTTGGTAATGTCACTTTTGTGCCATATTTTCTCCACTTGATGATGACTGTACTGTGTTCCATGTCATATACAATGTCATGGAAATTCTTTTGTACCATTCTCCTGACTGACACCTTTTAACAATGAGAACCCTCTGATGCTTTGGAAGCTCTTTGTGGACCATGGCTTTTGCTGTGGGATGCGACTAAGAACATTTCAGGAAAGACCAACTAGAGCAGCTGAACTTTATTTGGGGTTAATCAGAGGCACTTTAAATGATGGCAGGTGTATGCTGACACCTATTTAACACGATTTGGAATGTGATTGCTTAATTCTGAACACAGCTACATCCCCATTTATAAGAGGGTGTGCAGACTTATGCAACCACATTATTTTTATTTATTTTTTCTTCCCTCCACCTAAAAGATTTCAGTTTGTTTTTCAATTGAGTTGTACAGTTTATAGGTCACATTAAAGGTGGAAAAAGTTTTGAAATGATTTATCTTTGTCTAATTTTTTAACAGCACAGAAACCTGACATTTTAACAGGGATGTGTAGACTTTTTATATCCACTGTATTTGTCAGCTCCTGCTGTATGTATCTGTATATGTGTCTCATTTCTTTGATATAAGGGTCTCCCTACAATTTTCAGATACTATTATTTTAATCCTGTAGATCCTCATTTCTCTACCTGCTCATCCTCCTTCCTCAACTATTTTTTTCCATTCTGGTAGCCAATACACCGTAGGTAATTATGGTGCCCAATTTCAGCCTTATCTGTGAACCAAAGTCCAATGAAGGCGCATAATGCTTGGAAAGCTTACTTAATTTTTCATATCAGTTTGCAACTAAACTTATATTTATAACATCTCCACATTGGCTCTTGAAAAACACATTGAAAATGATTTACTAATATAAATTAGGCTATTACAGTAAGTTATTATGGATATCTCATAAGGAAGAAGACTCTAGTAGCAATGTTTAGTATAAATTGGAAAGGTAGGTTGGAGGGATACAATTTAGAATGGTGTAAATCTGTATGCCTTTAGAACATAGTGACTGGTTTTATTGTTTAATGCACCAATACATATTCCGGTTCCTGACCTATTACTTCAAGTTTTTGTGTATTTTTTTATAGCTCATGGACCTAGTATTTCTTAAAAAACATTATTTTCATTGGCAATACCTTTCAGTGGTCATTCAGAGCTTTTAAATGCCATAGATTTAATCTTCAAGTACAGGAGTCAACAACCAATGAAATACAATACATCGGGCCATATTCTATTAGCTGCTCGCAAATGCCTCAAACTCACAAGTTTGGCCGTGGTAAATGAGTAAATGAGACCATCATCATGACGTCAGTAAAATATGAAAACATGGTGTTTATACTTAAACTTCACTCAGAGACTACACATTAGTGTTGAGAAGTACATTTAGCAATTGAACATACAATCCAGCAATGTAGAAATCAATAAAATGAATTAAAGCATCTGTTCTAGTCCATGCGGGTTCCATGATATGTATTAACCCCTTAATTCCCAGGATCCGTTTCACACAACAACAAAATATTTTTTTAATTGCATATTTGTGGGTTTGAAACTGTTTTGCAATTAATTAATGCTTTCCAGGGGCCTCATTCAATTGCTACATTTTAGAGATCCGGGCTCGCAAATGCCGATCACATGCTACCTTGCTATTCAATTGCCTTACGTTTGCTGTCTCCGATTGGGTTACTTGCTGAAAGTGATAATAGGTCTTAGAATTAAAAGCACAACGTTCGCCAAATCTCAAATCTGCATAAATAAATAGTTTATTTCAGGTGGAAGCCCGTAGGAATTTGATATCCAACATCCATATTTCTTTGAAGTCCTATGGGCTTGAATAACGAGTCACGGGCTTGGAGGTCATTCAAGCCTGT
Source organism: Discoglossus pictus (assembly GCA_027410445.1). Lineage (NCBI taxonomy): Eukaryota > Metazoa > Chordata > Amphibia > Anura > Alytidae > Discoglossus > Discoglossus pictus. Next base: position 384,999,118 of record CM050167.1, read on the forward strand.
AGGACTTTGGACGGTAATTCAACATGAAATAAAGTATTGTATTTTGGGATTGTGCAAGCTTGAGAACGTTGTGCCTTTAGTCCAAATGTACCCCATTGTATTCCCCATCATTTACAGTGTTTTACAGTCTTGAATTTATATTTGCATTTACAGTGCTCCAAGTTTGCGGGCTTGAAACACTAGTTATGGGCTTGTGGTCGCGATCCTGTACAAGCCCGCAAATGCTTACTCCCGATAGGATAATTTGTGATTAGCTGGAAGGGGGACTGATTTGCGGTGACGGACAATTGAATAGCATTTAAGCGTAAGACTACGCAAGGACTTAACTCAATCGTAGGAAATTGCTGATTTGCGATCGAGTTACAGCTCCTAATTGAATAAGGCCCATGCTTTTTAAGTACAGTATTGTGTGGTTAATAGTTAATAGTTAAGGTTCTAATAATTGATTGAAAAATCCCTTGCAAGTCCTATTTAGTACTCATAACATTTTTGACAAAAACCTGATACTTTTTTCATTAGCGAGTTTGAAAATATTTGCGAATTAGAATTAATGATCAATGTCTAATAAAAAAATATCTAGCTCCTGTTATTCAGGAGTTACAGTGGTACTTTAATAAATCCTCAGGATAGACTTGCTTGTATTTATCATATTACCCATAATCTTTGTCTAGGGGGGCTTGTTGGAAGAAAAGTACCTATTATTACAAGAATGCCTTAAATCATTCAATTTGCATTACAGATATAAAATCAAAAAGGTCTTCTAAATTGACTAAAATACAATTTAACTAAGTAGTTATTTTACTTTTATTTATAAAACACTTAAAGAGCCACTTTAGTATTATTATTATTACTATGAAATAGCCTGTCAAGAATGACGGGAATAAAATTGTAAGGCTGGCAATTCTGGTTGGCATACAATGTGAGGCTTTTGGTCCTTGTTGGTTTTATTTTCAAAGTCCCACGTGCCTGGCGTTGTTAGTGTAAGTGTTACTGTTTTCGGCGTTGTGTATTTTCTAAATTCTGCGTGCCTGGCGTTGTAGAGCCTCGTTTTCATCCTGTTTCAAAATGTTTAAGTTTTTCGACCGCCATTTCTTCCCTTGCTTTTTGAGTGGCGGAAAACGGCAAATATGGCTCTAATTAGTTTGCAACCTCACCCCTAGGCTTCCTGGCTCTCCCCCTGTGCTGTGTGTGAGTGTGTTGTTATTTTTTTATAATTGTTTTGGTGTTTTTTGAGTGTTTTCTAGTTACGCATTTGAACGAACTGCACGATTCAACTGCTCGACTCCTTCGGCGCTCATTGGAGCCTAAGTCCTGCGTGGCTGAACCGCTCGCCTCGCAGTGCAATGAGCACCTAAGTCCTGAGTGCCTCAACTGTGCGCCGCGCTTTGCGAGGCTTGCCGAGCAAAGAGCACCTACAGCTCGCAGGGGGACGCAAAAGCGTGACCAACATCGCAAATGTCACCAACACTGACAACTATATATGTGATCCTTTATTTGTAATGTGCCAACTTATTCTTCAGCATTATAAATGGTTTATTTCATAACATTTTTAAAAAAATCACATTTTAATCATTGCAAAAGATTATTTTTTTTGCATGAGAAACAATTTATCTATTGTGTAGAAAAATTACATTAAATACGTATGGCATGGAATTGTCTGAGCTGCAACATATTGTGCTTTATTGCCATTGATTTTTATCTAAATTAGACAAGGATTTATGTTTAATGTTATATTTTTGCATTGTTTATTTAATATGATGAATTAAACTATGACAATTAACACATTATTGGATGAACCTTGAGGACATATGACTCCCATGAACAGCAGAATTCTTCAGTAAGATAATATTGGCAATTTTCCCCATAATAAATATACATGGCCTTCAGTAAACTTCTTTATGGCTCTTGTGAAGCTTTGTGAATCCAGAACAGTAACCTTAACAAAACATATCTACATTCATTATATTTGTACATTTTGTTTTTGAAAATTATAGTTATATATACCGACTGTTTAAATGTGCTCTTCATTTAGTAATTCCAGTGCAAAAATAGTAACATTTTCAGAATAATATTATAAATTGATTTTCCAGATGAAGATTCACTTTTGCAATGGTGGGAACTGAAATATTAAAACCATACATAATACATTTAAATAGTCAGGATCAACAGTTTGCAAATATATTGAGGGTAATACCAAAATATTGGTTAAATTCTAAAGCATTACAATGGATTGTCAGACCTTGGCATAGGACACTTGCTCATTTCTAAAATTATAGTATACAGAATGGCGTGTGGGAAAACAAGGGATAAATGGAAAAATAACAAATGGTGATGATATTTTTCACCTATATAAGTGGATGTGCTGGGAAAATGAGATCGTACCAGCATGTCGCCAGATGTGGCATAGAGACAATGTTTACTAATCATGGCACCCGCTGCTACCATATTCCATACATAAATGGCTGTGGTCTTTTTACAATGAAATCATTTGTTAAGGTGACACAGTGGAGGTTCCAATATTGTATAATTTTTAAACTATAGGTAAAAAGTACTTTATCAATTGAATACTATAAAAAATAATTTTCCTACAGTAAACTAACATTGAAATTTGCCATTTTGAGCTGTCATTCATACAGCCACCCACAAACAGAAATTCATATATTTTATCAATTCGCGATAACTGTATTAACCGCTCATACACCCAAAAGGCATCTCAGTCACTGTCTTCAATGCAGCCACTTTTACATTGAGCACGCCTATTCTGTTTTGTGGAAGCGACTGCACTGAAGACAATGCACCCCCTGCTTCAAGAGCTTATTAGTAATTAATGGCAAATTACTATAAGTACTTGTTATTTCCTATAATTTTATCTTATACTGTATCTAGAAACTCCACTGTGTCACGTGAACCCATTTTCCAATTTCATAACAAATTTTTCATCTGCTTGTGATTTTGCCCAGGAAAAAAAGATCCGAAGTGTTCTGTCCTACATATGACAAAGTGAATGCATTTATGCCCAAATGTAGGTCAACAAAATCAAACACAATATGAAAATAAACATGTAAAATAATTAATTTTTTTATAAAATTCTAGTTGCCAGTTAAGAGTTGATTATTTGTTTCCCTCCATTACTATAATGTTTAAATCCAACTTTATATATTCTCGGAATTCTGAGCTGGAAGCAGGTTTTTTAACTTGCTTTAGACATTCAAGTGTGAGCACAGATGTACTATTTATTTACTGTACTACTGTACGGTGGAGGGCTTCTATCGCTTTTTTGCCCACCATATATTAAGTGATTGTTGTGGTGAACTACCTACTCATAAGGACCACAACACAAGCTGAGATCCCACTCCATGCTGATGATAGCCAGTAAGCTTGAAACAGCTGTACACGGATAGGATTCTCAGCTTGTGTAAAATCCAGCCTTGGCGTTGCATTAAAGCTGTGTAATAAAGCAGGCATAAGCTTCAAGGAAGCCATGTTTGAAAATGGCTATGGATTGAAGATCGAGTCATTTGTGGCCACATTTGTGTGTCCCAGCTCAGCTTCCGAGAATGCAGTGTAATAACTGTTTTTCTTGGAATTCTGAGCTGGAAGCATGTTTTTTAACTACATTCAAATGTGAACACATATGTACTATTTATTTACTATATATATATATATATATATATATATATATATATATATATATATATATATATATATATATATATATACACACACACATGTCTTTATGCATATATATAGTATTAATGTCTTGATAGTAAAAATTAGCACTTTTGCATTTCTTCATCGCAGTGAAGCAGTCCTGTATTTCCCTCAATGATTTTTGCAAATGTATAATTTCCAAGTATTCCATGGTATTATTGTAAAGTATAATAGCAGTCACAACATAATGAAACCACTTCAAACACACAGCTGGGAAAACTGCCTTTAGTTCCTGATTTATAGCATATTTAATAATATAACAACACAGGAACTGAAGTATGTGATGATCAAAGCCCAGATTTAAAATAAACTTATATTAGGTGTAAGTTTTCCTATTATAATATAAACTGCTGTTAAATGAAACATATCATTTACAAGTGTGATATTTTTCATTAATGAGTATTTTTTCAGAAACCATTTTTCAAGGTTCAGCTCATCAACAAAAGTGCTGCAACTAGTAATTTTATTACCTATTATATGTATATATATATGTAGGCTTTGCCATCTTGTTTGTTGTCTTATCAAGACCTTGCCAACTCCCAATACTCTTTCCTGCTTTAAGGGGAGATAAACAAAGTTAGCTGTCTTTGGTGTAAAAGTCAAATTAGCAATCCACCGAGTGGTAATGAGCTAATCTCAGCCCCCCGAGGTCCCAACTTTTCCATTAAAAGATGAATGGAGTAATTTGAAGATAATGCAATATTCAGAACAACCTACAATTACATAAATAGATGATGCATTTAAAATGTATTTTTATTAATTTACTTTTCTGAAATGTGTTGCTTATTATTAGTACTAGTTCTTTAAAGAGTGTAATTAAAATATGGGAAAATAAAGGCAGAAACGTCTGGGGTTTGCTGTTTGCTTGGTATTTCAGGGCTGGATCACTCTTTTGAGTGGGACCAGACTGATATACTACAGGATATTTCTCCCTGTGAAGGGCACAAGAAGCTAAGCTCTCATAGTGGTTATCATGTCAATAGAACTAACCTATAAAGTTTGTTCTCTGATTGAGCACCTCCGGCTTTGTTTTATGGAAAATATGGGACCACATTGTCCCTTTAACCCTTAATTTGGAGAGGGTTATTTTTAAGAGAGTAACAGGCTGGCTGTACTGGCAACTGAAATAAAGTGCAGGAGAGCCATTAGTGCAAGGAGCTGTGTACCAGGTGACCCCTCTTAGCACCCGATGGGCAACTCATATCAAGTGGTGTGAATCTTGGTATATAACAAATTATGAAAAATTTGCTTTCAAGCTTCCATTCAATTCATAGCAAATTTTGGCATGATGTAAGTGCAACTTTATTCAGATTCATTGCTTAAAATTAGCAAACAAGAATTTAGTCTGTGTATTTTTTTTTACAGGTTGGCATTGATTGACCTTTTTATAAGGCTAATCTGATATTAATTATAATTATATTATATTTTTTTAACTGATAGTTTGGTTATGGGTTTGCACCAGAACGGATTGGCATAGCCTTGGATGTGTGGTAATATAGTTTAAAATAAGAATAAAGCAGCTTATGTTGACACCTCTTTATAGGACAAACAAGAAATACGGGGGAATGAGAAGGGGAGAGACACAGAGGAGGGGTAGAGACACAGGGGAGTGAGAGGAGGGGGAGAAGAGAGACACAAAGGAGTGAGCGGAGTGGGGGAGAGAAACAAGGCAGTGAGAGGAGGGGGGAAAGACACAGGGGAGTGAGAGGAGGTGGGAAGAGACACCGAGGAGTGAGAGGAGGGGGAGGGACACATGGAAGGGAGAGGAGGGGGAAGAGACACAGGGAAGGGGGAGACAAACAGGGGTGGGAGAGGAGCGGGGTAGACACACAGGGGAGGGGGGAAGAGACACATAGGAGGGGGAGAGATACAGGGGAATGAGAGGAGGGGGAAGAGACACATGGGGAGGGGGGAAGAGACACAGAGGAGAGGGGGAGAGACACAGGGGAGTGAGAGGATTGGGAAGAGATACAGGGAAGGGGGAGACACACAGGGGTGGGAGAGAAAGGGGAGAGACACAAAGGAGTGAGAGGAGGGGGAGAGACACAGGGGAGGGAGAGGAGTGGGAAGAGACACAGGTGAGGGGGGAGACACAGGGGTAGGAGAGGAGGGGGTAGACACATTGGGAAGGACGTAGAGGGGAGAGACACAGGGGAATGAGAGGGGGGAGAGACAGAGGAGGGGGAGACACAGGGGAGTGAGAGGAGGGGGGAGATACAGGGGAGTGAGTGGGGAGAGACAAAAAGGAGTGAGAGGAGGGGGAAGAGACACAAAGGAGGAGGGGGTAGACACACAGGTGAGCGAGAGGAGGGGGAAGAGACAAAGGGGAGGGGGAGACACATAGGGGTGGGAGAGGAGAGGGGTAGACACACAGGGGAGGGAGCGGAGGGGAGAGACACAGGGGAGGGAGAGGAAGGGGGAAGATACACAGGGGAGGGAAATGGGGGTTAACAGACATGCGGGAAGGGGGAAAAGACAGGGGGGAAAAGAGACACAGGGGAAAGAGACACAGTGGAGGGAGAGGGGGGCAAGAGACATGGGGGACAGGGGGGAGAGGGGGTAAAAACACAGGGAGGAGACACAAGATAGTGAGAGGAGGGGGGAAATGAGACACAAGGGAGGAAGTAGACAGAGGGAGAAACTCGCAATGAGCGCTTGCCGAAGGCGCTCATCGCGAGGCCAGTAAAGTAGAGGGAGAGAGGCTCCCATTGTGTGGCAAACAGCATTACCAGGATTCACATTTTATTGCTGTCATTTTTGATGGGCAAGTTGCTAGTTATTATATATTCCATAGTGCTATACAGGGGTTTAAGTACAAGGCAAAAACAGTTTTACCACATTGCAAAGAATAGAGGGTGTCTTTGAGCTTAGAATCTAGTGTGCATAGAGCTTTCCCTAATTCACCTTGCAGGATTGAAAACTCAGAATCTTACCTTGCGTTTGGCATTGTCTGGATCCAACCTACTGCATCACAGGTCGTAAGTCATAGCATCTTTGTCTGCTTGTGGGCCTGCATCTATTCTGTCTATGGGCCAGTCCTGGAATCACTATTTACAAAGTTACATAGTTACATAGTAATTGAGGTTGAAAAAGTTCAACCTTTTAAGATCTCCTCTGATCTGCAATATGCAGATTACTTGTTTCATAATTAGTTGTTAATTAATTGATCCAGAGGAAGGCAAACAGAAAAAAAAACAAGTGAAACTTAGCCGTCTCAAAGGGGAAAAAAAAAAAATTCATTCAAATTAATTATATTTGCTTTCCCCTCTTAATACATGCTAATATTTTACTTGCCTTTGCAGCTGCTGCTTGGCATTGAGCACTGTTACCTAGGCGATTGTCCACAAGTACTCCCACATCCCTCTCAATACCCCTAGATTTGCTCCATTAAGATTATAAATGGCATGGCTATTTTTCTTTCCCAGATGCATAACTTCACATTTATTCATATTAAATCTCATCTGCCATTTAGATGCCCATTCCTCTAATTTAGGGAAAGTACATCATTATTCGATTCAATTACCTTGCACAACTTAGTGTCATCAGCAAAAATGGAGACAATACTTTCTAGTCCCACCTCGAAGTCATTAATAAATATGTTAAAAATGTACTTGCATGTATACTGTCACATATGTGACACTGTTTGTGTACTTAGTAAGAGCACCAGTGACTAAGCTTCTGTGCTCAGTTGTTTTGCCCCTTTGCAGAGGTTGCCATGTTTCATCTCTATTGTTCTAAATCATTGGAACACAGACCAGTCAGTAAGGTATTGATATATATTAATATGCACTGAGCCTTAACCACACTTCTGCAAGTGTGAACAAGATACCATACTATAGTGCAAATTATCTCTCTCTCTGTATATATATATATATATATATATATATATACAGCCTTATTAAATTGTGATTCAGCCAATTGAATAGGGCTCTATATAAGCACATAGCATTTTTTTTTACAGAACATTTTAGTTAGTGAACTTCTAGCCAAAAGCAAGGTCTTCACTAACTAAAAGTTTCTGTAAAAAAAATATGCTCTGTGCTTATATAGAGCCCTATTCGATTGGCCGAATATTAATTTAATAAGGCTGATAGTGTTTATAACACTGTGCTTTTTCTACTTTAAATGTTACTACTTCTTAGGCATAATAAGAATTGTGGTGAAACATCTGCTAAACAATTCACCAGTTTGGCTTTTGCTCATAAATGTCCTGAGGACGCAGAAAATGTGAATGTTGAGAAAACTTTTATTTGAACAATGGGAATGTGGCAGCTAAAACAGTGCTTTAAATAGGACTATTAGTTTATAAGGACACATCTAGCAGAAACAAGATACTCAGATAAGATGGAGTCCCAAAATAAAAAATAAGTGCATAGGAAAATTTAAAAATGTAAAGGTTGTAGAAAAATAAATGTAAAAAATGGCCTATTTTGCTAAAGCTGCCTAGTTATTATGATCACCAGATCTCCGTGGCTTATCAGCAGACACTGCACCATTTCCACTTGCTTTAACTAACCTAATTGTGTAGGGATAATGTTGTGGCTGTAGGCAATACTAAACTTTTTATGTACATACAAAACCTTTCCCACCATGATCATTACGTACAAACATTAAGTACCTAAAGATGAATGTACAAATTTCATAGTTTAAGTAGCTACTGCAAATTATACATTAAAGCTGGCAAAGCATTACATTAGAAAACTATAAAAGTCTTTAAGAATCACATTAAATATAACTAGTAAAGAATGACTTAATTGAACAGTTTTGCTCATTAATCATGATTATAGCACTAATGATATTTTTCCTCAGTGATGATGTAGTGTTTTAACTTTGGGCATCAGAAGGAGTTTTTAACAGATTCTGTAAGAAGGCCAAATCTACATAATGTCTCTATAATATTTAGTTTTTGTAGTTAATATGCTTTAAACAAAGTATCATAAATTATAAGGCTGGAAGAAGATCCAATAAAAGAAGACCCAGTAATTAGGTATGAAGCCACAATGCCAGATATATTATTGACACTATCACAGACAATAAACTGCATAGTTTGGGACTAGATCCTGACCCAGGCATGATCCATTTAGGCTTTGATGGAAATAATGGACACGACGACTGAGTGGAAGACACACGGGCTACAGCTTTTATTAATCAACAATTATATAACATAAACATAACTTTCTGTATATAAATTCCGTAATACTTTCCAGGGGGAGGAGCCAGCCCACGGACAGAGACCTCACGCCTTATATTAAGCACGCCCTGTGAGGTAGGGCCACGCCCACTTAGGCCAGTGGGCCGGGCAACTCACCTCCCAAACATAGCCAAAACATAACCAAACATAGTAAAATATATACAACAAAATGCCACTTCTCCGCTAAGTACTTTCATAAAACTCTTCTTTATATATATATATACATATATTATTATTATTATTATTATTATTATTTTTTATATAAACAATAACACTTTTAACACTGAACCAAAATGACAGGGTGGGATTTCAGGCTGGAGACTGCGCTGCTCTGACCGACGCACGAAACACGGGCGGAAGTCCCGCCCCCGAAGCTCCTGATTGGCTGTTAGCCTCACAGGCTCCGCTGGGTCACGCAACGCTATGTGCTGACCCAGGGAGTCTGTGCAGCCTCCGCGTCAACCAAAATGTAGTTCAGCGGCTTAAAGAGAGGCGTCACAGAGTCCTAGGAAGGGGTGGTTATCAGCCGGGTAGTTATCAGCAGGGTTCCATGCTCGGGCCTGTTGTGTCCTAAATATTTGTTATTGATATTAATAATTGGCTCCAAGGGGAAGGTTTCCTCTTTGCATCTGTCGTAAGTACAAGTAAATAGTGGTGTATGTTACATTCCTGGGCGTGGGTGCACAGGGACTCACTGACACTTTTCGAGTCAAGAATAACCCGGTCTGAACCTTAGTCAGCTGATTACTGCCAACAGTTTACTCGTTCACCGCCAGGTGTTCCCTTTTACCTGGTCTCTTGGCTGGTCTACTTCTCCACCTAATGTTGCGGAATGTGGATTGTTGAAGAACCATAAATGCATTCACATGTCCTACTGAAAGCCGACTTATAGAGGCAGGTCTGACATATACCTTTGTCTGAACTAGGGTGTTATTCCTGTTGTTGACCTTGGATATTTTTTGGATTGCTTTTTGTTTCTAATATTTGGCTTGTTTCCTTGTGATTGAATTCAGCCTGCCCTGGATGTTTGGCATGGTCTGCTTGACGTTGTTGCATTCAGACTTCCAGACGTCTGGCCTGCTACTGGATTTTGTCATCTCCTGGAGTCTGCTGCTTCTAAATTACAAGTCAGCCCATTCTCTACCTCTGCTCTGACGGACCATTTTCTATAACTAGTACCTCCTTACAGTATAGTAGATATATTATTATTTTTACTAGTATTATCTTTTATTTGTTACGCGCCAACATATTCCGTAGCGCTATACAAGGGTTAAGTACAACAAAAAATACAATATTAAACATGGCGAAAGATGGAGAGCCCTGTTGTTTAAAATCTTACATACAAAGTGCTTATTTCAAAGCACCTTACAAGACTGAAAACTCACAGACATACAATCTAAAGGTGTATGTAAATTTGTATTGATTTATGAAAAGTAGGTGGGATCTAAAATCCAACATTGATGAATGCAAAATTATGCATTTAGGCCACAAACAACCAAAAGGAGAATCTTTTCTTAATGGACACAGCAACTGTCGAGGAAATTCATATGGGAGTTATTACATGACATGATTTAATAGTAGGCAAGAAATGCAACAAAGATAAAAAGCAAGTAGGATGATTGGGTATATTAGCAGAGGATTTACTAGCAGAAATCCCTTGTTAGTTCTCATTTAGGGTAACTTCTAAAGGATATTAATAGATTCGAAACAGCTCAATGAAGGGCAACTAAAATAGTCTAAAAGGCAACGCATAAAAAGAAGACCCCCTAACCTCAAAGAAGGGTATATATGACAGAATTTTTCAAAGATGTCAAATGATTTAGTAAAATTCAAGTGTGAAGTGCTTTTGAGAGGAAGAACAAGAGGTCATGATTTGAAATTGGAAGATAGAAGATTTAGGGGTATCTTGAGACAATTCTAAGTAATAGAAAGTTCAGTTCAAAGGTGAGCAACCTTCCAATGGAGAGTCAAACACAGTTATGCGATTTATATATACCTGGCATATGCATTAGGCCAAAGTTTTAGCTAGATAGAGTGTGCAGATCAGATAAGCCTTTGTTTCGTGATTATCTATATTTCTATTATAAGGTATACATATTATATATTTGGCTCCTAAAGGATCATTGTGATTGCACAGGTTTTAATCAGTAAAGATGAGAATAAACAAACTTTCAGTTTATTATCATTCAAAATTGTTATTTTGTGAGAAAACAGCCAATAGTTATGGGTCGACACAGTTCAGGCGACTGCTTCTGGGAACAAGACCCCTTCTACACCTCCTCCTGCAGAAGTACTGAAACTTGTAGTATTTTCTGCATAAAACAAACTAATAAGAAATACAGTACAAGACGTACCTTTGCCAGCAACAGCACTTTAATGTCACCCACTCAACTATCTATATACACAGGGGACATCCTTGGCGTTCCCCAAGGTTCTGTCCTAGGCCCCCTCCTCTTCTCTATCTACACCTCCTCCCTTGGCACCCTCATAAAATCCTTTGGATTTCAGTATCATCTCTATGCAGATGATACTCAAATCTACCTCTCTGCACCCGATCTATCCCCCTCTCTTTTAGCTCAAGTTTCCAACTGCCTCTCTAGCATATCCTCCTCGATGACTACCCGTCAACTCAAACTCAACATGTCTAAGACTGAACTCCTAATCTTTCCACCCTCTACTACAGCTTCCACTCCTCAAATATCTCTCACTGTTGACAACACCATCATCACTCCCACCTCCCAGGCCCGTTGTCTTGGGGTTCTACTGGATCCCGCCCTCTCTTTTATTCCTCACATCCAATCGATAACTAAATCTTGTCAGTTTCACCTAAAAAACATCTCCAAAATTCGTCATTATCTTACACAAGACACAGCTAAAATTCTAATACACTCTCTCATCATATCTCGACTCGACTACTGCAATTCCCTTCTTGCTGGCCTACCCATCTCTCGTCTGTCTCCCCTCCAATCCATAATGAACGCCTCCGCTAGACTCATCTTCAATACCAAACGATTAGTGTCTGCAGCTCCTCTCTGTCAATCACTCCAATGGCTTCCCATAGCTTCCCGAATCACATTTAAAATCATGACCCTAACACATAAAGCCCTCAACAACAGTGCACCCCCTTATATCTCTGCTCTTGTTTCAAAATACTCTCCCAACCGCCCCCTTCGTTCTGCTAACGACCTTCTTCTTTCCTCCTCTCTCATCACCTCCTCTCACTCCCGTCTTCAGGACTTTTCTCGTGCAGCCCCTACTATCTGTAACTCCTTGCCTCGCTCCATTAGATTAGCTTCCTGCCTCAAAACCTTTAAAAAATTAATAAAAACTCACCTGTTTAAAAAATCATATCACCTTCAGCCTTTATAATTACAACTGCACACTCCACAGCTTAAAAACACTCCCACCCACAATCTACAGTACAGCTCACAGACCCCTCCAATTGATTAAACAAATTGTATTCACGTTGCCATTTTGTATTTGTCACCCTCTTGTATCACACCTAAACCCTTAGATTGTAAGTTTGCGAGTTTTCAATTGTGTGTCCGTGTCTTGGAAACAAGCACTATGTACATTTGATTATATGCTCAAAAACAGGGCCCTCCATTCTTTAAGGTGTTAAGTTTGTTTTTTGCCATGTACTAACCCCCTGTACAGCGCTACGGAATATGTTGGCGCGATATAAATAAAGATAATAATAATAATCCTCTGGGGGATACTATCTGTGTAGTGCTATCATTTAGGGGGAAAGTCCTCAATTGTCTCTTGGCCCATTAGCCTTACCTTAGGACTGGATGTTCCTCCCCTTACCTGTGCAGCTAAGCTCCTGAAACAGGTTCTTGTTCTTTGTCATAATAATTAGGACTACTGAAGGTGGATAAAGGAGAACTTCTATGGATCAGGTGTGAGGTTGTCTGCATGCTATTGTTCTGGGGTGGAATTACCCCTGCCTTAATCACTATTCTCTACATTAAATGTGGGGAGGGGGCCACAGAGGAGGGTACAGTAAGCCTGAGTTCTCCAGTTTTGGCACAGGTTGTACAGTGACTGTGGACTTTGGAGCTACACAGCTTGGCTCCATCTTGTTTATTACAAGCTCATTTGCCATCAGCTACTGCTCCGCTGCTCTGCGCATCTTCCGGCTGTGTCGGGACCCGGCCAATACTAATGATGTGACGCGCATGTGAAGTCACATTATTAGCATATGCGACACTGCCGGAAGATGCGCAGAGGAGCGCAGGAGCAGCTGCTAATGGAAGGTAAGTGAGGAGAAAGGGAGAGGGTGAGGTAAATAGAGAGGGGTAGGGTGAGGAGGAGGGTTGAGGAGGGAGGATGAGGAGGGGGGTGGAGGTTGAGGAGGGTGGTTGAGGATGAGGAGGGGGTTGAGGATGAGGAGGGGGGTTGAGGATGAGGAGGGGGTTGAGGAGGAAGGATGAGGAGGATGATGATAAGGGAGGGGGAAGGAAAGAGACAAGAGGGAGAGGGGGTGAAAAAAACACAGGGTAGGAAGAGGGTGGGAAGAGACAAGGGGGGGGGAAAGACACAGGGTGACATGAGTATAAGCCGAGGGGGCCTTTTTGAGCCTTGAAAAAAGGGCTGAAAAACTCGGCTTATACTCGAGTATATACCGTATATCAATATGATAACAGTCATTACATTTTCACTTTAGGACACTATTAATGGTTAATTTACCATTGAAGCTAAGGGATCATTTGATATTTTTAAAACCTGCAGAAGATCTGTTAGGATGCCTATATATGTCTACGTAAGATGGGAGTGTAAATAAAATGGCTAAGTACAAAACAGCTAAATTCAAGCTATATGTGATTACTTTAAAACCCCTTTAATGCTCATCTATGGCCATAAATCAATATAACACTGGGGCTACCAGGGCAATTTAAGATATAACTTTGGGAGCCTTTTGGTTTCCCACAAGTAATAAGTCACACAAAGCTCCAATTTTTTTTCACAAATGAAAACTGAACCCCTAAAACAACTCTTTGGCAATGGGTCAAGGACTTGGCCATCAGAAAAAGAGCTTGTAACATTTAAAAGTTGCTAGTACAACCAACTCACCCCATTTCTAAGATTATTTATTTATCTATATTTTGTCTATCTCAGAATTTGGATGGTCTGGGGATGTATTGGGCTATCAACCAGTAGAAAAGTCATTAATTGTCTCTTGGCCTATTAGCTCCCCTCAGGGATGTTCCTCCCCTTACGTGAGTGCAGCTAACCTCCTGAAATAAAAATGGGGCCTCATTCAATTGGCCAAAAAGCATTTACTCAACCCCGTAATGTAGTCCATAAATGGTGCTGATATTTCATTGACTACATTTTGCTACTCTCATTCCAATTGCGAGTTAAAGGCTCAAAATCACTGCGGTTGTCAAAACCGCAACTCCGTCATATCACCTACTTTTCAAGCCCGCAATTTTTACCAGTGCTAAAGATGCAAATCGTTATTTAATTACAACAATTCAACAAGCCCGCAATTGCCTTCAAACCCGTAAATGGCAAACGTATCAAAAAATGATATGAGTACTAGGACAAATGTAGCAAAAAAAAAGGACTCGCAAGTGGCTTAAACACCTGTTCATAACACTGCAAAAGCAATTAAACACACACTACTGCACTTAAAAATATTGGGAAAGCAATGAAAGGCACGGGAATTAATTGTACAATAGTCTTAAGCTCGCAAACCTGCAATCATTTTTTTTTTTAAGTTTTATATCCATGTTATATCAATCCTAGGAATCAAGGATTTAATACATATCATTGAACCTGCATAGACTAGAACAGCTGCTTTGTTGATTTCTACGTTTCTGGATTATGAGTGCAATCACAAATTGTACTTCTAAACACTAATTAATTGTAGTATAAATTCCATGTTTTATTGATATCATGATGATGGTCTCATTTACTATTGGCTCTGTCTAAAAAGTAACTTACGGGTTTGCTTAATTGATCATGATCATGCCCTGAGATACTACATACAGGTTCATGGTTTGTGTGTGGAGGCTGTGAGCATGTAATTACGCCCCCCCCCCCCCCCCCCCCCGACCTTGGCGCCCTGCAGAACAGCACGCAGTTATCAGGGCGCCAAAAACTGCGCCCTGATGACGCTCTGCGCTCCAGCCTGCATCCCATCTGCCACAGAGGCTTCTCATGCGTGAGCACCCCATCTCATATTTACTGGACCTGCTTGGCAAGGTAAGGGTCTGACAGTGTGCCATATAGGCCAGGCATTGCTTCATGTGTCACTAGGAGCATGTTGCATTGCATGTTTATCACACATGCAAATAATGACAGTGACATTACATACAATATGTTCCTAGTGACACATACCAGTCCCACATGGCACACTGTCAGCTCGTTACCTTGGCAGCCTCCAGCAAGTCCAGTAAATATGAGATGGGGTCCTCTGTGGCAGATGGGATGCAGACTGGAGCGCAGAGCGTCATCAGAGCCCAGTTCTCGGCGCCCTGATGAAGGCGCACTGTTCGGCAGCGCGCAAAGATCAGGGTGCCGTAATTACATGTTCACAGCCTCCACAAAGGACGTGCCACCTGTAATTACGGGTTAGTGACAATTAAATACATCTAAATGTTTCTAAAAAAATTAACCCAGAGCCAATATGTCAGGTTACAGGTAATTACGGGCTTGCAATTCAATAAGGTTTCTACATGTTTGTCGTCATACAATTATGACTACTGAAGATGGATGGAAGATCAGATCATTTTTTAGCATACCTGACACCACTTGATACCTTCCATGATTCCTTGTCCACAGAAAGCAGATGGTAGACAGCAATGCTCAATCTCTTCACAATTTCTTCCCGGCACCTGTCTACATTTGTTTCCCTTTTTCTTAACACCTTATAAAATAAAACAACTTAGTTCCACCTTGTGTTGACATCTACACATCAGATTGTTCAATTTAAACAAATCATAAAATGATATAAAAATAACAATACCAGTCAGCCACCATGGGATTTCTCCTTTGCAGCCAAGAACATTTACTGCGGGGTTAAAATCATGTGCTTAAGAAACGATATTTACACTATAATCCCTGGGCTGTGGTTTAGAGTTTGATTTTGAGTCTGTGAATTTTAAATGGTACCAAACATCCAAGTTACGAGGCAGACGCGGCAAATGGCGTGGCAGGTGTCACTTGAGTAAGTACTTTTGCTTTATTGCAGCTGTAATAGCTGTTACTTGATGGAAGTAATGCACTGATGCGTGCGCTGTAAAGAATATTAATTCGTTTAACTAGGGCACGCAGTCTTATTTTAGCAACTGCTGATATTTAAATGAGGTGTAGAGTTAGAATTTTTTTTTGTGCTGGTGTTAATTAAGTAGTAGTGAAAAATTACCACCTTGGAATAAAAGTGTGAAAGCCGCGCATTTGACAAATGAATAAAATAACAACTTATTAATACCTTTACCGGGGGAACGTGGACAGGACGTATCTTGGCTTTCATTTTGTAATTGAAGCGATGACATCTTAATCCAAATTTAGTCATTGACATAAAAAAGTAGATGGACTATTTTAGATATAATAAAAAACGTAATTTAAAAATGCTTTAAATATGTTATGAAGCACTGAATACATGGTGCCTGGGTTCCTTTGGTGCCATGTTGGTATAAAATGACCACTGTGGTCATCATTTTTAAATTGTACTATTTTAGAGAATTAAAATGTAAAAAAATACAGCCTCAGTTTGAGCTCCTTTTTTATGTAATTACGCAGCTGTGGAATCTGCTTCTTGAATTGGGAGGATAATTTGAACGCACAATGTGAATTTGGCAGTTACAACTGCCAGTGCTCTCAGCAAGTCTAAAGGGAGCTCATTAGTTTACAAGCACACACGCACAGGTTGAACTTGATGGACTGAAAGTCTTTTTTCAACCTTAATTACTATGTAACTATGTAACTTGAGAAAGAAACAGGTAGCATCAGGCAAGAAAGCAAAAGTCTGCAGAAAAAGAATAACTGCATATACAAGTTACAAAAAATAACGCTTATGAATGTATTTATTCAGGTATGTGTTTACGTTGCTCAGTCGTGTCCATACTGATTGGTATTCATGGCAGAGATACTGGAATAGATTGCCAGTTCCTTCTCCAGTTAGTCACACCTCCAGGTATTCCTAGGTGGTCTCCCATCCAAGTACTGACCAGGCCCAACCCTGCATGGCTTCAGGGTGGTGTGACCTCTTGGTTACCTGACTGGAATCAAACCCAGGTTGCAGCGTTGAAAGCACCAAATCCTAACCACTGGACCACCAGGGAACCCAATTACATGCAGCTAAGGTAGCATAAATGGGTAATAAGCTTGTTTATTCATTCAGGTACAGTCAAACACACATATACAGTGGTGAAGCTAGTGAATGGAGGGTCTCAGAGTAATTATTTGGGGTCCCTCACAATTTTTCACTAGATTTGTACACAAGCTAAGGATCCCGCCCCTGATGATAGGAAGTAACCTTGGAATGGCTGTACAAGGGTGGGAGTCCTAGCTTGTGTATAATTCATCCTTAGCTTTGCGAGCACATTTGCATGTCCCTGCCAAGGTTCCCAGAGTGCAGTGTAATAACTGTATTTCTCAGAATTCTGGGAAGAAACACTTTTTTTACTTGTTTTAGACATTCAAATGTGAACACAAATGTACTATTTATGTTTTTCTTTTGGTTGGTGTATTTTTTGTTATCAGAGGGGCTTTTGCTGTCATTGTAAGGTCCGCGCTGATCTCCTTTATGTAGGTTTTCATGATAATTAATTAATGAAATCCTAAATGAATATACTTTACCAATTTGTAATGAATATATGCAGGAAGCATTGTGCTGAAGAGCTAACAATCTGTTTTGATGTTCCTGCAGCATATAATGTAGATTTGCACTGTTGTTGAGCTGAGGTGTAAGTGTCAGCAATGAGTGCAGTGTGTAGTGTAAATAGGCTGCGTGCGCGAGGGGAAGCCGTTAGGGTAGCTGTGTACTTCCGCATTCTGTAAGTTAGTGTTGTAAAATGACGCCCAATGTGTATGTACTAGGCGGCTGTGTATGATGTAGCGTCCTTGTTAATAGTGTATGTTGTACCTCGTACAGATTTTTGGAACAGCCGTAGGTGTTTGGTGGTGTTTTGCGTCTCTAGGGGTCATGTAGCCTCGTTTTCGTTTTTTTTTTGGGTAATCATTTTTTCTCTCGCATTGGGGATTTTCGAGTGTTTAAACTCGGTAAATAGTACTTAAATCGAGGTGTAACCTGACTACCAGAATCCTTGGGTGTCCCCCCTTGCTGTGGGTAAGCTATTTATTTTATTTTTGTGTGTATTTAGTGTTTTTTTTATGTTTTCCGCTGTGCACGGTTCGTCCGTTAAGGTCGTATTTTTGCAATGTTTTTCGTTCTAAGCCCTGTGGCTCCTATTTTTTTGTGTATGTCCGTATTATGTCATTGCTTGTTAGACTGTTTTTTTCAAAGACCTGCTTCTGTGGCAGTTTGTAGCCACTTGTGAAGCGGCGTAGAGCCTCCACCTTGGTAAATACGGCCCCTAGCATATGACAATATATCAAAATTATGTAAAAAAAAACTGTTTCTAGCACGAAATGTCTTATATTTTAACAATAAAAGGAAAGTGCAATTTAAAGCATACAATAGCCCGGATACAATAAGGCAAGTGTCTGCAACCTATAGTTCTGGAGCCAAATATGTACAGATCAATACAGATCAACATATGGCTGTAGATTTGACCTTGCCGGAAATCAGTCAGAATACAACTGTGAATTCAAATCAGTGTCAGCGTGCCTAATTTATTTTGTGCTACATAGTTTTGAACAATTTTATAAAATATGAAAAACAATTCTTTACATTTTATTGCCGATTTTGAATACAAAGATATTGAAATGTGTAAGTTATGCAATTGCTAAATAAATCATATGTATTAATTCCATATGGAAGCCCTATATGTACAGTATGAGAAAGTGTTTGTGTCAGTGGGTGTGTGTGGGTGACCTGTCAATCAGTTCTGAGAAATATAAATAAGGCAAATAAATTGACTATTCCAGAATTCTAATATTGTGAATTATCCTACTGCTGGAGCTAGAATCTGGAGTACAAATATGCAAAACTATTTTTGTTTAATAAATGGGTCACCCAATGTGGAAGTATGAAATAAAAAAATGTGCTTAGCCTCCCATAAATTATGGATAAACTCCTAGCATATTTGAGAAGGCATTCTCGGTGTATGACAACGACTATGAGAAACACTTAGAAAATGTCTATTTTTATGGTGTGTTGACCCAGGGGAATGTAGTCCAAGAATGTCCTAGTTTTATCATATGAGGTTCATGGCACTCAAAATGCACATCTCTAAATGTATTTTTGTAATATGATGACTACAGTTTGGTCTTGCCCCAAATCAGCAGAGCCCATTGAATATTCTAAATAATTAAAGGGAAATGGACATACCCTGGTTAAGCTGTATGGTTCTTTAACTTGGTATTTGTGTCATGAGCTCATTGTAGGAGGCCAAGAGCAAATAATTAGTCTAGGTGGAATAGTCTGTATTCATGCATTCTCCAACCATGTCCTGACTTAGGAATTCAAATTTAAATGAGGCATCTAGAACTATCATCTAGAACCATATCACCTTAATTTACGCAATATATCGTAACTCACCTTTCTATACCTCACTCATACCCTTTAGACTGTAAGTTTGAAAGTTTTCAGTCTTGTTGGGTGCTTTAAAGAAAGCTCTTTGTTTGCTTGACTTTAAAATCAATAACAGGGCCCTCCATTTTTTCGTAATTTGTTAAGTTTGTTTTTGTCTTTTATCTACCTGTACATCGCTATAGAATATGTCGGCGCGTGACAAATAAAGCTTAATAATAATAATAATAATAATAATAATAATAATAATAATAATAATAATAATAATAATAACTAAGCTTAGTAAAAGAAGCCCATATTTTTTTAAAATATATAAATAAATAAGTAATTGCTATTATTATTCTCAGCAACTTGAGCAATGCATCCAGGATTATCCTGGAGAAACCTGGAAAGGAGCTTGAGAAAGAAAATGGGAATTACTGTAATCTTAATGGAAAAGAATTGTGTGTGTTTGCATTGCTCAGTCATGCCTGACTCTCCATGACCTCATGGACTGATCCACTTGGTATTCATGACAGCGATACTGAATTGAGTTGCAGTTCTTTCTCCAGTGTGCCACAGCATATAACTCCTGGTGTTCCAAGATGGTCTTCCATCCAAGACGTGATTAGGCCCAACCCTGCTTGGCTTGAGGGTGGTGTGACCTCTTGGTTCCCAGACTGGAATCAAACCCAGGTTGAAGCAGTTAAAACACTGAATCCTAACCACTGGACCACCAGGGAACCCAGAATTACTTATTTGTAAATAAGACATTCTCAATAAGGGTGCCAGCTAGGAGCTGGACTACATATAGGACTAACTTATAGGACCATATAATTCATAAAGCAAGTTTTAAATAATTCTAAATGATTTTTTACATATAAAATGAGTACTGAAAAAAGTACATTTTTTATTTGTGAAAATGGTGCCAACAATCAAGCAGTTCTTCTAAAGGACATAAAGAGGCTATAATGACCCATTAACATTTTTACACATTTAAAAGTGCATGTTTTATAAATTATAAAAGTTTTTACTATGCAAAATAAAGTGATGAAAATAAACAGACAGAGCAAAAAATATTGTGTTTGATCTGCTTTTATATCACCAGTGTTCTTATCTGATTTAGATTATAATCAATGAGAACAAATGCATAATATGGTGAAGTGCAGACATCCATAACTCTATTTCCTGAGAAGATAGGGGGAATAAACAATCCTACACTGTCTATATTTAAGGTACGTTTTCTACACTATAGTTCATTTTTTTCACCCATATAATATACATACATGCTAGAATATTTGGGATTTCAGGGGCCCTTTAAGTATTATTCTAATCTTTCTTCAAGGTCTGTTTGTTGAAAAAAGATATTAGGTTTATTCGGACCTTTCCTGTTGGGTGGCCGCTAGCAGTGGCGGCAGCAGTGGTGGCGGTCGGCCGGTAGATGGCGCTGCTGAGATTATAATGCCGATTATACTGGATTTAATCTGAAAGGGGGCATTAGGGTAAGGGTTAGGGTAAGATTAGGGTAATGGTTAGAGTAAGGTTTAGGGTTAGAGTAAGGTTTAGGGTTAGGGTAAGGATAATGGTTAGGGTAAGGTTTAGGGTAAGGGTAATGGTTAGGGTAAGGGTTAGGGTAAGAATAATGGTCAGGGTAAAGGTTAGGGTAAGTTTTAGGCTAAGGGTAATGGTTATGGTAAGGGTTATGGTAACAGTTTAAGGTTAGGAATTGTGTAAAATGTCGACAGTGCCATCTAGCGGTCCCTCGTTCTGCTGCTACCGACACTGCTCCCGGCCACCCAACAGGAAAGATCTGTATATTCCAGAAATTATATATATTATTTTTGTGGAGTTAAAGGCACATCAAGGGCTTCTGGATTTTGCTAGGTATATAATATATTTATGTATCTATTTTATTTATGTATTTATAATTTTATTAAAAGTTGTAGAATCTATATCATACAAAATGTACCTGCTTCGGTCTGCAGCTCATGAAGACACATGACCTAAGCAAGTCCCAGTAGGTATGTACGGATCAGGGTTAAACACAATTACCTCTAACCTATCATGATTAGACACAGACTACTTCTTGGGAGGAAAACACACTGACCACAGTGTTTATTGGTAAACACAAATAAACTTAACCATAACCATTAATAAATAAACATAACCATAACTACGTGAGGGGAAGAGCCTGGCCAGAGACAGTACGCCCTACGCCCTGAAGCCTCATCCAGGGCCTACTGTGTTGTAACATCCGTACCACCGTAGGGTAGGATTTTATCCATTTTACTTTTACATTTTATTTAATTTTTGTTTTGTTTTATTTTTCTTCTTTTTTTTTATTTTTATTTAAACCATATCATAACTTTAAACAACAATACTCTAGGGATGGGTGGGTGGGTATCTTCCCTCCTGGCTAGCTGGGGGACTACTGATGCAATTGGCGCCAAACACAGCCTATAAGTGGCTCCGCCTCCCCCCGCTAGCCACCTCCCTCCATACCCGGTACTGCCAGGTCAAGGGGCCCTCCTTCCAACCACAGCAGGCTGGGGTGGCCTCCAGGATCATCACTCTGTAGTACTGGCTGTAAAGTATCATATTAGCCAATCTGAGACATGGTCACTGATTGGCTAGTATGAGACGCTGCAAAACCAATACTACAGAGTCTGTTTCTTCATTAGGTGCAGACGGCAGACTCAAACAGGTAATGTTTATTGATTTTAGCCAGTAAAAACACAGCTTATAAGCACTTCTTAATAAAATAAAGTACATCAAAGGAAAGAGATACCCAGGGATATTATATACCTAGTGAAATCCAGAAACCTTCCATATCCCTTTAAGGGAAGACAATACGACGGGAATGAGGAAGAATGATTTTATGGGTATAGTTATTTCCGAGCACATGGATTTCCTTCGATTTCTTGAGCATGGTTATTTAGTGTTGGGTCTGACAGTTAAATGAGTATAATCACTAAGGGGGATCTTGGGCTTCCTATTGATACAAGCCACCTGCTTTCAGTCTCCAAGCTGAAAACATTTTAAATGCCTTTACTTAATTGCCTAGTTGCATCATGGTTTAACAAAATAATATTTTTGATACAGTGATGATAGTAATTGGAAACTATACAAGGGATGTTTTTACATGAATTCACTATGAATTAAAAACAAAAGGACGCTTATAAAACTGATATGCTAATTACCATGTGCTGGAAACAGACAAAAATTATATATCAGTGTGAAATAATAATATCAGATACTAGCTAGAAAGACACTGACTATGGTAATTTTAAAGAAAGCTGAATTTTCTTCCTTAAAGTTAAGAAAATGGCTACAAATATATAACAGAGATTGGGGAAAAAAAACAAAAATGAAATATAAAATATATAAAAAAAAGGAGTTATAAAATGTGCTCCAATATCCTAGAAATAAAACATATTTTTTAATATCATGTCCAGTTTTTTGTTTTAGTCTTCTTTGATCATGGTGACATTATAATTTATAAAGGACCACTGAGGACAATTTTGTTTCTTGAATAACTAAACAGGAAGATGGGTAACATTTTCATATTTTACATTTTGCAATTTTATATTCTTTATTGCATGGCACTATTTTGATTTCATTATTGCTGTTGCCTGTTACTTTCTCATCTGGGTGTGTCTTTGTAAACTAATTAACATATGTGTAGTCCTGCTGACAGCACTGGCAGATGCAACTGCCACATTCCCAATTGTGCAGACACTTCCTGTATATTCAAAGTCTCCTTCAATCTCCGGAAGTTGATCTACTGAAGCCAAAGTTGTAGATTCCATAGCAGCATATTTGTGTATAAAAGAAAATGAATTAGAGGCTGTATTATATTTTTACATTCTAAAAACATTTTGCAGATTTCAAAGTATAGTTCTTCACAATAGTATATTTTAAAAGTATGACCACTTTGACAACAGCTTTGATAGGGGAGAATGTTGAAGTGAAGTGCTGTGGTGTTGTGGGATACCATGGCAACAGTGACAGTTTCAAAGTGAACTTTAGCTTTCTGCAAGTGACAAAGTGCTGTTTTGTCTCATGAGCTCAGAGTGATGGTAGCAGAATATTATTCTAACATTTTGGATACCTAATAATTGTCAACTTATTGCTGTGGGCTTGAGACATAGTGAGGAAACATGATGCATTAAACCATTTCTTATTTGGTGCTTGGGCCTCCTTATAGAGAATCCCTAGCACCAATACACATAAATGTTACAAAATGTTTTTATTTATTTATTTATTACTGTCTAAAAACATTTAGACCAATATAGAAGAAATTGACCACACTGCTCCTTAAAGCCAGCACATGCTCATATCCTCCGTAGATGGCAAGATCCTTTGTGGATCCTTCTTGTTTACTTTTTGCTCAATTAATGTTGCAATTTTTTTATCTCTTTAAACCACTGACCACAAGCACCAAACAGGAGAGAACTTAAATGGTGGAATCCATTCATATGCCAGTCCAACTGGCCCCTCATCTTGAAAAACACAGTTAACCTTTACGTTTTTTTTATTTGTGCTTTAATGTGTTTTGCCAATAGCAAACAGTCCATTATCATGCCTTCCAACAGTCTCTCATTTGGAAGGCCAGTCCCCATTTTGAAGAACATTATGGAAAATTTTCTCTTTGGCCCCCCGAATACGATGTAATTTCTTTTCATTTTCTTGATTTCTAGAAAAAGATAGAACAAAAGTCGGAGTCGGTTTTGTAGTATTGCTTTTTACATGACTAAATGAATTAACTAAATAAATATGAAGCATAATTCTTATTTTTCATCTTTACTGGACATTAGGTAGACATATTGAATGCAAAGAATTAACCAGCTGCTTTTATCGAAATGTTACTGATAGAAATTGCACCACACATCCCTGTAAAAAGGAATTATAGAAAGAAAGCATGGCTGGCAAATGTGCAGCATATATTGAGTAATAACTTAAAGGGAGATTTCTACCTATATAAAAACACTAGGAACTTGCCCGTCAAAAATGATGGGAGTAAAATTGTAAGCCTAGCAATGCTGTTTGCCATACAATGTAAGGATATGGCCCCTTTGGCGAGCATCGCGAGCCCTGCACTGAGCGCCTTTAGCTGCACTGTAGCTCGCAATGAGTGCCTCCCCCGTGTACTTTACAGGCCCCGCGATGAGTGCCTTTGGCACTCATCTCGAGCCCCGTGGCGCTCATTGTGAGCCTCTCCCCCCACGTGTTTATGGGTCTTGCAATGACTGTTACTGCCTTGGCTTAAGTGTTACTGCCTTGGATTAAGTGTTACATCTTTGATCTCATTTTTACATCCTTCGTCCTCGATTTACGCCCTTTGGACTCGTTTTCGTCGTGCTTACGATTTTTCGCAGGCAATTTTTTTTCTTGCTTAGCTGATTTTCGGCCGTGAAAAAAATCAAAATATGGCTCAAATTAAGTTGCAACCGTACTCAAAGGCTCCCTGGCTCTCCCCCTGAGCTGTGTGTGAGTGTGTAAGTGAATTTAAAGCATATTTGTTGTATTTAGCAGGTATTTCGAGTTCCGTGGTTTGGCCGTTAAAGTCATAATTTTCCAAGGCCCACAGTCCATGTACGTGCTTCGGTTCCTAAGTCCTACAAGCCGTAATTTTGTGAACCACGCTAAGTCCTACTGGCCTTGTGATAGCCTAAGTCCCGCGTTCCTCAACTGCTCACCTCTTTTCGCAAGGCTTACACTGCCTTTGGCGCTCATTGCAGCCTAAGTCCTGCATGCCTCAACTGCTCACCTCGTTTTTAGAGTCTTGCAGTGCAATGAGTGCCTTTGGCGCTCATTGCAGCCTAAGTCCTGCAAGGTTGACGGCTAACCACGCTTTGCAAGGCTTGCAGTTGCAGCCCACAAGGTTGATGGTTTGCCTTGCTTTGCAAGGCTCCCAAAGCATGACCAACATCGTAAACGTTACAAACAACCCCGCAGATATACAACTATATTTATGTGATGTCACTCATTATCAGATCTAGAGCATACTACATATATCAAAGATCAGTGTTCCTTTAAGAATATTTACTTTGCTAAAGATGCTGGTAGTCAACCAGGCCCCTACAGTCCACTAGTTGCCGATTCAAGCTTTCATGGTGGCGGTGGGCGGAGACCAGCAGCACCATGCTTGGCTGGTTTCAACTTACACAGATGGATTAATGTCCAAAGAACACTTGTTGCGTCCCCTAAGTAATGTTTAGATTTTTCACGATTTGAAGATAAAGCGAGTATGACTGTTCAATATCTTTGTCTTTTCCTCATAAAGTTAACAACTAGAATTTGAGCAAATATAGTTTATTTGCACATAGATATTGTTTTTTAGAATGTACTAAGGGTATAACCTATTTAATAAAGATTGCACAAAAACATTCTAAAGTAAGATTTTATATAGTTCCAAATAGGGTCTAAATTTAATTTGAACAGTAATTAAAGATTTCATAATGTACACAATATGAGGAAAGAGAAAACACGATTGCTAATTTTGTAAAATTGAGAATTCACAGAAGTAAAAAAACATTTTTTTATATATTTAATTTTTAGAATTGTATTTATTTTTTGCTCACTCACAAATAAAAATAGTATAATAGAGTGCTTCTAAAGTATCTTAAGTAACAACTTATAAACATATCACTAAAAGTAGGACCTTTTAGTGGGGTGATAGATAGATGAGGAATTGGCACAGAGTTTCATTATATAGATTACCATCAAGTACGGATCACTGTGCATCGTTGGATTTAATAACAGTGTAAAGTCCATGTGGAATGTCGTTCCTTCCTATAAACCATTAACAGATATTTCAAGCTTCGGTCCCTGTTAAAAAGAAACAACGCCATATTGGTTTTCAAACTTTTTTGGTTTGATGTTCTTCAGGCACTTGCTGCATCGCCGCATGAGATTGGTCAGCGGGGACATGCTGGGAGGATGTTAGTCACAAGAAAAAGAAAAGCGTAAATTATTGTTTGTATACTTTGTGTGTAGATTTTATTGAGAACCTGGGTCAGAATTTCTAATGCATTTGAAGATTATTAGTCAAAATGGGCTTAAATCTGCCCATTTTGTGATATTCAGCCTTTAATAGTTTTTTTAAGGAGAAGGAACACATCATTTGTCTGCAGGAAACGCACTGGCAACAAGGGAAGTTCCCGAAATTCCGAGATAAAAATTATACATCAAATTACAATTCAACTTTTAAGTAAAAAGCCCGAACGGGTCTCGATATTTTTTCATTATAACTTGAAATTAGAAGAAAAATAGGATGAAATTGATACAGAGGGTAGATTTATTATGTGGTTGGACAAAATATATAATCAAGATTATACAATTCTCAATCCATACGCACTCAACAAAGGACAAATATGATTTTGAATCACGTTTTTAAGATTATGAGGAAATACATCCAGGGCTTAGTGATAATATGTTCAATTTATACCTCAATCCAGAATTAGACAGGAAGTCAACCAAAAGGCCTAATCCAGACCCTTAGATGTTGAGGAAGTATAATAAACACCAAACAGTATAATAATAATAAAACCAGAATAATAAACGGCAATCTGTACGATGATTGACCATTTCATCCTAACGAGAAAGACTACACATTTTCTCCTATAGACATGAATAAAATACTAGCTTAGATTAACAGATTATCACACTTTGAAACATTTTATGGCAATCGAAATAGGCCCTAAAGCATGGTCAGACCACTTGATGATCAAACTAACAAGAAAAGGAGAATACAAAGGAACCTTAAGACCCCCTTGGAGATATGACAGTTCGCTTCTCAAGGACGATACCATGAAAGCTAACCTTTTAAAGGAAATAAATAACTTTTTTGATACCAATAATAATTCGGTCAAATCTCATACCGTTCTCTGGAATGCTTATAATGCGTATATCAGAGGAATCCTTTTAACATGGCAGACACATAGAAAAAACAGTGCGGGTTACCCCTGAGAGATCTATACTGTATATCTAATTAGCAATATTAGAAAGATAAAACAAGCTGCATCCAAACAGAAATAATATAGATCAAATTAATTGAATTCAAGTTCAGATTAGAAAGATTGTTCAATCAATAGTAGACAAATCCATTTGGTCTTTACACCAAATATTGTATCACTACATTAATAAAGCTGGTAGAACCCTGGCCAACAAAAAAAGTAGTAAACAAAAGAATCGATGCATTTGCAAATTAATATAAAAAAACTTTATATTTTAAAAGAAGTCAGGAAATTCAAAAAAAATTAAAAGAAATAAATTTACCCAAAATTTCCAACTCAGGACTTGAAATGTTGAAAAAAGAAATAACAGAAATGTAATTAACATCAGCCATATCTGATTTAAAAATAGGATCAGCTCCAGATGGTCTGATCAATCAATATTACAAAGTGGGTAACCAATTGTATGGTAAAATCCTTTAATTAAATAAAAATCAAAGGTAGGGCTCCTGCTGAGATGCTCAAGGCCACTATTATAACAATTCCCAAGAAGAACCAAGAGTTACCACAATGTAAACATTTCAGACCAATATCCCTGTTAAATAGATTAAATCAGGTCATAACTAAGCTAGTATCAACTGACCAAACAGGTTTTT
The DNA here is from genome assembly GCA_027410445.1 of Discoglossus pictus. NCBI lineage: Eukaryota > Metazoa > Chordata > Amphibia > Anura > Alytidae > Discoglossus > Discoglossus pictus. Next base: position 385,027,276 of record CM050167.1, read on the forward strand.
ACCCCAGGGAGGCAAGGATCTCATAACATCAGAAAAGTTATGAACCTGCTGTCTTACTCAAATATCAAGAAATTATCTACAGTTTGTGTATCTTTGGATGCAGAGAAAGCCTTTGACAGAGTTGGGTAGGAATTTATGGACCAAACTCTGCAAAAATGTGATTTTGGCGAGTTTGCTTCTAAGGCTATAAAAGCCTTTTATATCAACCTATACACCTCTGTCGTTGGCTCTGGTTTTAAAATCAGCCAAATGTAATATATCTAATGGTACAAGGCAAGGCTGCCCCCTATCTCCAGGTATTTTCATATTAATAAACCTTTGGCTGAGTCCATTAGAACATCTACAAATGTAGTAGGTATAACAATTGGAAAATTAGAAAATAGGGTAACCTTATTTGCAGTTGACATAATGGTTACATTGACAGACCCACTGAAATCCTTAAAAGGATTACAAGATCTGATACATAGATAAAGTATGATATCAAACTATAGTTTAAATACTGACAAATCGGAATCATTGCTATTAAACACTTCTGACACTGAGCAAACAATGTTGAAATCAAAACACAGTTTTTTATAGAAATTGTAAAATATTAAACATCTGGGAATTTATTAAAGCAGAGACTTTAAATATATGTTGCAAAAAATATATACTACACTTTTGGGTAAACTCACTGAAACGTTGTCCTCCTAGAAAAATTTGAATTTGCCTTAGTCGGGCAGAATTATTGCGGCAAAAATGTTTCTCCTTCCCAGATTTTATTATTTAACTTGAAGTATTCCATTACCTATCCCTCTCTTGACCATAAAACAGTTTCAAAGCCTAATAGATTAGTATATTCAGAATTCTAAAAAAGTTAGATTGAAATGATCTATCATGGCTAAAAGGTTTAAACCGGGGGGGGGGGATGTCTTATCCCATTATTAAAGCCTATCAAAATGCCACTATGGTATCTCATCTGATTTGATGGTTTGAACCTAAGAATTCCACCAAGTGGTTACAAATTGCAAATAGTTTTGCTGTGAAGCGGGAATTGAAAACAATGATTTTCCATGTAAGGTGTCAGGAAAATGCAATAACAGAAAGTGCAGACATTATTAAACAATGTATGAAATTTTGGGTAAGAAACAAATTTTTTAATAGCCCCTTTACCAAGCCCCTTGATTTCATTAAACGATTTGTCTAAAATTCTTAATATTCCAAAATTAAAAACTTGGAAGACATGGGAGCTTAATTTACTTAAAGTTCTCTTCAGTGATGGAGCAATAACCCCCTTTGAAACACTAAATAATAAATTAGGCCTCCCACCTAATTTTTGGCTGGATTATCATAGACTTAAAATAGGCCTTTTGAATCTTAAGAACTATCATAACGCATACAGACCCTTAACAACTTTTGAAAAGTTATTAACCAACGTTGAAAAATCAAATATAGTTTCTAAATGTTTTACCATTCTAAGGGGTTATTTAGAAGAAACAAATCCAATAAAAAAGAAATTGTGGGAAAAGGCTTTACAAACCTCATAGGGTGAGGAAATTTTGGCTTGGAGCCTTAATTTACACCCACAGATTCATTAAAAATGCGTCTTACAGAGAATTTTTTTTTAAAATTATTAATAGATGTTATATAGTTCCAACTAATCTCACTCAAATGTCTAAAGATTATTTAAAATTTTGTTGGTGAGATTGTGGAGTAGTGGGTTCCTATGTGCCTATAAGGTGGAGCTGTGATAAGATCCAGAAATGTTGGTTAGCATGCTTTAAACAAATCTCAATAATTCTTAAGATCCCTATTCCTGCGACCTCTATAATAGCTCTGTTGCACATTTTTCTGGACAGATTAGACCTGGACGTCAAAGCTTTCTTATTGCAAATAGTAATGGTGGCTAAATGGTTTATTGTTCGTAAATGGAAACAGACAGCTGTACCAAGCTGGACAGAATTGGAATCAATCACTATGAAAAATAGAAACTTTGGAAAGGAGTTTGTAGAAATCAGATTATCAAAAAATGTAAAGGTAAAATGGCAAAGATGGGATAATTTTCTAACTGAGAAAGCATATAGGTCGCTTAGCCCTCAGGTTTGCTGACAGTCTAAACTCGCCCCCACCCACGGACTACCCCAATGTTTGCTTTCTTGTTTTCTTGTTTTTTTTTGTATTTATGTTTTTGTTTGTATTGTCAAAAATTTTGTATGCAATATTTGTTGCTTTTTGTATGTATGATCGTTTTTCAAAATAGAGAACGAGGAAAAAAAAAAAGAGCCATATAACACAATTATTTTTAAATAAAGATTTAATAGAGGATGCTTTAAACATTACCAAAGTTGTGTTTTGCATGAAAAGTATTGAGAAAAAGCTGTTTTAACTTCTTTGAATTGACAGAAAGTGCAGAGAGCAAGGCAGTCATTGTATTTGCAAATTAAAAATTAAAATTTGCAGTTCCATCTGGTAGAGTATTAAAGGCAATTGTGAATTTGTAAAATAAAATGCATTACACGTGCTAACTCCCCTCACAAGTGAGACTTTACCATCTATTTTAACTTTGTCCAGTAAATGTCTTTAATACAGATATCACCCAGTATAAAGATCTGTTTAATATAAACTCTGATTTGTATTTTATCTTTTATTCTTTGACGTTTTATGTTTATAAATAATCTCACTAAAAATTATCTTTTAGCCGCCCTTCTAAGTGGATTTTGCAATTCAGTGTGTTTTATAATAGCAGTAATTTCACCTGTTTTCAAGTATTTGAGTGCTCATACAGACTTACAATTGATGTCTACTAGTAGGATGCACATGGTACCAATTATGTATTGGTCACATTAGTTTGGTAGGATAAAACCAAACATAATGTAGAGATACAGGGATTTTTAGCTTTCACAAAGCTGATGAATAAACTTACCTGCCATCATCAAAAGATGCAGTTATATATTAGCTCTGGAGTTCTTTACCACTTCATGGATAGTTCCTCCAATTTTCTTCAATTTTGTGTGTTCTTATATAGATACAATTGCGTGTTCTTTTCTAAAGGGAATCATTTCCGAATAAATGTATTTAACTCTTTCATACTAGTTCCTAATTATTTTCCCTGTTGACCACACAATTACTGAGAGTTCTGTGGACCACTTCACCATTTTTGAGGGACTATGTGGAGCGTTTTTCTGCCTTCTTATGTTTTATACCATATTGGAGTATATCATCTACACTTTTTATGCACTACTTGACTATGCATTTTTATTAATATTTGAAAATCTAGTTTCATACTTTTTTAGTAGATCCGCCGACCACCTGAATGCAGCTTACAGACCATTGTTAGTCTAAGGACCACAGTTTAGGAATCTTTGAGTGTAACCTACTTGTACACTTATATTAAGTTATTGCTCATACAACTTAAGCAATGGAAACTATTATAACTATACATTGGAGTAACTAAAATTGCTATTTGAGTTTTATTATTTTACTTTAAAGTGGCACGGGGGGTTCCAAATATGATAAAACTGAAAAACTTATTTAATAACACATATTTTTTCAGTTGAATGATATATGAAAATGTATTTTTATAATATTACTATTACATTGAAGTTAGTAATAATTAGCTGTCAATCAGCTCTTCTGATCCTCCCTCAAAGGGCTGACTGCAATTTCTGTTTAATGGGCCATTGTCCTCAGTATAAGTCTTGTGCAAAACAAAGGCTGCTCATGCTCAGATGTTGGGGTCATTTATCTTGTCAGTCTAGTTACGCATTCAAGACAATAGGTTCAGAACTTCAGAATGTAATCAATAATTACCAGCAATAATGGTGGTTCATTCCAGTCATGGAACCAAGAGGTCACACCAACCTGAAGCCATGCAGGGTTGGGCCCGGTCAGTACTTGGATGGGAGACCACATAGGAATACCAGGAGCTATATGCTGAGACCCACTGGAGAAGGAACTGGCAACCCACTCCAGTATCTCTGCCATGAACACCAAGTGGATCAGCATGGTGTGTTGCAGACCATGAGGTCACGGAGAGCCAGATATGTGAGCTACACAAACAAAAATTAAACAGACAGTGCGGGACTGATTGACAGCTAAATATTGCAAGCTTCAAAGTAAGATTACTGTAAGAAAATATCATTTTTTAAATAACATTCCATTGAGTTTAATGAATATTGTGAAGTGATGGGATGCATATTTGTGATGCACTCATCACAACCCAATACAATCTATCAGAACCCATCATTATCCATATTGGTGGCTCAGTGAATACACCCCAGTTTACTTATACTGGTGAATTTTTTAAATACATTTTCCAAAAAATAAATTAAGTTAGAAATACAAAAATAATCCTTGTTTCAATAGTTTTTCTTCCACTTTCTCTTATATTTTGAGTCACCAATGATGCAGAAAGTGTCATCCCAATGCCATATGAGTAGCATCTTGTCCATATGAATTAGGATATTCTGGGCAATAGAAACTTGTTGGCATAGAGTCTTAGCCCTCCTTTTGCCCAGGCATAGAGATTTCAATTTTTTTTTTTATATTTAGCAGATCTTTTGTTTTACAATTTTCTAATAGAAAAGTACTTGCTAACATATGTTTCTGCTGTGTCTTACTGGTTTAAATCTCATTTGGTGCTCATTTGCTTGGTCCCCTTCCAGCATTTGCCTGTTTAATCTGACACTCACAGAAATTATATAGATAGATACGTCTAGAGTTAAATTGGTTTTGCGAGTAACACAGGAAAGTATAGGTTTGATAAATAAGCCATAATGGAGATGCTTGAATGGTTTCCAAGAGATTTCAGGTCTTCATCTTCATATCGTACAAGCATTGCATGGTGGGGTTCTGGATAAGACATCATCCTGTCATTTACATGATTAAAGTCATGCATGTGAGGAGTTGCAGAGAGACAATACACGATCTAATCAAAGCCATAGCTCGGAGAATGTGACATTTCAGAGAAGAAGATGTATTTACTGCGGTAAGAAAATAAAGTAAATGTGTGATGGCAAGCAAGCAGAACAGCAAGTGATCTATTCGTACTATATATTCCGTTGCCAATTTGCAGCAAAGACCTCTTTAAAACAGAACATTTTAAATAATCTCTTTAGTTCCTTTGCACAATCTCCCGTTCCCAAGCGTGGCTTAACATCCTGCAGTGACTTTACTTCATTAGGAATAACGTATATCCTGCTTGTCAGATGTGATTCTCTGAAAATTTCTTTCATTACAGCAAATAGATGTTTATTACAAAAAATATAGTCCCATAAACTCTTTAAAATATTCAAACTATTGTGTATCCGTCAGTCTTGCAGCCTCTCCGGTGCATATTGAGATTTTGAAGTGAGCTAATATTTCAAAATATATGCTGTTCTTTTCTTCTACTTCTATTCTGCTCTATTACATATAAATGTGTATGCAGAGATGCACATTTAGAGCAATGTTCAATTCATTTTCATAAATACATATGAAATATTGACTTTATGACTTTATAAGCCTTATAAATATAGAAAATATGTTAACGATATTTATATTCGCGCATTGTGCATCCACAGAATCTTCCCTTTGCAATAACATTTCAAATGGTTTTGAGAATTAGACATAAATCTTGAAAATAATAAAACATTTATCAGATTAGTTAAATTAATACCATTAAAAATATCTATGCTTTAAATCCATTTTTTATATGAATGTGTTGATTTTCCACAAAATAAGCAAATTTATTCTAAATTTAGAATAGATATGTTTCCTTAGGATGTTTACCTATTTACAAAAAATTAAGTGGCTGACCAGTTGCAAATGTACGAATAATTTTGCCCAATATTTAAATACTAGGGGCCTCATTCTATTATCGTCCGTAAATCGGCCGTAAGGCTGCGATTCCTTGCAGGGGTTCGGTTACCTCGCAATTCTATTATACGGCCCCGCAAGGATCTCCCCTTACGGCCGGCCGCATATCTTGGAACCGGCCGTAAGCTCCAGAATTTTTAAAGTCAAATATAAATTGAAAACTGCACTGTAAATCTTTGTAAATGCTAGGGATCATATTGGGGGACATGAGGATTAATAGTAACCCCCTCTCAAGCTTGCACATCAGCCCAAACCCGAGTTCTAATTAACTGTTTATTTTCCGGCCGCAGCGTGGCCAGGTCTGAGGTGCTCCAAGCACTCTGGACTTTTTACATGGATATTTGACATATTTAATAAAACATTTTTTTTACGGATTTGAGTATAGGGGAATGTTGTGCTATTTTTGCTAACACCTACAATCACTTTATAGTCTCCTCAGAGTGCAGGATGGCTTTATTTCTGCTTTATAATGTGCTTAATTGGTGCTACCTGTTTGCTGCAAGTAAGCTGCGGCTCGGTTTTAGCCTTGCAGAGAGGGTTCCCGGAGCAATAGAATAGCAACCGGGCTTTTCTTGCGGCCGAAACTCTTGCGGCCGTTTTTGATCAAAGGCTTTCCTCTGGCGCGTGCGGCCGCAAGGGATAGCAAAGCGCCGGCAGCAAGCCTGCCGGAATCCTCGGCCGGAAGGGAATAGAATAGCAGAATAGCTTGCGGCCGGTCCTTGCGGCCCCACTGCGCCTACGGCCGATAATAGAATGAGCCCCTAGGAACTTACCCGTCAAAAATGACGGGAGTAAAAATTGTAAGGCTGGGAATACGCTCATCGTGGGGTTCGCAATGAACTCCTTTGGCACTCATTGTAAGCTTCTCCCGCTTCAGCGATCATCTGATGGCTCGCAATGAGCGCCCATGTGTCTCTTTCCAGCATCTCCTCCCTGTCCCTTCCCTTTGTCTTTCTCCTCTGTGTGTAAGGTGAACGTTTGCGTGACGCGTGGTGTTGTTCGTGTAAGTGTTACTGTCTTCAGCGGCGTGTATTTTGTAAGTTTTGCTAGCCTGGCGTTGCTGAGCCTCGTTTTCCTGCTGTTTCTGAAATTTTACGTTTTTCGTCCTCCATTTTTTTCCTTGCAAATATGTGTCGAATTTGCTTGCAACCTCACTCCCAGGCTTCCTGTGTCTACCCCTGTGCTGTGTGTGAGTGTGTTATAATTTGTTGTACATGATTTCTTTTTTGGGGTGTTTTTTAGAGTCACGCGCTTGAACAGCTGCTCGCCTCGCTTCACAAGGCGAGCAGTTGCGTGTCCGGCTTGCTCATTGCAGCCTAAGTGCTGGTCACGAAGCGAGGCTCGCCTAAGTACTAAGCCGATGGCTTCAAAGAGCGCGTTCAGCGCTCACTGCAGCCTAAGTACTGCGCCCCTGGCTACAATGAATGTACAAGACATACAGCCTGATATCGCCTGCCATCCTGACCTTGATAATGAGGTAGCGTCTGACTCGTTATACTACCGTACAAATGTTACCGCACCCATGTAACCACATCCTGGCGAGCCTTGCTTTGCGTTACCAACATCGCAAATGTCACCAACATCACAAGATCCACAACTATATATGTGATGTGTAACCACGCCCAACACACACTAAGAAAGGCTATTGAGATGACACATGCTGGTGGGATGAGTAGAGTATATTATGATGTAAACGGTTTGCAGTACTGAGCCAGAAGAGTCCATGTTTGTGGTGGTAACAATCTAGAATGAACAAGTACCAAGCTTCACCACATCCAAAAGTCTGAGTTCCAGACTCAAGTCAGCTGAGGAAACCAAGGAGAGGGGATATCCTAATCCAAGGAAAGACCAACAAGTACCTAGAAGGTAAAGTGTATCTCTGAAAATACACCAGGCTGACATCTTGGTGCGCTCATTACATGAGTAATGGACACAAGTCACTGGTTTATTATGTGTTTTTACACAATGGACTATATTTATTTTGTCCTTGATTTATGTTTGCAATTTTGCATTTTTTTCCGCCCTAATATTAATGTACAATAAAACAACAGGGCAAAATTGCCTGGTATATTGGGGTTGGATCACTCTATTGAGTGAGACCAGATTGATATACTACAGGATATTTCTCCTTGTGAAGGACTCAAGTGGCTAAAAGAGGCTGCTCTCAGACTGGATTATCACGTCCATAGCACTAATCTATTAAGGTTAGTTCGTTCTCTGACTGAGCACCTCTATTTTGCTTATTTATTTATTCAAGTGACCTTTAGGGATTAGCCTCCCTAAGGGTGATAGGAGACTCCAGACGTGGACTCCTTGCTTACTGTGCCTTAGGGAGTCATCAGCTACACCTCACTGATGAGGCGCAACTAAGGTCAAAACATATGTATGGGGTTTGCTGTTTCTCCTGTTCAGGGTAGAATTGCCTGGTATTTCGGGGATGGGTCACTCTTCCTGGTGAGATCAGACTTATATACTACAGGATATTTCTCCCTGTGAAGGGCACAAATGGCTAAAAGAGGTTGCTCTCAGAGTGGGTTATCATGTCCATAGAACTAAAATATTAAGGTTAGTTTGTTCTCTGATTGAGCCCTTTATTTTGGTATTTTATTTAATGTACAATATATTCTCTATTTTATGGCTTAGTAATCTTATCCTCTGCTTTTATTAATTATATTCACTAATTGGATTATTTTAGAGGGAGCAGCAAACCAGTTATTTTCTTTTTCTCTAAGCTTATCTTCAATTTATACTGGTATTACTGCCATGAATATAATATTATAAAATTACTCTGATTTAGATTATTCGGGAGGTTTTGTTTTAATTTTCATTCCCAAACACACAATTGTCTTGCTAAGAATTTGAGAGATTGAATATAAAATGTTGATACATACCTCTAGATTCACTAAGCTTTTCATTGGTTCAGAGAAAATTTACTCAGAATTTTTAACAGACATTCAGCACCATTAAATGTGAAGCCTGTAGCAGCATCAGCACACCTGCAAAAGCTGCAGGCTTGAAATTCTGCTGCCTTACAGAGTTATTAAATTGAACCATGCCACGAGTTACCGACCATAGACACAAGCCCGTAAACCATTCTTGCCCACGTTGCATGTGCGGCCGTGAACGTGATCAATTAGTCAAACCTGTAGTTACGGGTTTAGACGGAGCCAATGGCACAAGAGATCGTCATCATTACGTCACTGAAAAATGGAGGTTAGATTTCAAAGCCTTATGGGTTTCAATTACAAGTTTCGATCGGACCCGCATTCCAGAAATATTGCAATATTGATAAATCAGTAAATATGATATTCTAGTCCATGCAAGTTCCATTATATGTATTAACACATTGATTGCCGGGATCGATATAACACGGAAATTAAACTGAAACAAATGTATTTTAAATTGCAAATTTGCGAGTTTCAGAATGTTGTGCTATTAATGTTAATACCTAACATCACTTGTGTATATTTGAATTTACAGTGCTATGGATAGGACTTTAACCCCCTTAGGGGGCCTCTCTAGCACCCGTTGGCTTGGTGGCTCCATTTGCAGGTTACGGGTTTGAAAGCCAGTGGATTTGTAGCAATTTAATAGCGATTTTCGAACTTAACATTTACGGGCTTGACAGATCAGTGAAAATATCAGTTTACTCTTGGATAATTTATATTATATTCTCCATATGTTGTTGAGCTCGTCAAGTTATCCTAGTACCTGTGTGTGTTCCAGTACTTCTTCCTGATGAGGGGGATAGGAGCCCAAAAAATTCTGGGGGATATAGTTTTCCAAGAGACAAAAAGCCTGTTGCCCTGAGTAGTTTTCCAATAAAAAGAAATGACCAAATTTACCATGCCCAACCTGGCCTTGTATATCTAATAAGTTCCTCATGTTATAACAAATGACACACTCTATCCTACTGCTTCTTAGCTCCATCAGGGAAAATACAGCACAATTTAAAGGTTCACTGTTCATGTAAAGCTGCACATTTGTGAAGTCTAATAAGCCAACAACATTCGCATCTTTGTAAGCCATGGTCATAAAACCATTTCTATGGAAAATCTAAATTTTTGAAGACTTTTCTTCCTTCTTGTACTCCCAGATCTGACTTATTGCCCCACTAGATCAGACTTTCTTGTACTCCCAGATCTGATTTACTTGTCCCCCCATATCCATCCTTCTTGCACTCCAAGGTCAGACTTATTTGTCCCCAAGATCAGAACTTTTTGTACTCCCAGATCATACTTACTTGTTCCCCAAGATCAGAACTTTTTGTACTCCCAGATCATACTTACTTGTCCCCCAAGATCAGAACTTCTTGTACTCCCAGATCATACTTACTTGTCCCCCAAGATCAGAACTTCTTGTACTCCCAGATCATACTTACTTGTCCCCCAAGATCAGAACTTCTTGTACTCCCAGATCATACTTACTTGTCCCCCAAGATCAGAACTTCTTGTACTCCCAGACCATACTTACTTGTCCCCCAAGATCAGAACTTCTTGTACTCCCAGATCATACTTACTTGTCCCCCAAGATCAGAACTTCTTGTACTCCCAGATCATACTTACTTGTCCCCCAAGATCAGAACTTCTTGTACTCCCAGATCATACTTACTTGTCCCCGAAGATCAGAACTTCTTGTACTCCCAGATCATACCTACTTGTCCGCCCTAGAAGAAGTGTTTATGTAAACAAGAGTCTCTCATCTTTCATGAGTTACCAATAGCTGGAGTATGTAGTAGAGTTATTATTGTTAGCGGTGGGAGGTATAGATATTTTTATCTCATTGAATTTGATACCTTTCCCTTTGTTCCAATCATGAGCAGAAGAATTAAGCTTGCATCATTAAATGCAAGGCTTGGTCTCTAGCATTGTAAATGCTTCACCAATATACAACAATACAAACAACTTCCATTTGAGTATCTAGTCCAGGGTTCCAAAGAGGCAGCAATATTTTTTTATAAATAAATATAAATATAACTTTATGATTTTTTTGTGTGTCACTATCATTTTCCAGATAATTGAAAAACTTTTTTGTTTAAAATATTCTCCTGTTTCCTTGGCTAGCCATTTTTACTATTACCATATTTACTATTAATTTGAATACATGTTTTAAATCCTCCTCTGTTCCCTTTTCTATATTATCTCCTACTCCCATGTTCCTGATTCCGCATAGTTTTAGGTCTATGTGTTTTCTGACTTGTCTGCCACCTGTCTTGATCTCAGTTTTGGCTTGACCATGACTGAACTCGAGCTACCCCTGACCTTCAGTCTGTCTACAAGTTCTGAACCTGTGCCCCCATATCCTGAACTTGACCTAGCTCCTGGAATAACTTTAGTTTCCCAGAGTGTTTTATTCATGTGCTGTCGTCCGTATGTAGATCTCTTTTATGCATCACTATACTTTTCCACTAAAGGTTTACTGAATGATATGTAAGCTTCATGAGTACATTTTAAGAAGGCAATATAAATAAATTTGCCTTAGGTTCCGAGTCATTGATACACTTTTTGACTATTCCTGCCCTATGTCCATAGAACATAAAAGAAACCTAGAAATTGTTAGATACCTGTCATATCTCAACTAGTATAGATTTCCTCCTTTATCATTTATCTACTAATTTCTTGGTTTATTTTATGTTCTACATTCATATTTTTGTTGTTCTTTTGTCGTTCAGTTGTGTCTGAGTCTCCGTGACCTCATGGACCCTAACACACCAGGCACATCTTTATGGTCATGCTCATCACTTGGTTTTCATGGTAGAGATACTGGAGTGGGTTGCCAGTTCCTTCTCCAGTGGGTGTGACCTTTTGGTTCCCTGACTGGAATCGAACCCAGGTTGCATCGGTGAAAGCACTGAATCCTAACCACTGGACCACCAGGTAAACCCAATGTTAACCTGTAGTCGCATCTTAATATTCGCAGATAACACAAATGTCCTAACCTTAGGCTAGTCTTCCCCTATCAAATATCAAATTATGCATATTAACTATTTCTATAAGACTGTGACATTAATTGTATGCCGACAACAAAATTCAGAAACATAAAACGAGACTAAATAGAAGAATAATTGTGTGGATATAAAAAGCTAATGTAATGTGAAAATCAGAGAAGATACAACAGTAATAAACAGCATTCAACATTTGACAAAATGTGAAAACGCAAATAACTAATAAGAAATAATTTATTGCTAAACTTAAAAAGGCAATGAAGGCTTAACAATTCAACTCGAACCTTCACCCCCCTTCCACAGATTTTCTATGCGATTAAGGTCTGGAGACTGGCTAGGCCACTCCGGGACCTTAATGTGCTTCTTCTTGAGCCACTCCTTTGTTGCTTTGGCTGTGTGTTTTGGGTCATTGTCAGGCTGGAATAACCATCCACGACCCATTTCCACTGCCCTGGCTGAGGGAAGGAGGTTTTCACCCAAGATTTGACGGTACATGGTCCAGTCCATCGTCCCTTTGATGCGGTGCTGTTGTTCTGTCCCCTTCGCAGAAAAACAGCCCCAAAGCATAATGTTTCCACCTCCATGTTTGACGGTGGTGGTGTTGTTCTTGGGGTCATAGGCAGCATTCAGTTGAGTTGATGCCAAAGAGCTGGATTTTGGTATCATCTGACCACAACACTTTCATCCAGTTTTCCTCTGAATCATTCAGATGTTCATTGGCAAACTTCAGACGGGCCTGTACATGTGCTTTCTTGAGCAGGGGGACCTTGCGGGCGCTGCAGGATTTTAGTCTTTCACAGCGTAGTGTGTTACCAATTGTTTTCTTGGTGACATGGTCCCAGCTGCCTTGAGATTATTAACAAGATCCTCCTGTGTAGTTCTGGGCTGATTCCTCACCATTCTCCTGATCATTGAAACTCCATGAAGTGAGATTTTGCATGGAGCACCAGACCTAGGGAGACAGAGTTATTTTGTGTTTCTTCCATTTGCAAATCATCCGACCATCTTTTGTCACCTTTTCACCAAGCTGCTTGGCGATGGTCTTGTAGCCCATTCCAGCATTGTGTAGGTCTACAATCTTGTCCCTGACATCCTTGGTCAGCTCTTTGGTCTTGGCCATGGTGGAAAGTTTGGAATCTGATTGATTGATTGCTTTTGTGGACAGGTGTCTTTTATACAGGTAACGAGCTAAGATTAGGAGCACTCCCTTTAAGAGAGTGCTCATAATCTCAGCTTGTTACCTGTATAAAAGACACCTTGGAGCCAGAAATCTTACTGATTGATAGGGGATCAAATACTTATTTCTCTGACTGCGTTTTAATTTTTTTTTTTTACACTTAGCATTAAAATTATAGACTGGTCATTTCTTTGTCAGTGTACAAACGTTCAAAATCAGCAGGGGATCAAATACTAACCCCCAATCCCGCCCCCCACTGTGTGTATATATATATATATATATATATATATATATATATATATATATATATATATAAGAATAAAAGGGGGGGTCCACTAGGGTAGTCTGTTCAAAAGATAGAATTGAACATATACAGGAAAAGGACTTGGTAAATGTGCTAATATATGTATGTAGTTGCTAATAAATGTAGAGTTAAAGGAGAAAAAAGCAGCAACTAATGATATACATATAGAAAACACAATGATGTCAAGTGCGGAGAGAGGGGGAGCTGATAAATACAATCAGCTCATACGGTTTGACCCCAAGGTTGTAAAAATGTTACAATCATAAAAAGGTCAAGGACATACCAAATCATTGCTGATCGTGTGAGGCTAATATGATAATGGCATAAAAGATAAAACTTAGCCTTTAATAAGGTACATATTAAAACAACTAATGTGAAAAAAAAGAAATAAAAAAAGATGAATATGGAAAGTATATGCAATGATAAAAAATGTGTCATAAGAAAGACACAAAAACCTAAGTGTGTGGTATGCTGAAGTACTAAATATAGGGCATGGCAAAAGTAAATGTCCTAAATAGCCAAAAATAGGCGTATAGGACCCCTATGCCCTAAGGGGAGACATGGGACAACTACAACAGTAGGCACACAAATACAAAGTCGTGACAAGAGTCATAAAACAAAGTATGTACTAAGTCCCAAAAATAGGCAGACTCAAAATGATGAACAGATGTGACTCATTGTTGAGGAGGTCCCAAGTCTCTGCTCCCAAGATACGCCGGCTGTAAGCTTGCAGTCTCACACACTGCGCGCTGTTGGTTGGCGTGGTGTAGCTCTGTGTCACTCGTCAGTGACGTATTCGCGCGTTACCCGCGATTGGCGCCAACCAAACGTGCAGGCGCCCGCGCTTGCGCGTGACCTGGCGTGTTAGAGCCGAGAACGGTTGCTCATGCGCTTCTGAATCGCCAACGCGCGTTTCGCACCAAATTGCTTCTACTGGGGCTGTGTTGCCAATGATTCTGCCTCCTTTATATACCTGAACAGGGATCTCATTAACCCCTCATGGGTCTTGTATGTCCTTAAAGGAAAAAACAAAAAATATGGTTGATAATGATAAACAACCATGTGCTGTTTTATACAGTGTTGAAACTGAGTAGTGTATCTATTACTAGATATCAATAACTAATAAAGGAAAAATAGAAATGAATACATGGATTTGTAATAAAACATGATAATAGAACTGATGAAAACTAAATCTAGTTTGCAAAACACTATAAAGTGGTTAAAGAATAATGCATGATTGCTAAAAGGTACAGTAAAAGGAAAAAATGTGAAAATCAGTCTGTATGATAAGTGGCTGATAAGGAATAGGAATTACAATATAAGAGAATATAGGGGGGGAAAAAAAGGGAAGAAGAATATGGATGGTATTAATGAACCACCACGGACGACATGCTGGCCAGATGATGATGCCACGAATCCACTCAAAAAGATAGAGCACTTCAAAAATGACGAGAACATGAGTAATATGTGTGAAAAAACTGAGCAATCAGCTTAATATAAATGAAAAAAGGGAATTATTTATAAGAATACAGTATAATTGATTGCCTCATTAAGACCTGACGGGGCCATTGTATTGAGCAGGAAGATCCATTTACTTTCTGCTTTTAAGAGGGCGTTTTCCAAATTGCCTCCTCTTATGCCCAATGAGATATGTTGGATCATCCAACATTGCAGTTTTGTAGGATCAGACTTGTGGAATTGAAAGAAGTGTCTGGCTACCGATGTCAACTTCTTGTGGTTTTCCAGGTCTTTTCTGCTATTTTTGATGTTGCGAATGTGTTCGCCCAAGCGTTTACGCATCTCGCGTTTGGTCATACCCACGTACTTTTTAGATGGTTTGCAAGGGCATTCCAAAACGTATATAATTTGTTTAGAACTACAACTAAAAAGTTGTGGAACAGAATGTTTGTGTCCAGTATTATCATAAAAAGTTGTCACGTTCTTGATATGTGGACAAATACTGCAATGTGCACAGCGATAGTTGCCCTTAATGATGTCCTTTTTGTTTGTCTGCTCTTTGATAAAATGACTTGATACTAACATATCACCCGAGGAGGGAGATCTTTTCCAACTTGCTTGGATTCCATCTTTAAACCAAAGTTTAAGATCCTCATCGGTCCTCAAGATGTGGAGGTGTTTATGAAGTATACTGAGAGTTTGCTTCCATTGGGCATGGTAAGATCCAATGAATCTGATTTTATCATCCACAGGTTTCTTGGATTTGGGGGTTAGTAAAGTGTCTCTGTCTAAATAGAGGGCACGGTGATAGGCCTTCTTAATATGTCTGTTGCTGTAGCCTCTTGATTTGAGGCGACTGCGTAATTCTTATGCCCTTTTTTGAAAATTTTCGACTTGGGAGCAATTACGTCTTAAACGGATGAATTCCCCGAATGGTATACTTTTTTTTGTTGATGGAAGGTGACAACTTTCATTATGTAGTAAACTTTGTGGCAGTTTCTTTACGGAACAGGTCTGTTGAGATTTGACCGTTAGCTCCTCGAAATATTGTGATGTCTAGAAAATCTACTTTGTTCATATCCATTTGATATGTTAGTTTGAGATTGAGATTGTTATCATTGAGTTTTTGCATATATTCGTCCAAAAGTTAATTGGAACTATCCCAAAGTATAAAGAGATCATCTATGTATCTTAAACAGATCTGGACATGTTCTGTGTACTTGTTCATGTTGTCTCCAAGTGCTGTTTGATGCTCCCACCACCCCATATAGAGGTTGGCGTAAGTTGAGGCACATGAAGTGCCCATTGCCGTTCCTCTTAATTGCAAAAAAAAAAATTGTCATTAAAAGTGAAATAATTGTGAGTAAGGACAAAATGTAAGAGTTGTATAATAAATTCGTTCCTCTCATGCGAATCCTGAGATTTCATACTCAGGAAGAACCGTACTGCCTCTTCTCCTTCTCGATGTTTGATAGACGTGTACAATGATTCAACATCCCAGGTTACTAAATATTTGGTTTCATTGAGTATGATATCGTCCAACTTTTTTTAGGATATCCATTGTATCGCGAATATAAGATGGGAGGCTGATCACAAAAGATTTAATACATGCGTCAACAAATTTGCTGGCCGATTCTGTTAAGTTGCCTCTCCCCGAAACAATTGGCCTATCCAGTGGATTAACTTGTCTTTTGTGGATTTTCGGAAGTAGGTAAAGTGTTGCTGTTTTTGGTTTCTCAACCTCTAGGAACTCACACTCACATTTGGATATTGATCCATTTGTGAGGGCCTCAGAAATAATTATATTATAAGTTGTCTGGAATTCTCTAGTAGGGTCACCTAGTAACCTCCTGTAACATTTTGAGTCTGATAACTGTTTCATGGCTTCCCCAATGTACTGCTCACTTGGCCACAACACCACATTGCCACCTTTGTCTGATGGTTTGATCACAACGTCTTTCCATGATTTCATTTAATCTATACATCTTCGTTCTTTTCTGCCTAAATTCGAGGCATAAATTGTTGGTAGTTTTTTAAGATCATTAATTACAAGTTTGGTATAGATGTCTATTTGTGGACAAATATGCATGGGTGGGACAAACTTGGATTTCTTCTTCAATTTTGAGGTTCCCATGTCGGGTTGAAGAGGTGTCTGTTCTTGTGCTGCTTCATTTTCTGCTAACAAATCACACAGGTCTTCAAAAGTCTGTTTCTCAATGGTTTCAGGGTCAGACTCTTCTCTGTGGTAACATTTTTTAAGTAGAATCTTTCTGGCAAAGAGATTAACGTCTTTGGCTACATCGAATAACTCAAAGGAGTTAGTCGGCGAAAAGGATAGTCCTCTTTGAAGGGTTCTGATTTGATCTGAAGTAAGTATTCTCTCTGTGAGATTGACGATGTGTAATTGGTCCGATGTATTGTTATTAGAATTCGTAATGGCAGTATCCATGTGTTGGTCATGTGAACTTACTGTCAAATTGTTGACAGTATTCAATTGGGCTATTACTAATTGGTTTCCTTGAGCTGTCGATTGGTTGAGACAGTCGGTCGGTACCCCCATGTTTTTCTGTTTCTGAGTGTTCTGTATTGAGTCAGGGGCGGACCATACTCTCCCTCTTCCAACTCTTTGGTGAGGCCTCTCTTGTTCCACACTGGATCTGGTGGGTAGCCTCTTCTTTGCCCCCTGTCTAAAAAAGACACTTGCGTGTATTCCCTTCTTTTTGACATATTACTATTGGAACTGTCTGACTCTTCTGGAGCAGATGATTCATAGTCTGATGATGACATTCTGAAAGAATTATTTCTCCTCGGTTGTCTGGTTCGATAATTTTAACGCCTATCCTTATGATTCCAATTAAATACTTGTCCCTTCTCAAAGTCCTTTATATCTCTGTTCATTTTGTTCCGTTTGTTCTGTATAATTTCCTTTCTTTCTTATCAATATCCCGTTTGATGATGTTATACCCCTCCGAAAATTCTGATTTCGTCTCAAATTGTTTTAGTTTAACATGTAACTCTTTAATTTCTTTATCAAGATTGACCAAAATCTCTTTTTTATAATCTGAGAGAATAGCTAATAGTGTTTCGGAACACGAGATCAGAGCATGTTCCCACCTTTCTTTGTATGCGTCGAAATGGAAAGCATACGATGGGAAAACTCTTACTCTCAGTCCTCTAGGTACAATATGTTTGGCCAGGTATTTGTCGAATGTGCTCTTGTTCCAAAATGAACGGACATGTTTGAGCAACAGATGTGATAGTTGTTTTAGGCCTCCTTGCCAATCTGATTCATCTCTTGGGGGGGCCAAGCACTGCGCGCTGTGAGACTGCAAGCTTACAGCCCGCGTATCTTGGGAGCAGAGACTTGGGACCTCCTCAACAGTGAGTCACATCTGTTCATCATTTTGAGTCTGCCTAGTTTTGGGACTTAGTACATACTTTGTTTTATGACTCTTGTCACGACTTTGTATTTGTGTGCCTACTGTTGTAGTTGTCCCCTGTTTCCCCTTAGGGCATAGGGGTCCTATATGCCTATTTTTGGCTATTTAGGACATTTACTTTTGCCATGGCCTATATTTAGTACTTCAGCATACCACACACTTAGGTTTTTGTGTCTTTCTTATGACACATTTTTTATCATTGCATATAGTTTCCATATTACATCTTTTTTTATTTCTTTTTTTTCACATTAGTTGTTTTAATATGTACCTTATTAAAGGCTAAGTTTTATCTTTTATGCCATTATCATATTAGCCTCACACGATCAGCAATGATTTGGTATGTCCTTGACCTTTTTATGATTGTAACAGTTTTACAACCTTGGGGTCTAACCGTATGAGCTGATTGACATCATTGTGTTTTCTATATGTATATCATTAGTTGCCGCTTTTTTCTTCTTTAACTCATATATATATATATATATATATATATATATATATATATATATATATATAATATTTTTTCAAACATCTAAAAATCTGTAAAATAATACAGTTATTGCATTAGTCAGGGACATAACAAAGGTTTTTAATAAAAAATGATAATGAGAAATGTAGTAATGAAGACATACCTCTACTTAAACCAGCTGACTGACTTCAGGAATACCCCCTATGTACCTGTACATTTCTGCTGCCATAGGGGAAAAACACAGCTTCCACCAATACAGTCACTGTACTGTAGCAATAGCAGTGGGTAGAGCACTGACCCACCATTCACTCACAATGCTCCACCCTAGGGACCCTGAGTTATGCAGTTTCTATTCACTCCACTGTAAGTCCAAAACACCCACATTTCCCCATGTGGTTCTTTACTTATATAAATACAATTCCTTTCATTCAGGTACCTTGTACTTCCAGCACCTCTGTCAGTCTCTGGTTCTCAAACTGCCACACCAGGTCCTCTCAGCTGGGCTGCTTCCAGGTTTGCAGACAAACTCCACTTCATATCTACTTGTTGATCAGATGTTTTTACTCTGTCTGCTTTAGGCTTCTCCCTAGACCCAGCTATACCTGTAGCCTAAATAGGACTGTTTCAGCCTTTCTCAGGTGCAGCCTAGTTGGGCTGTGTATGAGCTTTTTAACTCCTGCAGGTCTGGATTGGGCAAATGGCTTTATTTAGCCCAATCCAATCCTTCTATGATTCTTCCAGATATTTCTGTCCAGTTTTGTCATAAACCGCCCCCTCCTTCAGCTCACTTGAGCTACTTCAGAGAAATGGCAGTGGAGTCTTGAGAGGGCATCCAGATTTCCTGCCCTGTTTTCCAGGTCACGCTTATATTGCTGTAATAAGATAAACCACCTTGTTACCCTGGCATTTGTCTCTCTGTTGCACTGCATCCATTTTAGTGGGGCATGATCAGAGGAGACAAGTGTAAAATGTCTTCCCAGCAGGTAACACATTAGGGTGTCTATTGCCCATTTTATCACCAGGCACTCTTTCTACCACAGATACCTTTGTTCTCTCAGAAGCAGTTTCCTGCTCAATTACAAAATGGGGTGTTCTTCTTCCTCTATCACTTGTGACAAGACTGCTCCGAATCCAACATCCGATGCGTCAGTTTGTAGAATGAAACACTTCTGAAATCCAGTGCCACCAATACAAGTTCTTGGCATATCACTACATTAAACATTTTAAAAGCCTTGTCTGCATCTGGGTTCCGCTTCACACCATTTGAAGCCCCTTGCCTTTGTCGAATCAGCTAGGGGAGCTGCGATCGTGGAGACATTTGGTATGAAATGTTTTAATAGCCAACAATCCTCAGGAATGCCTGAACTTTTTCTTCCTAAGGGGTTTTAGCAAAGCTTGAGTAGCTTCAGTTTAATCAACTATGGCTTGACTAAGCCACGTCTGACAGCATATCCCAGATATTTTATTTCTGCATGTTCCAGGTTACGTTTGGCCAGATTAACATTCAGACCCTAGTGTTTCTAAGATTCTTTGTACTTTGTTCAAATGAGAATATCAGAGATGTATATATGTCATCCAAATATGCAGACACATATTCCATCAGGGGACATAGGAGCTTATCCATAAGCTGCTGAAAGGTTCCTGTGGCTCCATATAGTCAAGAAGCCAAGACATTATAACAGATAGCGTGTTAGGGGTGCAGTAAGCAGTATTTTCTTTTGATACCTTTGTCAGTGGGACCAACCGATGGCAGTTGGTCAGATCCAATGTCGGCAAGAATCTTTCCCATTTGATCTATCAATTCATCAATTCTGAGACACCTCATTCAACCTTCTGAAGTCTCTACAGAAGCATGTTGTCCCATCAGGCTTTGAAATCAGTACAATCCGACTACACCATTCACTGTTGGATTCTTCAATTATTCCAATTATGGCTTGACTTACTGACACTCCAGGCTTAGTATTGATGTCATTGGTCCATCCTGGATAGGGTAAAAAGATTAGCTCTGTGAGGATAACTCTGGAGATATCAATACTGCAGGAAGCAGTTCTTACGACTGGGCAATAGAGGAAAGCTTCTTCAGCATTTCTCTCGACAAATTGATATATATTTGCTTTGGTTTGTGGCAGTCAGGTTGTTTGGTCTTATAGTCTACTTCTTTGATGGCTTCAATGACTTCATAAAATCTGTGCCATCTTGCCAGAAATGTACTCTCTACTGTAAGCAGTAGTACAGGGGTGGGCAAGTTCGGTCCTGGAGGGCCACACATATGCCTGGATTTGAAGATACCCTTTCTGTGCACAGGAAAGTGAATCAGGATGACTGAATAAGTGATTGACTCACCTGTGAGCAGCAGGGATATCATCAAATCCAGGCATGTGTGTGTCCCTCCAGGACCGAACTTGCCCACCCCTGCACTAGTACGATTACTTTGTCCCCTGGTTGTGCTTTATGATTATAGTAGGTTTTCTATTGCTCCAAATGTTCTTTGACTAGAGAGTCAATTTTTGTGCAACTCTATCTTTCAGACTCTGGACATATTGTATAATATTTTCTTTTGGCACACCTTGATCTATCCATGTTTTATGTAGGGTATCCAGTATTCCCCTCCAATGGCATCCATATAAGAGCTGAAATGGCAAGAATCAAGTAGAGGCCTTAGGTACCTATCGAACTGCAAATAGAAGACAAGGTAATAAAATCTTCTTCTTGGCTAGGGCAGTGAGCAGCTATATGAATGTATTGAAAACATTTAATCTTGTTCCCAAAGGTGCTTTTTATTCGTGGGCTACGATAAACTTTCTCTTCCAATGTTCTTCCTTCAAACTCTTTTCTGTCAGCTCTGACACCATCAGAGAAATATTTTATAGCCTGAAATATCAGTGAGTTCTCCAACCTAGTACGCCCTCATTTGGAATATGGAGGCCAATTTTGGGCACCACTTCATAAAAAGGACATTTTAGAGCTGGAAAAGTACAGAGAATGGCAACAAAACTAATAAGGTGAATGGAGGGGCTAAGTTATGAAGAAAGACTAACCAAATTAAACTTATTTTCTCTAGAAAAAATGTAATCTAAGAGGGGATATGATTACCTTATATAAATATATCCAGGGCCAATACAAGGCTTTGTCAAGTAAAATTGTTGTGCCAAGAGTGTGCCAAGAGGTTTTCAGCTAACAAGACGGCATCCTTATAGGTTAGAAGTAAAAAGATTCCAACTTAAAGAAAGAAAAGGGTTCTTCACAGTAAGGGTGGCTAATCTGTGTAATTCTCTACCAAAAGAGGTGGTGACAGCAGATTTGATAGATAACTTTAAAAAGGGGTTAAGGGGTTGGATAATCTTTGACTAAAAAGGGCAATCAGGGTTATCCTGGTTAATTAGAGTATTGATCCAGGGAGGAATCCGATTGTTAGTATCTGGGGTCAGGAAGGAATTATTTCCCCTTTTGAGACAATTGGAAATGTTTCAATGAGTTTTTTTTTTTTGGTTTGCCTTCCTCTGGATCAATTAAAAACTAATCTGCATATCGCAGATCAGAGGAGATCTAAAAAGGTTGAACTTGACGGACTAAAGTATTTTTTCAACCTCAATTATTATGTAACTATTAATATGTAACCTTATACCACTCTTTTGGCTTGTCAGATTCCCCTCTTACTTGCAAACACTTGTCTCGTAATTAGCATATAGTATATATAGAGTATATTAGTATATTGTTGCCTGTAGTAACTGTTAATAGTTCCCCAATCTTAACGTATTGTGTAATGATAATTTTTTCAAGTAAAAACATACTGATATTACACCAATAATCTAAACACACAATTAGTAATATAAAAACATAAATCATTCATCAAACCCGTTTCACCTTGTTTATAAGGCTTTCCCAATGATATTTCTTTAAGAATATATAGCTTAACATAAATGTGTGTAAAGGTACAAATATATTCTTAAAGAAATATCATTGAGAAAGGTTTGATGAATGATAAGTGGTATAAGGATGGACAACCCACAGATACACTGTGTTTATAGATACCTGTTTTAAAATGTAAAATATATCTTACTTAATTGTTGGATTATTTCCTTTGTGACTCACCTATGGTACCTGGGAAGTTTATAATTTTATCAGTGGATTTATAAGAGCGCTGTATACTTACCTCTGTTTACGAGGTAGTGTAATGTGAGTTGATATATTTTTGGACATAATATTTGTAAATTGTATTTACCTGTACTAAGAAGTTTTCTTTTCCCTCATACCCACTTCTTCTGTTACATATAAATACTGCGGTGACCAGCACTACAAGAAAGAGCGGCATTCCATTTTGCCTACGAACGACTGACCGCCTTGGGATTCAGACTCAACTGCATATTAAAGGGAAGAACCAATACCACAGAAAGTAATGACAAGAACCAAACATCATCATAAGGGAGATATTGTATGGACACCCTGTAAATGCCACAACCACCTCTCCTGAAAAAAAATGATCAAGAGGTGGAGAAAACGGACTTGAAGGTACTTATCTTTATTTTTGGACTTTATTATCTTATGAGACTTACCGTATTTTTCGCCGTATAAGACACACTTTTTCTTCCCCAAAACTGGGGGGGGGGGGGGGGGGGGGGAGTTGGTGCCTCTTATACGACAAATACACATTTTGCCTGCATTAAAACTGCCCCTAACTTTGTGTGGTTCTTGCTCGCAGTCCTCTTTCTGCCCCTCTTGATCCTCTCCCCCTCCTGATTCTCCTCTTCGACCCCTCTGATCCTTCCCTTGGCCCCTTTAGATCCCCACTCCTGATCCCCCCCACATTGGCGCTTCCTACGGCACCAGCAGCATGCCTCTGAACTGTATCTCGTCTGCCGGCGCATTTTAGTGACGTCACACACGCGACGCAAGGGATGTATATATATATATATATATATATATATATGTATTTGTGTGTGATGTAGGTGTGTATATGTGTGTGAAGTGTATTTGTGTTTGATTCAGAATATTTTTTTCTTGTTTTCCTCCTCTAAAAACTAGGTGCATCTTATGGTCAGGTGCGTCTTATATGGCGAAAAATACGGTACGTAAAGACTGATTACAGAAATGAACCATGTATCGTCCTATGTCCTCTAAGGCAAGAACTCTATATATATACATGTGTATATCCTTATTTATTTCCTTGTATATATATCCCTAAGGGTCTAGCTTGTATTAGCCCATTGTTGTTTACCAGTTCTCAACTCTGAACTCTTTGGAATATACAGTTTTTGTGATTATACGCTGTGATAAAATTGGCCTAAAGATATATATTGGTTCAATCTTTTCTTGTGTCTTTCAATATTTATATGTAAAGCCTTTTAAAAAATTGAAAAAGTATACATTCATTTTGGTGGCACATTAACTGGAGCTTGCCTTGAGGACATAGGCCCTCATTCATTTGCAATTTGGCCAATTGAATAAGGCTCTAAATAGGCACATAACATATTTTTTTTAAATAAGTTTTTAGTTAGTAAGCATCTATCCAAAAGAAAGGTTTTCACTAACTAAAAACTTCTTGAAAAAAAATATGCTATGTGCTTATTTAGAGACCTATTCAATTGGCCAAATCGCAATTGAATGAGGCCCATAGTGTCCTTTTAATGAAATGTGTTAGGTACGAATTGGTTTGCAATGCTGTGGAGAGGAAGCTAAAGGAAATATCCCGGTTGTAAAGCACACCTACAGCCTCTCATTCAGAAGCAGGATCATTATACTGCAAAGTTCCCAGGGGCTCTGCTTTAAAAGGCTAGGACAGGCTGTGATGGACTGTCAGCCACATGGATCTGCCATGGAGTGTTTTAATCTGTTTTACTCTCTATAGTAGAAGGAAAGGTCTTGTCAAATTTTTATCCATCACACAGCTATTGTGTCTGTGAAAATAGAAACCAGCTTCAAACCCATTTCATGGGTAAGATTTTTGGCAGCTGTGCTCATAATAATCAATATATGACTAAGTGCTATGCAACCAAAAGGAAAAAAAGTTGCAGATGCTTTAAAAAAAACCCTGAGTGCACAGCTCGAATGCGAATTACACAGTTTTTTTAAACGGGGACTAATTTTAGCTGTCAATTTAAACATCAAGTTCAATCATATTGTGTGCAATTATATATTTTTTGCACTTTTCTTCCAGCTGAGTGAGTGGTTTCCTGCATTGCCAACATTACTCTGAAAAGGGCCAGCGGGAACTTCTAGCCCAGGGAGCCAACGTTATCCCAGTTGGCACCCTAGCAAAACAGCTTCTAGGGAATCAGAAAAGTTATTTTTAAAGCAAGGCAACAGTTGGAGATGTGTTACACCATTTTTTTTTTCTTTAAAGGGGAAATACACATATTTCTATTTTTTTAGCCATTGCTTTTCAAACAAAAAATTAACCATTTCCATCAAGCGCTATATTATCCTTAAAGCAGCATACATTTATTTTTGGTAATATGTTTGGTAATAAAAGACCACTCTAAGCCCTAAAAAGAGTAGCTAGTTATTTTAATAATTTACTGATAGAATTCTTTAATATAATGATTTTAATAACAATATTCAATGTGACATTCAATTTTAAAGATGTTTGTTTATATTCTTATAAGATCATTAAGGGGTGGGTGCAGGGGCAGATCTACCAGTGGTGCAAGTGACCTCCTCTGGGGGCCCAGTGCTGTGTAATTTTATATGCATTTTTCTATAGAGGAGGGGCCCACCCAGGGCTCCCCACCCAACCCACCATGGACGCCCTAAGCCCCTATGTGTCTCCTTAGCCAACCCCCCCCCCCCCCTGAAATTGGTGTGTGCCTGTTTAAATAAGGACATTTCTACTGAAGCTCCAAGAGGTGGCGGTGTGGAGCAGTTCAGCACACTGGAAATGTGTATCAGGGAAGAAAGTAAGGGAACAAGGGTTGCAAAGTGGCAGCAAAAGTACAGGGGGATGGGTTCTGTGAGGGAGGAAGAAAGGAGATAGGGATGGGTGCTATGTGAGATGGGTGCTCAGAGGGGTTGGGTGCTGTGCTGGGATATATGCTGAGAAAGGATGGCTGCTGACAAGGACTGGGTGGGGATTGATGCTAAGATGGGTGGGTGCTGTGTGTGAATGATGTTTATATATGTATATATATATTGGAAAAGGGTCTGGTGGCTAGAGCAGCAATGGGTAAGGGCATTGGGAAGGTTTGCTGTTATGAGAAAGTGTCTGCAGGAGGGAAGCAGTTATAGGAAGGGGTCTGGTGATGGAGCTCTGAGTAATTTGGTTCTGGTTGGGCTCAATGTGAAATATCTTTTACAACCCCTCAGAGGGGGTCCACAACTTTTTTGCACCAGGGCCCTCCAATCTCTAGCTCCGCCACTGAGTGGGGGCTCAGCCTGGGACAGACTTTAAAACAACCTAGTTATATGAGGCAAGAGAGAGATTCATAGACTACTCCCACAGCAAAAATGTGTTGCCAAGAGAAACCATTTTAACACAGCAAGCCTCTAGCTAATGGGAATTATTAGAACCGCCTGCTAGAGAGAGCTACCTCCCACTGTTGACATTATAGTTGAACAAGACCAGCAGCATCTGACCCTGAACTTTAAAATTTAGTTTTAAAGTACAATGTCCCCTTATGCCAATCTATGTGCTCCAATAAAATATGATGATTATATCCCCTAGACTTATTTCCTATCCTCCATAAAGGGACATTGTAGTGTTAATTCTGGACCCTTTAAAAGTATACTGTAAGTTGCATGTAGTACAGAATGCCCTGTTAGCCCAATTATATAGCGTGACAAGTTACCAGTCTCCTATGGGTTTGTGCCCATGTTTCAGGCATTTTGATGGAGGACACAATACAAGAGGCTGTATAGAATTTATCACGTTTTACTAAAATTGTAACCAGTGATACATAAATAACAAACAAAAACAAATCAAAATAAATAATAGTCCTAACATTCACTGAAGCACAAACTTTACTGATTAATAGTTTCCTCACTAACCAGCTCTCAACCAGCTAGACCTAAGTGGAGCAAAACAAATAGTCCAATCATTTAACTATCACTGGCCTATATTCTTCAGATTTCCAGGTCACCACTTGGCTCTAAGTAGACACAAGCTGCAGGATGATTTCTCACTATGTGTGCCTTTTTCCAACTCAGACAAGCTGCAAACAATCAATCCATAAGCAGCACCACCCATACTCCAGAAGCAGTGTTAAATCAGGTCTGCTCAGATGCAGCTAATTAACTGAAGAGGATTGTAAACCCCTTCAGTTCTCCTGAGGGAACAGAGCTTTACAGAGTCTGTGACTCACATAAAACCCTTGGATAACTCTATTACAATATTTATTAATTTGAAAAACAAATTATTTGTAGCCTTAAATGGAGAAGTATGACTTTTTATTGAGCTAATTAAAACATTTAAAATAACCATGTCTTGTTTTTCATTAGAGAGTCCCTTAAAAGTATATAGTGTCATGCTCTGTCTGCAAGCAGTAGCATTACACTGGCAAGGTGACAGTCCCCATCCTGTGGGTGTGGCCTAAAGTAACTGTGAATGATGACATGCGCTTTCTAGGGGGGATACAGTGAGAACGTGGGCTTTTCCAAAAGCTAAGAGTCTGTTACTCTGGTTGTCAGTTGTAAATGTTATTTGATAAAATTAAGTAAACTAGTTAAAAAATGTATATATAATTAAACAAAAAATTGCCTAAAGAGTCCCTTTAAAGAGATATGAAAAGGTTCTGTATTTTATTAGGTATATAATATTCCTATGTATCTATTTACTTTTATTTTATTAAAACGTGCTTAATAAAATAAACTTAAATATTACCTGCTGGAGTCTTCCCTCTGCAGCTCATGAAGACGCAGACCCCGCAGTACTGGATGTGCAGTCTTGTACTAGCCAATCTGGGGCAAAGTCTCAGCAAAATAATGCAACATACCTCTGAAACCTCTGAAACATGATCACTGATTGGCTCGTGTGAGATGCAGTACATCAGAGTCTGTCTTCATGAGCTGAAGAGGGCAGACTGAAACAGGTACTATATGTTTGACTTTATGCAGTAATAACCAAGCTTAAAAGCTCTTCTTAATAAAAATAAAGTACATAAAAGTGAATTAATACCCCATTAGGGGCAGATAACATATTAAACACTAGAGTCATGCACCTCAAATTGCACATCTTCTTACCTAAGCAAACTTTCACTTTCTTCCTGACCTTTCCTACTCCTTATCTGTTTATTCTTACCTAGGTTTCTGCCTCTTCACTACCCTTTAGATTGTAAGTAGAACGTTTCCAATCTTGTAGGGTGATTTGGAAAAAAGAAAAGCACTTTCTACATATGATTCCAAGCTCAAAACAGGGCCCTCTATTCTTTGCAGTCTGTTAATATTGTATTTTTCTGTGTTCTTATCCCCTGTACAGCTCTATGGAATATGTTGGTGTGTTACAATTGAAAGTTAATATATATATATATATATATATATATATATATATGTATATATATATATATATATATATATATATATATGTATATATATATATACATATATATATATATATATATATATATATATATATATATATATATATATATATATATATAGTAATGAAGACTGTGGTAGCTGTGAGTGTCCAGTAATCAAGATGAATTATCAGAGTATTGCAGTACATATTGATACTCTGATTATTCATATATACATATATATATATATATATATATATATATATATATATATATATATATATATATAACTAGTAAAATCCAGGATCCTTCTCTATTCCCTTAAAATGTTCCTCCACCTCCAAATAGATGGCTCAGGATTCTTTCAAGTGCCCCTCTATACAAAATCTTCACCATCCTCCCAAGAGTCAGCCACCTAGTTTGTGTGACCTGTCTTAGTCTTTTCTCATCCATCTTACTTGAAGTACATTAGTGAGCCAAAGACATAGAACAAGTGCGTTGTGTAATTTCCTAATCAATACTTTTTCTTTTGCATAATAAAAAGGGTTAATTCCCTCTTAGCACTGCATTATTCATTGTTCCCAGCTGACAGCTAATAAAACCTTTTCTGATGCACACAAAGATGCCTCCTACACACGTAAATTGTCATAATTTAATTGGTGTAGTGATGTGTAGGTGTATGGAGCGTGCATTAGCAATCCGTGTAGTGCGAGCTATTGAAAGGTCCACCTGGTTTTCACTATTCATTTAATCTCCGATCATTGACTGAATTATAATTCCTGCTTAAATCTAGGGTCGTTTTCTTAAAGCAACAAAAAAGTTATGAATGTTTGAAAATAAATATTTATATACTTGGGGCCTCATTCTATTATCGGCCGTAAATCGGCCGTAAGGCTGCGATTCCTTGCGAGGGTTCAGTTAACTCGCGATTCTATTATACGGCCCCGCAAGGATCTCCTCTTACGGCCGGCCGCATATCTTGGAACCGGCCGTAATCTGTGAAATATAAAAACTCAAAAATAAATTCAAGCCTGCACTGTACAGCTCTGTAAATGCTAGGGATCATATTGGGGGACATGAGGAATAAAAGGAACCCACTCTCAAGCTTGCACATCTGCCCAAACCCGAGTTCAAATTAACTGTTTATTTTCCGGCTGCGGCGTGGGCGTGTCTGAGGTGCTCCAAGCACTCTGGACTTTTTACATGGATATTTTACGGATATTAAAAATGAAATATTTTACGGATTTGAGTACAGGATAATTATGTGCTATTTTTTCTAACACCTAAAATCCCTTTATAGTCTTCTCAAAGTGCAGGATGGCTTTATTTGAGCTATTTTATGTGCTTAATTGGTGCTAGCGAGACCTTTTTCCTGCAAGTAACTGCGGCTCGTTTTTAGCCTTGCAGAGAGGTTTCCCGGAGCAATTGAATTGCAAATCTCTTGCGGCCGTTTTAGATCAAAGGCTTTCCTCCGGCGCGATCGGCCGCAAGAGATAGCAAGGCGCCGGCCGCAAGCCTGCCGGAGCCTACGGCCGTAAGGGAATAGAATAGCAGAATAGCTTGCGGCCGGTCCTTGCGGCCCCGCAGCGGCTGCGGCCGATAATAGAATGAGGCCCTTGGAGACTATAAAATATTCACATTGTATAATTACCCCCTTCTGGATCTCTACCTTGTTGTGGTGATGGGGCTTGTGTACTTCAGTGAAGCTGTAAGCTATACCATGTAGGGTCATCCAAGATGCACAGGCCATAGCAGAGAGTTCTGACTAATCACAGTCCACTGGAGAAGGAACTGACAACCCACTCCAAGAAAATCTTATAAATAAGCACAACCATATACAACGATCGATGTACATGGCGCGTTGGACACAACTGAATGACTAAACAACAACCATTAATATATATGTATAAATTGTAAGCATTTCTTTAAATGTTATTGTAAGAAAAAATTAATTGAAGTTGGCAGCAGAAACATGTTCCTCTGTACACGCATAATATTTACTTTATCCATTTATACCAGTGAAAACCATATACTACCATTAAAAAAGACAAAGGAATCCCTTTCTATTAGTGCACACCCTTATACCCAATCCCTTAAGGAGAGCAATATGTTAAAACTTAATCTTTATTGTTATTCCTTTTAAAACAATTTCTTCAATCAATAAAAACTTGAAAATCAGACACTGTGCTTGTTATTAACTGAATTCATATATCACTTATAACCACATTAAATTGCAATATCGTATGTGCAACGTGAGACCCGCAACGGCAGCAGGGTGAAAATATGGCTGATTTAATGAGTTATTAAAATAGAACATGCTGTGAGCTACGGGCTTGAGAGGCAAAACCGTAAGCCATTTGTAGCTCGTTAATCAAACTCGTAGTTACGGGTTTAGATGGAGCCAATGGCAACAGAGATCGTCAAAATTACGTCACTGAAAAATAGAGGTGGGATTTCAAAGTCTTACGGGGTTCAATTACGAGTTACGATCGGACCGACATTCCCGAAATAATGCAATATTAATAAAGCTGTAAATATGATATTCTATTACATGCGAGTTCCATTATATGTATTAACACATTGATT
The DNA here is from genome assembly GCA_027410445.1 of Discoglossus pictus. Lineage (NCBI taxonomy): Eukaryota > Metazoa > Chordata > Amphibia > Anura > Alytidae > Discoglossus > Discoglossus pictus. The sequence continues at coordinate 385,057,932 of CM050167.1, forward strand.
GCCGAGATCGATATAAAACGGAAATTAAACATGAAATAAAGTATTTTATTTGGCTGATTTGCAGGCTTGAGAATGTTGTGCTATTAATACTAAGACCTAGCATCACTTTCCCTGTTGAGAAAGGTACTGTAGTGTGTGTATATTTGCATTTAAAGTGCTACGGATTGAACTTTATCCCCCTTGCGGGTCCTCTCTAGCCTCCATTTGCAAGTGATGGGGTTGAACGCCAGTGATTTTGATGCAATTTAATATCGTGATTGGAACGTAACAGTTACGGGCTTGACAGACCAAAGGATTTGGGGGCTTGCGAGTTGAATTCTCACGTCCTGTAGGGTTTTCTCGCTCCTACCCCGCAAGTTGTCGTCGGGCTGGCTTAAGAGGCCAATTTACTAGCCGTAAGTCTTAGGAGCTACGTTAGGAGCTACGTTTTTACACGTTAGGGGAATTTAATGTGGCTGATAGAAAAATAGTCAGGATCATTCCATTAATGACTAGAGAAAGAGAATAGTTAACTTTATTTATTTCACTAAACCATCACTGGATCACAATGTATCTATACCTATAACGTGTTATAGTTCTAAGGTGCCAAGTGCTAATATTCCTCAAATAAAGTGTTAAAGGGTTCCTTGGTTCTGAATATACGGTACTTATGAATAAAGTGCTTACAAAGTAACCTCTTATAATAGCGAATCCAGGATATTTTTCACAATAGTGTTAAAGTGCTTTAGTTCCTAAGTGCTATTAACATTGACATTCAGACGGGGGATTGTGTTTCAGAATCTATTATAAACAATTCCAGCAAAAAAACTAAATTTTGCCTTATTTAAAATAATATATTTAGTCAATGTCTGCTGTACTGCAGTAGGAGACAACATTTTCAAAGTGTTTTAAAGGTAAATATAATTTTTTTAGGCTTCAAATTTTTAGCAAGAATACATACAGTATGTGTTATATAGAAAAGTTCAGTGTACTTATAAAGTTAAATGCAGGAAAGTAAATTCCAGCTTTGCACACCTACAGGGAGCTTACATAACCAAGTACACACAGGAAAGCAGCCAGGTATGGAGTTTGACCTTTTAAAGGAAGTACATGTTGCATGATGGAATCACATGGATGGGTGGAGTCTGAGCTCACAGCTGAATTACACCATGAGGGGAGGGGATGAGAGACTACATATCTTAGGCTGCTTTGCAACACATGAACCCCAGTTTAATAAAAATGCATCAGCTAACCTCTGCTTTCTCCTGATTGGTCAAAATGGATTGTGAATGTTATGCTGATTTTAGCAGGGATTTTCAGGGGTGTCAACTAACAAAAGCTGCAGCTTGCAAACTGAAGGTATTTAGCAAACATCAGGGTGTGTTTGTAAATAGTTATTTTGGGATTTTGTCTTGCAAAAAAAAATCTGCATACACTACTGATTCTCCTCTATCAGATGCATTAGATGCATAATCCAGGACACTTAGATATGCCTTTAAGTGAATTTTTGTTTACCAAAAATATGAGGCTGAGTGTACTTAGAAAGTTAAACATTTCGGGCTTCATTTGCATGTCACCACCCAGAATGCTTTACTGCTGTGGAAGCAGTACTCACAAAGTAATTTTGTGGGGAAACTAGTCTCTTGGTCTCCTTGGGATATATAGATGTACTGAAAAGGATTTCTCACATCATCGTTAAAGTACTTGACATATTCATATAATTAAAGTTTTAGGCACAATGCCAATGAACCACTACACTTAACTGATGCAACTACAACTGAGTTCCACTGGTTAATCAACCTAAAATTGAGCATTCATGCCACTTTGGTGTGTGAGAGATGCATTTACTTTTCTGCAAGAACAGGGTTTGTAGTTATCCTTGTGACTGCTTGCTTTTGAGGAAAGGGGTAGGGTATCCGATTCTAAAAGCTTCAACAGTAAAGCAAATTCACCTCTCTCTTTTTACGCCCCCATCCTCCCTCTATAGATAGATAGATAGATAGATAGATAAGATAATCAGAGGCTCCAAATGATCAGGATGTGCTGAAGCCAGACAATATGTAACTCTATCCACAGAGTGCTCAAATTGGCACTAAAACGTTTCTATGCTCAAAGCTTTTTTTGTGTCATTTAGTCATTTCCAACTCTCTGTGACCTCATGGACCGTAACACACATCATCTTTATGTCCATGGTCATGCTGATCCACTTGGTGTAAATGGTAGAGACACTGGAGTGGGTTGCCAGTTCCTTCTCCAGTAGGCCATAGCATACAACTCCTGGTATTGCTAGGTGGTCTCCCATCCAAGTATTGACCAAGCCCGACCCTGCTTGACTTCAGGGTGGTGCGACCTCTTGGTTCTCTGATTGGAATCAAACCCCGGTCACAGTGATGAAAGCACTGAATCTTAACCACTGGACCACCAGGGATACACTGCTGTTAATGTTAATTGTTACACATTTTTTCTCTAAACTACAGTGGTCCTTTAAAGGTATATGAAAGTGAGCTGGGTTATTAATGCATCTGATAGAGGAGAATTTACATTAATATTGACACTATTTAGTGTCTGAAAAAAATTGTTTGCATGAAAAAATTCCAAAGTAAACAGTTAAACCGTTAACCTGAAGTTTGCTGAATTTCTTGCTTTTGCAAACAGTTTTCTCTAATGTTGACGCCCCCTGAAATTCCCAGGGATAATTAACATAACTTATACAATGTTTCTTTTTGGCCTGGGGATTGTGCAGGCATGCTCAGTTAGCACCTGTAGCCTTCCCTACTTAGGGCCTCATTCTATTATCGGCCGTAAATCGGCCGTAAGGCTGCGATTCCTTGCGAGGGTTCAGTTAACTCGCGATTCTATTATACGGCCCCGCAAGGATCTCCTTTTACGGCCGGCCGCATATCTTGGAACCGGCCGTAATCTGTGAAATATAAAAACTGAAAAATAAATTCAAGCCTGCACTGTACAGCTCTGTAAATGCTAGGGATCATATTGGGGGACATGAGGATTAAAAGGAACCCACTCTCAAGCTTGCACATCTGCCCAAACCCGAGTTCAAATTAACTGTTTATTTGCCGGCTGCGGCGTGGGTGTGTCTGAAGTGCTCCAAGCACTCTGGACTTTTTACATGGATATTTTACGGATATTAAAAATAAAATATTTTACGGATTTGAGTACAGGATAATTATGTGCTATTTTTTCTAACACCTAAAATCCCTTTATAGTCTTCTCAAAGTGCAGGATGGCTTTATTTGAGCTATTTTATGTGCTTAATTGGTGCTAGCGAGACCTTTTTCCTGCAAGTAACTGCGGCTCGCTTTTAGCCTTGCAGAGAGGTTTCCCGGAGCAATTGAATTGCAAATCTCTTGCGGCCGTTTAAGATCAAAGGCTTTCCTCCGGCGCGAGCGGCCGCAAGAGATAGCAAGGCACCGGCCGCAAGCCTGCCGGAATCCCCGGCCGTAAGGGAATAGAATAGCCGAATAGCTTGCGGCCGGTCCTTGCGGCCCCGCAACGGCTGCGGCCGATAATAGAATGAGGCCCTTAGTAATTAAGGTTGAAAAAAAGACTTTCAGTCCATCAAGTTCAACCTGTTAAGATCTCCTCTGATCTGCAATATGTGGATTAGTTATTAATTAAATTATTGATTAAATAATTATTAATAGTATAGTATTGGAGGATGAATAAAGAGTTAGTCCATCAAGTTCAACCTTTTTAGATCTCTATTGATCTTTTTAATGTGGACTATTTATTATTATTGTTAATTGTTAATTGATCCAGAGGAAGCAAACAGAAAAAAAAAACCCATTGAAACTTTGCCAATTGTCTCAAAAGGGGGAAAAAAAAAGCAAAATTCCTTCCTGACCCCAGAAACTGGCGATCAAATTTCTCCCTGGATCAATATTCCTTGCTAGTTATCTAGGATAGCCTTGAATGCCCTCTTTATTCAAAAATATATCTAACCCCTTTTTGAAGTTGTCTATCGAATTCGCTGTCACCACCTCCGTTGGTAGAGAATTCCACAGTTTAACCACCCTAACTGTGAAGAACCCTTTTCTTTGTTTAAGGTGAAATCTTTTTTCCTCTAACCTCAAAGGATGTCCTCTTGTCAGTTGAAAATCTCTTGCTACAAAAAGTTCACTTGACAAAGCCTTATATTGACCATGGATGTATTTATATAAGGTAATCATATCTCCTCTTAGATGCCTTTTTTCTAGCGAAAATAAGTTTAATTTTGTTAGTCGTTCTTCATAACTTAGCCCCTCCATTCCCCTTATTAGTTTTGTAGCCCTTCTCTGTACTTTTTCCAGCTCTAAAATGTCTTTTTTATGAGGTGGTGCCCAAAATTGTACTCCATATTCCAAATGAGGGCGTACTAGAGATTTGTATAGTGGCAGAATTATATCTTCTTCCCTGGCTTCTATACCCTTCCTAATACATGCTAATATTTTATTTGCCTTTGCAGCCGCTGCTTGGCTTTGAGCGCTGTTACCTAGGTGGTTGTCCACTAGTACTCCCAAATCCCTTTCAATATCTGATACCCCTAGATTTGCTCGATTAAGATTATAGATTGCTTGGCTATTGTTCCTTCCCAAATGCATAACCTTACATTTATTTGTATTAAATCTCATCTGCCATTTAGCCGCCCATTTCTCTAATTTATGCAAATCCTTTTGTAGGGAAAGTACATCATTATCTGATTTTATTACCTTGCACAACTTAGTGTCATCAGCAAAAATGGAGACACTACATTCGAGTCCTACTTCAATGTCATTAATAAATATGTTAAAAAGGAGAGTACATAATACTGAACCTTGAGGAACCCCACTTATCACATTAGACCAATCGGAGTATGTTCCATTTACAACAACCCTTTGCTTCCTGTCTTTTAGCCAGCTCTCGATCCATGAGCAGATATTTACTGCAATTCCTGTATCCCTTAGTTTGCTCACTAGTCTTCCATGTGGCACTGTATCAAATGCCTTTGAAAAATCTAAAAAGACTACATCCACTGAGTTGCCCTGATCCAAGTTCCTACTAACCTCCTCATAAAAACTAATTAGATTGGTCTGACACGACCTTTCCTTCATAAATCCATGTTGACTGCTACCTATGATCCTGTTCAAATAGACATATTCTTGTATTCTGTCCCTTATTAACCCTTCTTAAAGCTTCCCAACTACAGGAGTGAGGCTCACTGGTCTATAATTCCCCGGATTTGCTCTAGATCCCTTCTTAAATATAGGTATCACCTCTGCTTTTCTCCAGTCATCTGGTAGAGACCCTGTAGTGAGTGAGTCTTGAAAGATTAGATATAATGGTTTGGCTATTACAGAACCCAGCTCTCTCAGTACCCTTGGATGTATTCCATCAGGACCTGGGGCTTTATTAACATTTATTTTCTACAACCTCTTTTGTATTTCTTCCTGCGTTAACCAATTATTTAGTAAATGTAGTGTACCCCCATTATGTTGCGGTATCCCAACCACTGGTACCTCCCTTGTGTAAACCGACGAAAATAACCTATTTAGCTCATCTGCCTTTTCCTGGTCACTAATTATCAGATGGCCTGTGTCACATTGTAATGGTCCTATCGATTCCTTCCTGGCCTTCTTCCCATTAATATATTTATAAAATATTTTAGGGTTAGTCTTACTTTCCATTGCAACTGACTTCTCATTTTCTATTTTAGCCAGTCTAATAGCTCTTTTGCAAGCCTTGTTGATTTCCTTATAGTCACATAAAGATGCCTCTGTTCCCTCCTTCTTGTATAATTTAAATGCATATTTCTTTTTCCTCATCATGATCTTTAAGTCATTGTTAAGCCACATGGGATGTTATTTACTCCTATTCATTTTATTTCCACATGGTACATGCTGATGAGTATGTTTATTTAGTAAGGATTTGAATGTTGTCCATTTATTTTCAGTATTCTTCCCTGTAAGTTCTTTGTCCCAGTCTATATGTTGTATTGCTGCCCGTAGCCCATTAAAGTTAGCCCTTTTAAAATTTAGAGTTTTTGTTGGCCCCTTACAACTCTGTTTTTTGTATTCAATCTTAAATGAGACTGTGTTGTGATCACTGTTCCCCAAGGGTTCCCCTATTTTTACATTTGATATTATATCAATATTCCTTGTGATGACTAAATCCAAGATGGCCCAATTTCTAGTAGGTTCTTGTATTACCTGGGCCAGATAATGATGCCTGAGTGTACTCAAGAACCTACTGTGGGAAGTCACATGATGTCAGACACTTTCCTTTCCTTAAGCCAATCAGCATGTGCATGTGCTGCATATTGGATATCTAATTAAAAAAATTAGATATCCTACATTCAAATCAAATGTTGCTGCCAGCACATTTTTTTATTTTCTGCAAAGAATGTTTGCATTTTTTAATGCAAACATTTTTTACTAGGTGGGTTATGATGCATTCTACAGGATGCATTCATAACTCACCTCACTTTCATATACGTTTAAGTAAATGTTAACATTCTCTAGATGCAGCAGTCAATTACTTGCTATATATAGACAATGAAAAACACACAAACAGATTAAGTAAATGTAAAGTTGACTAGATGGATAGTGGACTACCTAGTGTTTTTACATGCAAAACACGCTTAATGAGACTATAAAACATCCCCATAGTGATTGGTTGGGATCGCCTTGTGTGACTGAACAGCCGAAGCTAAGTATATAATAAACATTGCTATATGATCATTATTACATTTGGGTTGCTTGCATACACCACAAGCCAAAAGGAACTAAGTGGGTGAGAGTTTTAATAGAATCCTCATCACATTAGTACAGATTTGTGTAGTTATTAGGAAACAGAGCATAGTAAATACTGTGAAGGGCGCCAATACTTGCTTACATTGTTTTACAATTGATAGCAACCAACAGCTGCCATTACAATGGCTTAGTAAATCTCTCACAACGTACTCCTATTAGAAGTAAAAATGCAATATTACAAGTAATTCACTAAGAAAACTAAATTTTTATACAAAGTGTTGTTTTTCTTACTGTTCACCAAATGTTTTTTTTTTGTTGAAAAAAAGTGCCTTAGAGGTAATATAATTACACTATATAAATACATCAAGGGTCAACATAACCCTTTTGTAGGTACATTTTTGTCAAGGGTTTTTATCTGACAAGAGGTCATCATTTGACATTAAAATGGTTATGAACAAGGATTTTTTACATTAAACGCTGTCAGACTGCGGAACTCACCACCAAAGAAGGTTTTGACAGTCGATTCAATAGATAACTTTAGAAATGGTTTGGATGTACTGTATTTATGAACAAAAATTACCTTTCTCTGGACATGGGTATAGGAGCCCCAAAAATCTGGGGGGACAAAAGAACTTGACCCTGAGTGGTACAATTAAAATTTACTCCCAGGACAGGCAGCAGGGGTGGATCTATTGCGGTGCATCCGGTGCAATGCATTTATAAAATATACCTTATTTATCGGCATATAACACGCACCGGCGTATAACATGCACCTCATTTTAAGAAGGGAATTTCAGGGGAAAAAAAATTCAAATAAAGAACTTTGAAGCAAAATCCTCAACCTCAACCTCCCTCCTCATCCTCAACCCCTTCCTCAACCTCCCTCCTCATCCTCCCTCCTCAACCCCCTCCTCAAACCCCCCATCCTCAACCCCCTCCTCAAACCCACATCCTCAAACCCCCTCCTCAACCCCCCCTTCCTCATCCTCCCTCCTCAACCCCTGTATCCTCAACCCCCTCCTCAACCCCCCTCCTCAACCTCAACCCCCCTATCCTCAACCTCCCTCCTCAACCTCAACCCCTCTCTTCAACCTCCCTCCTCATCATAAACCCCCCTCCGCATTCTAACCCCCCTTCCTCATTCTAAACCCCCCTCCTCCTCAACCTAAACCACCCTTCTCAACCTAAACCACCCTCCTCAACCTAAACCCCCCTAAATACCTCCCCCTCACTTACCTGCTTCTGCTCCGGCCTCCGCTCCTTGACCCGGTGATGTCACATGCGCGCCAGCGCGCCACGTCATTAGCATATACCGGGTGCCGGCACTCGGTATATGCTAATGACGTGGCTATGCTAATGACATGGCGTGCTGGCGCGCATGTGACGTCACCGGGTCATGGAGAGGAGCGGAGGCCGAAGCAGAAGCAGGTAAGTGAGGGGGAGGTATTTAGGGGGGTTTAGGTTGAGGAGGGGGGTTTAGGTTGAGGAGGAGCGGGGTTTAGGTTGAGGAGGGGGGGTTAGAATGCGGAGGGGGTTTAGAATAAGGAGGGAGGTTGAGGATGAGGAGGGGGGAGGAAATATCGGCTTATAACACGCACCTATCATTTGCCCCCTATTTTCAGGGAGAAAAAGTGCGTGTTATACGCCGATAATTATGGTATATATATATATATATATATATATATATATATATAATAATAAAAATGATGGGTCAAAGCTTCCATGGGAAAGACATACTCCATAGCTCATTCTAGTGGCCAAATGCATGATTAAGTTTAATTTATTCATATAATCTAGGGGGGTGGGGTTTGTCCACCACATCCCCCCAGTACCTCTGCCCCTGACTCTGGATCAATTAATAATACACAGAATACAAGGATCAGAGGAGATATCTAAATAGGTTAAACTTTTTGGACTAAAATCTTATAATAACCTACCCTGTTGGAGCAGCGGCAAATGCAAATATATATATATATATATATATATATATATATATATATATAAAACATAATATGTCTAATACTTTGCATATAGATTAAAATGAATACATTTTAATGCATTTTACATAGAAAAATAGGACCTAAATATAAAAAAAAATGAATGTAAAAATAATCAATCAACATCCATAATATTTCCTAGTAAGGGCAAGAAAGTAAAATATTATGAATTCTCCCCCAAAAGCTGTCATGAGGGGAGTTGTATCCAAGTCACAAACTTTGACAGGCAGTCTGAAGAAAACACATCAATCTTATATTTTCACTTTCTTTCCTTGGTCATCTCAAACAAATAGCTCTGTCAGGTAATCTAATCAAGTTTGGGTCTGATAGAATGAGATTTTTTTTCAACCCAAGAAAAGTCTAGAAAATAAATGAGAGCATGCTTTTTATACCACTATCAACCTCAAATAGCCCGTAATGTTTTCTGTGTGAAAGAGAGAAAAAAAGAAGAAAAAAACGATATGTTGTGAAAGAAAATTAGAATGCTGTTGAATTTCTTTCTTTTTTTCTTATAAAATACCTTATTTTCGATTGATCTTTCTTGTTTCTCAAGGTGTAACCTCTCTGTGTTTCTATTACTGTACACGTGTGAGTAGATTGATATATATTAGTGTATGAATGATTTTCAAGTATATTAAGGTTGAAACCATGTGTGATTACAATTCCAATGTACTCGACTTTAAGGACCACTGTGCAATGAAAATATATATGTTTGAAAAATGTGACTAAGAACATATAATTACTAAGGAAAAAAGTCATACAGCTAGTTGAATTAAAAAAATGTCTGAAGGTTCCATCTTTTGATGGAGAATTTCAATCTTATCCACTTATATTAACTAATGAACTGTGTTCCCTTCTTCCCCAGACCTCTCTTCACTGACAACACACACCCTCATGATACAACTCTGAAAAAGTGATGTAACAAACACAAAAAGGATTCCTGTACACTAAAAATTCTGATTTTCCCAAAAACTATTTTATGTACAGTACATGGCTTACACAGCTGCTAATATTGTTAGGTTGGTACATCTTTGAAAAACAAGGGTCCTTTTTTTATCAGTGCTTTAAAGAACCACTAAAGTAATCAATGCTCCACATTATTTTTATTAATATATTATTAAACTAAAAGTATAACACAACTTACTCATACATTGTTGTTCAGTCATGCCCAACTCTCGGTGACCATATGGGCATAGCATGCCAAGCACGTCTGTCTGTGTTTCTGGTTGTGCACATACATAAGGTTTTCTTGGCAAAGATACTGGAGTGGGTTGGCAGTTACTTCTCTGCAATTTGTCTGACCTCTCTGCTATTCCCTGCCCATCTTGGGTGACCCTACATGGTATAGCTCACAGCTTAATTGAGATATACAAGCCCCTTCAACACTGCAAGGTGCAATCCAGAAGGGGATCTTAAAGGATATTGTGGACCTTCATCACAATAGCCCAATAATTAATTGTGATAGTAAATGAAGATATCACTGTATAATACAAACAATAATGAACCCTATTTGAAATTCCTAGAAGATCAAATCATAGACTGAAATTCTCCAATGCCCTATTGGGAGCCTCACAACTTCTCTAGTATGATTTGTTAAAAAAGGGCCACAGCCTCTGATGAAGCCATATATTTGGCGAAACGGACATTTAAGAGCATGTGAATCTTAGCCAGATTTGAGGTATCTCTTAGAGAGCCTTCCAGGAAGGAGGGCCCACCAAGGTCATAGGCCTTACCTTCCACGTTATGCCTGTTTAATAGATTATATACTTTTAATTTGATTTTATGTGGCTTGTAAAGAATGATGTTGACTCACTTTTTAAAGACGGCGTGAAATAATTTAATAACGTTGACAATTTTTAGTTACTCCATAAAGTGTATTTATGAGAGTACTAATTATCAGGTGTTATGCACCCTAGGGTTTGCTTAAAACTAGCAGATTATATATGTTTTTGACTTTTATGCGCTTTGTTTTATTAAGAAGCTATTAAAAGCTCTGTATTGCTATAAAAAAAATCAAACATATAGTTCCTGTATGGGTCTGCTCTCTGTAGCATAGGCAGACAGATACTTTGTACTGCTTGATGTGTAGTAGAGTATCCTAGCCTATCAGGAATCATGTCTCAGAAAACATGCTGCAACATGTATGCTGAGAGTTTGTCACTGATAGGCTAGAACATTATTTGTTTTGATTTTAGACAGTAAAAAACAGAGCTTGCAAGCTTGCAAAGTACATAAAAGTAAATATATATATATATATATATATATATATATATATATCTACATATTTCTGATCGGGTCCCTCTCTCTAGCTCCGCCTCTTCTGTGGGAGGGGCCTTATTCAGCCTTCATAAGGACTTCCTATTCTCATCTCCTTTGCACAGCTCAGTTCATTCAGAGTCTGTGCCTGGAAGGTGCTTCTTAGCGCTCTCCTCCTGTCTTCACTGAGCCTCTCCCTCATGCTTGTCTTGTTGCTTTTTTTGGCTTCTTTACATTTATCTCGTTAGTTTTCTGGCCCATTTCATGCCTGTTTCGCTCATTTTGGCCAATTTTCATTGCTTTTGGGCCAAGCTGCACTATTTCCTTACATCTCAGGTAAGTTACAACCCTACATCAGCCCTCCTTAGGGGATCTCGGCCCAAAACTGCTTAGCCGCATCCTTGCCCATGTTCAAGGTTATACTTTTAGCTAAAAAAAAAGAAAACCCAGCTCGAATCAGCTGTCCTTGCCCAAGGATTTATCTGGCCCTCTAAGCAGGCTGGATGTTTGGTAGCCCCGGTACATATCAGCTACCTCTCGCCACATTATTCCACTTGTCTGAAAGGGCATTGACATAGCTGGAGAGCAATGGTTCCTAATCTCCTAAGCGCTAGCCAGGTATTTATAATACCTGGGCTTATATATATATATATATATATATATATATATATATATATATATATATATCTTTATTTACTTTCATTTACTTTATTTTATTTATAAGTTCTTATAAGTTATTTTTTTGGTGCCTAAAATCAAAAAAATACTCCCTGTATTCTATGGGCCCCATTCGAAAGAGATTTGTCCAATTGAATAGGGCTCTCTATAAGCACAAAGCATATTATTTTTACAGAAGTTTTTAGTGAGTGAACTTCTATCCAAAAGCAAGGTCTTCACTAACTAAAAACTTCTGTAAAAAAATATGCTCTGTGCTTATATAGAGCCCTATTCAATTGGCCAAATCACATTTGAATGAGGCTCTTTCTATCCATACATACATAATTTTCCTCTAATAGCAAAATGGCTGCACCAATAGTAGAAAATAGTCTAAATCATGAGAAAGCAATATTATCTCTTTTCTTTTTAATGTAGTAATAAAAGAAAATATATTGGAAAGTAGAAATGTTGATTAAACCGACAATTTTTTTTCAGATGCCAGTCGGTGGAAACCATTTGCGGTTACAATTCCAGCGTACCTGGCTTAATTCTACAGAGACTGCATTTTTGTAGCACTTCTTGATGGCGGTAACACAGAGCATTTGCTGCTAATCATGAAAGCTCCTGCAAAGAGTAGAAGAAATATTCTGGGAATCTAGACAGTCCCAGAGGTTCGTTTCAAGTCCCAACACAATTATTTTGAAAAGTGATGTTTGTTGTGTCTTTCTAGGTTTTTGTGTCAGCTTGTAGCCTTTGTGGTCTTACAGGCTCTCGGTTCTGAGAAGGAAAAAGAAAGGCTTCATCCTCTCTGGGGCCCTCACTTCCTGCACCCATGGCAACCATGTTTGAGAAACCTCACATCAGTCAGCATATCTGACACCTTAACCAAACATAACCGAACTAATGATGGATGAATAGACAGGCAGGTGTCAGGATTATCTTCTTTCACTTGATCAGGGTCCAGAAAAATTGTCACATACTTAAACATAAGGACTAACAATCTGATTAATTCTCGGCTCTAAAAATACACGGCAATAGAATCTCAGGAATACTGGCAAGTCTAAAATCTATTTCATTATTCTGAAAAAACATATATATAGCTAAATATTCAGAATTAAAAGGAATCTGCCCTTACCCTATAATACTTTAATAGTACAATACTACACAATACATACAATTATGAGAGTGATTTTACATTTAAAGGGATATGAAAGGTATCTGGTGTATATATTACATAGTTACATAGTTACATTGTATTAAAGGTTGAAAAAAGACTTTCAGTCCATCAAGTTCAACCTTTTAAGATCTCCTCTGATCTGCAATATGCGGATTAACGATTAATTCATTAGTTGTTAATTAATTATTAATCAATTATTTAATGTTTTTTTGTTTTTTTTATTATTAATTAGTCCAGAGAAAGCCAAATAGAAAAAAAAACGAAAAAAAAACAAAACAAGCGAGACTTAGCCAATTGTCTCAAGGGGAAATGTAAAAAATTTGGATCATTACTGTCTCTCTAATTATCCATGATAACCCTCAATACCCTTTTTAATTAGAAATAAATCTAGTCCCCTTTTAAAGTTATCTATCGAATCCACTGTCACCACCTCCTCTGGTAGAGAATTCCACAGATTAACCACCGTGAAGAACCCTTTTCTTTCTTTGAGGTGGAATCTTTTTACTTCTAACCTCAAGGGATGTCCTCTTGTCAGTTGAAAACCTCTTGGCACAAAAAGCTCCCCCGACAAATCTTTATACTGACCCTGGATGTATTTATATAAGGTAATATCTCCTCTTAGACGCCTTTTTTCTAGAGAAAATAAGTTTAATTTGGTTAGTCTTTCTTCATAACTTAGCCCCTCCATTCCCCTTATTAGTTTTGTTGCCCTTCTCTGTACCTTTTCCAGCTCTAAAATGTCCTTTTTATGAAGTGGTGCCCAAAATTGTACTCCATATTCCAAATGAGGGCGTACTAGAGATTTGTATAGTGGCAGAATTATATTTGCTTCCCTGGCTTCTATACCCTTCTTAATACATGCTAATATTTTATTTGCCTTTGCAGCTGCTGCTCCATTAAGATTATAAATTGCATGGCTATTTTTCCTTCCCAGATGCATAAACTTACATTTATTCGTATTAAATCTCATCTGCCATTTAGATGCCCATTCCTCAATTTTATGTAAATCCCCTTGGAGGGAAAGCACATCATTATCTGATTTAATTACCTTGTACAACTTTGTGTCATCAGCGAAAATGGAGACCCCACACTCCAATCCTACCTCTAAGTCATTAATAAATATGTTAAAAAGGAGAGGACCTAATACTGAACCCTGAGGAACCCCACTTACCACATTAGTCCAATCGGAGTATGTTCCATTTACAACAATCCTTTGCTTCCTGTCTTTTAGCCAGCTCTCAATCCATGAACAGATATTTACTGCAATTCCTGTATCCCTTAGTTTGCCCAATAGTCTCCCATGTGGCACTGTATCAAAAGCCTTTGCAAAATCCAAAAAGACTACATCCACTGAGTTGCCTTGATCCAGGTTCCTACTAACCTCCTCATAGAAACTAATTAGATGTGTTTGACATGACCTATCCCTCATAAATCCATGTTGACTCCTACTTATAATCCTGTTCAGATAGACATATTCCTGTATACTATCCCTTATTAACCCTTCTAAAAGCTTCCCCACTACAGAAGTGAGGCTCACTGGTCTATAATTCCCCGGATTTGCTCTTGCTCCCTTTTTAAATAAAGGTATCACATCAGCTTTTCTCCAGTCATCTGGTAGAGACCCTGTGTTGAGTGAAACTTGAAAAATTAAATATAATGGTTTGGCTATTACAGAACCCAGTTCTTAGTACCCTTGGATGTATTCCATCAGGCCCCGGGGCTTTATTAACATTTATTTTTTCCAACCTCTTTTGGATTACTTCCTGTGTTAACCAATTATTTGGCAAAGGTAGTGCTGCCCCATTATGTTGCAGTGTCCCAACCACTGATACCTCCCTTGTGTATACTGAAGAAAATAACCTATTTAGCTCATCTGCCTTTTCCTGGTCATTAATTTTCAGACAGCCTGTTTCACATTCTAATGTTCCTATAGCTTCCTTCCTCGCCTTCTTCCCATTAATATACTTAAAAAATATTTTAGGGTTAGTCTTACTCTCTTTTGCAATTAATTTTTCATTTTCTATTTTAGCCAGTCTAATCGCGCTTTTGCAAGCCTTGTTGATTTCCTTGTATTCCCGTACAGCAGTCTCTGTCCCCTCTTGTTTGTATAATTTAAATGCCTGTTTTTTACTCCGTATCTTGATCTTTAAATCATTGTTAAGCCACATGGGTTGTGATTTACTCCTTTTACTGTTATTTCCACACGGTATATACCGATGTGTATGTATAATTATTAAGGATTTAAATGTTGTCCATTTATGTTCAGTGTTTTTACCTATCAGTTCTCTGTCCCATTCTATACTTTGTATTGCTGCCCTTAGACCGTTAAAATCTGCCCTTTTAAAATTAAGAGCTTTTGTTTGCCCCTTAAAATGTTGTTTTTTTAATTCAATCTCAAATGAGACTGTGTTGTGATCACTGTTTCTTAAAGGTTGCCCTATTTCAACATTTGATACAATATCAATATTATTTGTAATGAGTAAATCTAAGATAGCTTCATTTCTAGTAGGCTCATGTATAACCTGGGCCAGATAATGATCCCTGAGTGTACTCAAGAACCTGCTCCCCTTAGCTGAACTGCTGGTCTCATTTATCCAGTTTATTTCAGGGTAATTAAAATCTCCCATTATTAGAACTTGCCCGTGCTTAGCTGCATTTCCAATCTGTAACAATAATTGTATTTCCTCACTTTCAGCTATATTTGGGGGTTTATAGCATACTCCTACTAATATTCTTTTGGAATTTGCTGCTCCGCTATTTAACTCTACCCACAAACATTCAACTTTATCACTAGGTCCACCATAAATATCTTCTCTGACTTTAGCCTTAAATTCAGGCTTAACATACAGACAAATCCCTCCTCCTCGTTTACCATTGCCTCTATCTTTCCTAAATAGGTTTTAACCATCCAGATTAACAGTCCAGTCATGAGATTCATCCCACCATGTTTCGGTAATGCCTATTAAATCCCATTTTTCAATAATTGCTAATAATTCTAACTCTTCCATTTTTCCTGGCAAGCTTCTGGCATTAGCAAGCATACACCTTATGTTATGAGTCTGTAGTTCTGAAGTGCCTGCCACTGAACTTGAATTACTTAGTACTACCTCCCTATTGACTATACTACCCCTCCCCCATCTCCTCCCCTATGAGTTGTTAATTCATCCCTTATACCCTCTACACTTTCTACCCCATTACTTATATCTAGTCCCTCCCCCCCCCCCCCACTTACTAGTTTAAAAACTCCTCCAGCCTTTCTACCATCCTATCCCCTAGTACAAAAGCTCCCTCATCATTAAGGTGCAATCCATTCCTACTGTAGAGATTGCACCAAAGTGAGAAGTCAGCCCCGTGCTCTAAAAAGCCAAACCCCTCCTTACTGCACCACATCTTTAGCCACGCATTAACCTCCCTAATCTCCTTCTGCCTCCCTGGGCTAGCACGTGGCACTGGTAGTATCTCAGAAAATACTACCTTGGAGGTCCTTGCCTTCAGATTATTACCTAGTTCTCTAAAATCATTCTTTAGGACACTCCATCTTCCACTAACTTTGTCATTGGTACCAATATGTATACAGTATTTCACAAAAGTGAGTACACCCTCACATTTTTGTAAATATTTTCATGTGACAACACTGAAGAAATGTAAAGTAGTAAGTGTACAGCCTGTATAACAGTGCAAATTTGCTGTCCCCTCAAAATAAGTAAACATAATAACTCCCCAGTTGCCAACGGTTTAGACATTAATGGCTGTGTGTTGAGTTATTTTGGGGGGACAGCAAATTTGCACTGTTTGCACATTTCTTCAGTGTTTTCCCATGAAAAGATATAATAAAATGTTTACAAAAATTTGAGGGGTGTACTCACTTTTGTGAGATACTGTATATATAATATCTAAACATATAAACTTTAATCCATTAAGTTGAACCTATCGATCCAGAGAAAGGCAAACAGAAAAAAAGTCAAGTGAAGAAACTTTGTCAGTCGTCTAAAAAGGGGAAAAAAAGTAAAATTCCTTCCTGACCCGAGATACTGGTGACCAGATTCCTACCTGGATCAATACTCCTTTACTAATTGTCCAGGATAACCCTGAATGCCCTTTTTAAAAATATATCCAATCCCTTTTTAAAGTTATCTATTGGATCCACTGTCCCCACCTCCTTTGGTAGAGAATTCCACAGATTAACCACCCTTACTGCAATGAACCCTTTTATTTCTTTAAGGTGGAATCTTTTTACTTCTAACCTCAAGGGATGGCCCCTTGTCAGTAGATAACCCCTTGGCACAAAAATTCACTTGACAAAGCCTAATATTGACCCTTGATATATTTATATAAGGTTATCATATCCCCTCTCAGAAGCCTTTTCTTTTAGAGAAAGTAAGTTTAATTTGGTTAGTCTTTTTTTTATAACTTAGCCCCTCCCCTTTTTCCAGCTCTAAAATGTCCTTTTTGTTGTTGTTATAAGTGATATCTACTTGTTTCCATATACCCAGTCTTACATGTATGCTAAACTGTTGCCTCCACCATCTTGGTTATGACATCATGCTAGATACTATAGTTCAGAGACAGGTGTTTTTAACAGATTTACAGCCAAATTAGTGACCAGGAAAAGGCAGATGAGCGATATAGGTTATTTTCTTCGGTATACACAACGGAGGTACCAGTGGTTGGGACACTGTGACATAATGGGGCTACACTACCTTTGCCAAATAATTGGTTAACACAGGAAGTAATCCAAAAGAGGTTGGAAAAAATAAATGTTAATAAAGCCCCGGGTCCTGATGGAATACATCCAAGGGTACTAAGGGAACTGGGTTCTGTAATAGCCAAACCATTATATTTAATTTTTCAAGATTCACTCAACACAGGATCTCTATCAGATGACTGGAGAAAAGATGATGTGATACCTATATTTAAAAATGGAGCAAGAGCAAAATCCGGGGAATTATAGACCAGTGAGCCTCACTTCTGTAGTGGGGAAGCTGTTAGAAGGGTTAATAAGGGATAATATACAAGAATATGTCTATTTGAACAGGATTATAAGTAGTAGTAAACATGGATTTATGAGGGATAGGTCATGTCAAACAAATCTAATTAGTTTCTATGAGGAGGTTAGTAGGAACCTGGATCAAGGCAACTCAGTGGATGTAGTCTTTTTGGATTTTGCAAAGGCTTTTGATACAGTGCCACATGGGAGACTATTGGGCAAACTAAGGGATACAGGAATTGCAGTAAATATCTGTTCATGGATTGAGAGCTGGCTAAAAGACAGGAAGCAAAGGGTTGTTGTAAATGGAACATACTCCGATTGGATTAATGTGGTAAGTGGGGTTCCTCAGGGTTCAGTATTAGGTCCTCTCCTTTTTAACATATTTATTAATGACTTAGAGGTAGGATTGGAGTGTGGGGTCTCCATTTTCGCTGATGACATAAAGTTGTGCAAGGTAATTAAATCAGATAATGATGTGCTTTCCCTCCAAGGGGATTTATATAAAATTGAGGAATGGGCATCTAAATGGCAGATGAGATTTAATACAAATAAATGTAAGTTTATGCATCTGGGAAGGAAAAATAGCCATGCAATTTATAATCTTAATGGAGCAAATCTAGGTGTATCAGATATTGAAAGGGATTTGGGAGTGCTTGTGGACAACCACCTAGGTAACAGTGTTTGGAAAGGCAAATAAAATGTTAGCTTGTATTAGGAATGGTATAGAAGCCAGGGAAGCAAATATAATTCTGCCACTATACAAATCTCTAGTACACCCTCATTTGGAATATGGAGTAAAATTTTGGGCACCACTTCATAAAAAGGACATTTTAGAGCTGGAAAAGGTACAGAGAAGGGCAACAAAACTAATAAGGGGAATGGAGGGGCTAAGTTATGAAGAAAGACTAACCAAATTAAACTTATTTTCTCTAGAAAAAAGGCATCTAAGAGGAGATTTGATTACCTTATATAAATACATCCAGGGTCAGTATAAAGATTTGTCAGGGGAGCTTTTTGTGCCAAGAGGTTTTCAACTGACAAGAGGACATCCCTTGAGGTTAGAAGTAAAAAGATTCCACCTCAAAGAAAGAAAAGGGTTCTTCACAGTAAGGGTGGTTAATCTGTGGAATGCTCTACCAGAGGAGGTGGTGACAGCGGATTCGATAGATAACTTTAAAAGGGGACTAGATTTATTTATAATTAAAAAGGGAATTCAGAGTTATCATGGATAATTAGAGAGACAGTATTGATCCAAATTTTTTTACATTTCCCTTTGAGACAATTGGCTAAGTCTCGCTTGTGTGTTTTTTTTTTTTTTTCTATTTTCCTTCCTCTGGACTAATTAATAATAAAAAAAAAACAAAAAAAAACATTAAATAATTTAATAATAATTAATTAACAACCAATGAATTAATCGTTAATCCGCATATTGCAGATCAGAGGAGATCTTAAAAGGTTGAACTTGATGGACTGAAAGTCTTTTTTCAACCTTAAATACTATGTAACTATGTAATTACATTCACGTAACGTGTAAAATTGTAGCTCATAACGGAGCTTGTAAGACTTACGACTATAAATTGGCCTCTTAAACTAGTCCGCCGACGACTTGCGGGGTAGGACCGAGAAAACCCTACAGGATGGGAGAAATCGACTTGCCAGCCTGTAAATCGTTGGATCTGTCAAGCCCTTAACCGCTACGTTCCAATAATGCCATTAAATTGCATGAAAATCACTACGAGTTTGACTAATTGATCCCGTTCATGGCCGCACATCCAATGAGCGAAAAATGGTTTACGGGTTTGCCTCTAAAGCCCGTAGCTCGCAGCATGTTCTAATTTAATAGCTCCGTAAATCCACAAGATTTCAAACTCGCAGTTGTTGTGGGTCTCACGTTGCACATACAAGCTTCGAATTTAATGTGGCTGTTGGTTAGCATCTACTTAGAGAGGAGGACGAGAGTATTTTTGAAGTATAGAGATATAGGGACATCATTGAGCAGCTGCTGTAAAAAGAGAACGTCATGAACAGTTGTGAGTATCTAAGCACTTTCTGCAATGAACATGAGCTTGAGAAAGCTCAGAGAGACAGTGCCTGGCATGCTGTGGTCATGGAGTTTCAAGCACAAAGTTTTCTATTGTTATATATATTTTTTGTATTGTTCAGTTGTTTCCAACTCTCTGTGACCTTGTGAACTG
Source organism: Discoglossus pictus (assembly GCA_027410445.1). Lineage (NCBI taxonomy): Eukaryota > Metazoa > Chordata > Amphibia > Anura > Alytidae > Discoglossus > Discoglossus pictus. The sequence continues at coordinate 385,077,908 of CM050167.1, forward strand.
TAACACACCTGGCACATTTTATGTCCATGATCATGCTGATAACTTGGTTTTCATGGCAGAGATACTAGAGTGGGATGCCAGTTTCTTCTCCAGTGGACCAAAGCATACAGCTCTTTGTATTCTATGTGGACCATAACACACCAGGACATCTTTATATCTATGACCATGCTATGCCACTTGGTATTTATGGCAGGGATACTGGAGTGGGTTGCCAGTTCCTTCTCTAGTGGGCCACAGCATACAGCTCCTTGTATCCCTAGGTGGTCTTCCATCCAAGTATTGACCAGGCCCAACTCTGCTCGGCTTCAGGGTGGTGTGACCTCTTGGTTTCCTGACTGGAACTGAACACAGGCCGCAGTGGTGAAAGCACAGAATCCTAACCACTGGATCACCAGGGATACACCTAGTAAATGTTTCATTCTCTGATAGTATTTCTTAAGTTTGTTTGTTTGAGACAAGCTTGATTGCCTCCTTATGCCAGATGTTTATGAGCAGATGATTTAATAGTATAAGTGTGTGCTACCAAAACACTTTTGGGTGTTAGAGATTGTAATTCACAGAACATTTGAGGTGTAACTGCCAGAACGCAGTAAAAAAAAGTAGTTTAAGGTTGTACATTATCTAATTAGGTTCATATGAGATGCTAGAGATGCAAAGGAAAAAGGTTTCCCCAGTTCATGTTTTAATGTACAGTGGAGGGCTTCTATCGCTCTTTTGCCCACCACAATTAAATAATCTTACATTTTAGAGAGGGTAATTAAGAATATGTAAATGAAAAAAATACAGTGTTCCAGTATTAACAATTTTTATTTAATGTTTCATGCAAAAATGTTAAAAATGTTTATAGCACCGCTTTCATTTGAATTAGTTCAATTTAGATATCTGTGCCTTTAAGAATCAGAAAAACTAAATAATAATTAATTTACATCCCCTCAGTATATATCCTCATGTTTTAGGAAATAAGACTGTATTTATGTTGAAATTGCTTGTAATGCCTTTGGTTGTCATAAATGCAACAAGGACCACTGTGGTCACATTTTTTCCTATAACTATTTTTTATAGTTAAACATGATAAGGGATAAAATGTTTCCATTTTGCGTTCTACCATGCTGTTATCACTTATTTTGTCAGGTGGGTACTTTACTCCTTGTAAACTAATGAGATCCTCTTAGTTCTGATGAGAGCACTGGCAAAGGAAACCCCCATATTCCCATTGTGCAGACACACTATCTTTGTTTACAAAGTCCCCTTCTCCCACATGAAGTTGATCTGCTGAAGCCAAAATGGTAGATTCCACATCAACATAATTTCATAAAAAATAAAATAAATTAGAGGATGCATTTCTTTACATTCTAAAACATGATGCATAACTGTAAGTGTAGTACTTCAAAATAGAAAAGATAAAAAAATTGACCACAGTGACCAGTGCAGAGGGTGTAAATGGCTTCTGAATTGAGCCCCAGACATTTCATTATATTGCCACAGTGTAGTTAAGAGTTAGCCAGAATATGATCCTTATGTTATTTTAAAGAAGCAATGATTTAAAGGGACACTTAAGTCACCATATATGCCCTGATTCATCAGACAGAGGGTGAAAAAAATATGGAAGAGTTGTTTACATTTTTTTCATTTGATCAAGAGTTGAATTGGACTTTTTAATTTTTATCTAATGCTTGTACAACCCATCAACCTCTACAACAAGAAACTGCTTAGATAATAACTGTCACGAAATGCCTTCTCAAAGAGCCTATTGACCAGCTACTGCTCCATATCCAAGGAAAAGGTGATCAGCAGCCGAAATTTGCAGGAGATGCCCATCGGGACAAGAACCGAGGATGAATCTACTGGTATCAAGATAATTCTTCCCATCCTCTACCCTGAAAGAAATGGAGCTCTGATGCACACAACTTTATAGGAACAAAGCACAATAAAACATGGTCAAGCATTAACTTGAAATCAAAAATTTGCAACTTTAAATTCCTTTCTTGGCCCAGATTGTCCAATCAGAATGGCACCTATGTCAGTAGGGTGCCAGTTTGTTTTGTTTAAAACCCCACTCCCACCTCTGGTAACTAATCCTGGGTAATTCAGTCAACAATTACCTTACAATAGGGAAAAGCTATGGAATAATGGGGTAAAGAATGTACATGATTGAACAGGAAGTTGCATATTGGTCAGGACAAAGGCATATGTTATGGAAGATATATGTTATTGGAAACTACTTGGGTAATGGCAGATGCTAGGTTTCGTAGTTCTTCTGGTGATTGTCTTCGATCAGATGGAGGGAGGTAAAGTAGCAAAACGCTCTTTTAGGAGGACGTAAAGAGTAGATTAGCCTGCTCAAAAGGCCGTAGTCAGAATCTCCAATGGATGGGGTAAATCTGATGGTGATAGTGGGTGAGCCAATCGTGATAGTTATATACTAGCTTTACTGATATTTATACTCATTGTTTATCATGCAGAGGTGTAGTGCAGTAGTAAACTGAACAGACTATGAAACAGTGCTTGTGTTTTCAAATCCTACTTTGTCCATTTTTACGTTGGTATTTTTAATGATTTTACTTTAAACAATTATTTTAAAAGCATCAAACCCTCATATTAGTCTTATATTACCCCTTACCGTTTTTATATATTTTCAATTTTATCTTCTTACCAAATTAAAACAACTATAATAAAAAAAGGATCTGATAGGATTTTAACCTATATGTGCTATTCACTTAACCACTAAACAATGCCTTAATATGCTTTGTAATGACTGAAAAGAACAATATATCTTACACAGAGCTAATACTGGAAATATAACAACTTATTTCTCATCAGTATAGTACCCATATTTATATTATACAACCCCTTTACATTTTGTATATATTTTCTGTTTTATATTGTTATTAAAATAAAAATATATATATTGAAAAAAGGGTATGATAGGATTCAAGCTTTCATGCGCCATTCCATAGTCCATTAAAGGAACATGGAAAATGATGGAACATAACTATAAATATAATATAGGTAAGTATTTTGCTATTGGTATTTTTTTGTTCACAAACACATAAATGTCATGTTTTTTATTTTCTAAATTGTAAAGTTGCACCTATATGGGTTTGCCCTCAATAACACATGTAGGCACTGTCTTTAGGGAGTAAAAATATTCAGCCTTATTAAATTGCAATTTGGCCAATTGAATAGGGCTCTATATAAGCACAGAGCATATTTTTTTTACAGATGTTTTTTGTTAGTAAACTTCTAACCAATAGCAAGATCTTCACTAACTAAAAACTTCTGTAAAAAGATATACTGTGTGCTTAAATAGAGCCCTTTTAAATTTACAGAATCGCAATTTAATAAGGCTGATTGTTTTTAAGCACTTGTTAACAAAATAAAATACAAAATGACAAATACTTAGCTGTAATATTTTTGTAGTAAAACCTTCCATGTCCCTTTAATTAACCATAACAATGTTTTGTAATTAATGAAAAAGAACAACTTATCTAATATAAAGCTAATGTTTCAAATGAAACAGTTCCTTCCTGCACATCTAGTCCTCATTAGTTCCATCAGTTGGTGCAGCTCATTATGTATTCTACTGATAAACAGGAAAGGTTACAAAAACCCTTAAAATAATTAACTTGAAAAACTTAAACCTAAAATAATTTAGCAGCAATTTTAAAAAGAAAACTACTTTTCTGCATGCTTTTCCTTTTCTTAGGTGCAGAGCACTTATGTTGATGTCAGCGCTCCTTTAATAATGCTTATGTTTACGTTTGAAGCATTCATTTTTCATACAAAATGCTTAAAACCAGTTCTCTTTAATTTATGCCTTTAGTGTCCCCTTAAGTTATTTAAGAACAGCATTTTGTGCCATTGTTCGATGCAGTTTAAAATGTATAGTGACAAGTAACTTCTGCTCTAATCTATTAATATCCAGTAACCAGCATATTACACTCTTTCTGAAATAAATTGGGTCTTTTCTTTCAGCTGTCTGTTGTAAATCTTCTGAATTGTCCTTTTTAGCATACCAATAAGTAGCATTTAATGCTAATTAAAAGGGTTGTTTTTTTTCTAAATTCCAAACCTAATTAATCACCAATTGAAATGGTAATTGCCCACATTTTATAGCTCAAAAACAAACCTGTCCAGGGAAATTATGACACAGACAAAGAAGCAGGTGAGTAAAATAATTAGAATTTGACTATTCAAGTTACACTATTTAATAAAGCATCACTGTTGTTTAGGAAAAACTTCACATGTTTGTATAACAAATTAAAATAAAGGATGTATAAGCCACAAGCTTAAAGGACCAGTGTAAACACTTTTTAAATTAAATCAGTTTTTAGTTAACTATCAATTAACACTAAAAATACATGTACACACATCAGCAAATAAATGATTTAGCAGAAAAGTATTTACCAACATCATGGCCTCTGTTGCACTCACCTTATCTCTCTCATTGTCATTTGCACAACACTATGATATAACCACATTCAACTGAGATTGAATTAAGTTTGCAGGCCAGATAATGTGGAGCATGCTCTGTAGGGGGGGGGGGGGGGGGGGGCGCAATCCTATAACCTACAGAAAAGTTTATATAACTTGGAAATTCTGTGGGGTAAGTTGGTTTTCTGGAAAGCTTGGCATATGTAGATATTCTCAAAATGGCTTTTCTATGCAGCCCTCTCAACATGATTGCGAATGTGCTACTCTATGTAGACATCAATGGTATGTTGGGGGTTAATAGTTATAGCATAGGTATCCTTTAAGGACTGAGTATCGGGGTTCATGGGGAATCGGGTGTGAGCAGGGAAGGGGGCGATCAAGAATGACTGGGGAAGGGAATACCTGGGGATTCTCTTCCCTGCCTGCTTGGATGGGGAATGTCCATGGATTGTCATTGGTGGAATTGAAGATTGAGCAAGGTAGTTTTGCTCAATCTCCACATTTTGAGTAATCTCATGTCTTGTGCTTTACCGAGATCAATAATATTATATCAATAATATCAATAATATTATGGAGGAGAATAATTGAATACATGTGACATTACTAAAAAAGCTCCCACAGCCAAAGTTACGTATAAAAGTAACTTACTTGGCTTGAACTGAATGAGGCTCAGTGTTTAGTAGGAAAAGGAGATAATGATTAGATATTTTTATGTAGCAATGGATGGTTCATATGATTTGAATCTCAAAGTAAGTGCAGTGGCATGAAATTAAGTGGCGAGTATACAAATGCAGATATTGAGGCAGCTACAGCATTTCCTGCAGTTTCAAGCCATTGTAGAGAAGGAAAATTATCTTCCTGATCTCCCTTGTAATGCCATGGTGAAAAAAGATCAATGCAGGGGCCTTACATTCTGAACTTAGAACAGATCAAAGTACATTTAATGCATTTATTTAACTAATTTTAGTTTGATTTGACATTTCATTTATTTATATTTAATGCACAGCATTTGTTTCAGCTCTTTAAATACAGTATAATAATGTCATATTACTTATGTAAATTTTGAGTGGTGGCTGGAACCTAACTCATTGTCGACATTATATGATAATATATAAATATTATATTATATTAACCTCAGTTCTTTTGTGAACCAAACCCTGTCATAAACTGAAGGTTGTCTGTATTTGTTACTCCTCTCTACTCATCATAACATATGAGAATGAACTTAAATGTTATCCACAACCAGTTGGCAAAAAAATACCGGCCACTCCATTCCATCACAGTTCCATGTAATAGTGAAAAGTCTTACAGCTGAACTTGCTTATCCTTTTTGAAAAAAACATGTTCCTTTATGTTTTACTTTTTAGGTATCAGTTGTATATCCAAGGGCGTAGGAACAGAAAAAACATCTCTGTGTGTTTGTGTGTGTGTGTGTGTGGGGGGGGGGGGGGGGGGGTATACAGTATATACACATTAATATATATATTATTATTATTATTATTATTATACATATTTTAGAAATATTTTTTAGATGGAGAAGGCAAGATTTTGTTAGTGACTGTATGTGAGGGACGAAAGAGAGGGCAGGGTCCAGTAGAACACCAAGGCAACAGGCATGGGAGGTGGGAGTGATGATGGCGTGAGAGTGATGTGAGGAATTGAAGCTGTAGTAGAGGGTGGGAAGATTATGAGGATATACTAGAGAGGCAGTTTGAGACGGGGTGTTAGAAGAGAGGGGGATAGATCTGGTGCTGGGTGTCACTGAGGTATCATTATCTGGCCCCGGTTATACAAGAACGTACTAGAAATTAGGCTATCTTGTACTTAGTTATCACAAATAATATTGATATAGTATCAAATGTTGAAATAGGGCAACCTTTGGGAATCAGTGATCACAACACTCTCTCATTTGAGATTGAATTAAAAAAACAAAACTGTAAGGGGCAACCAAAAACTCTTGATTTTAAAAGGGCAGATTTTGGTCTAAGGGCAGCAATACAAAATATAGACTTGGACAGATAACTGATGGGTAAAAATACTGAACATAAATGGACAACATTCAAATCCTTACTAAATATACATAACACATCGGCATATAACACGTGGAAATAAAAGTAGAAGGAGTACATGACATCCAATGTGGCATAACAATGACTTGATGAAGATGAAGAAGAGGAGTAAAAAACAGGCATTTCAATTATACAAGAGGGGACAGAGACTGCTTTACATGAGTACAAGGAAGTCAACAAGGCTTGCAAAAGGGCTATTAGACTGGCTAAAATAGAAAATGAAAAGTTAGTTGCAAAGGGGAATAAGACTAACCCTAAAATATTTTTTTAAATATATGAATGGGAAGAAGGTCAGGAAGAAAGCTATAGGAACATTAGAATCTGAAACAGGCTGTCTGACAATTAGTGACCAGGAAAAGGCAGATGAGCTTAATAGGTTCTTTTCTTCGGTATACACAAGGGAGGTACCAGTGGTTGGGACACTGCAACAAAATTGGGCTACACTACCTTCACCAAATAATTAGTTAATGCAGGAAGAAATCCAAAATAGGTTGGAAAAAATAAATGTTAATAAAGCCGCGGGTCCTGATGGAATAAATCCAAGGGTACTGAGGGAACTGGGTTCTGTAATAGCCAAACTATTATATCTAATCTTTCAAGATTCACTCAACACAGGGTCTCTATCAGATGACTGGAGAAAAGCAGAGATGCTACCTATATTTAAAAAGGGAGCAAGAACAAATCCAGGAAATTATAGACCTGCAAGTCTCACTTCTGTAGTGGAAAAGCTTTTAGAAGGGTTAATAAGGGATAGTATATAAGAATATGTCTATTTAAACAAGATTATAAGTAGGAATCAACAAGGATTTATGAGGGATAGGTCATGTAAAACAAACCTAATTAGTTTCTATGAAGAGGTTAGTAGGAACTTGGATCAAGGCAACTCAGTGGATGTAGTATTTTTGGAGTTTGCAAAGGCTTTTGAAACAGTGCCACACAGGAGACTATTGAGCAAACTAAGGGATACAGGAATTGCAGTAAATATCTGCTCATGGATTGAGAGCTGGCTAAAAGACAGGAAGCAAAGGGTTGTTGTAAATGGAACACTTTCCGATTGGATTAATGTGGTAAGTGGGGTTCGTCATGGTTCAGTATTAGGTCATCTTCTTTATAACATATTTATTAATGACTTAGAAGTAGGATTGGAATATATTGTCTCCATTTTTCCTGATGACACTAAGTTGGGCAAGGTAATTAAATGGGATAATTATATACTTTCCCTCCAAATGGATTTGCATAAATTAGAGAAATGGGGAGACTAAATAGCAGATGAGATTTAATACGAATAAATGTAAACTTATGCATCTGGGAAGGAAAAATAGCCATGCAATTGATATTCTTAATGGAGCAAATCAAGGGGTATCAGACATTGAAAGCGATTTGGGAGTACTTGTGGAAAACCACCTAGGCAACAATGCTCAATGCCAAGCAGCATCTGCAAAGGCAAGTAAAATATTAGCATGTATTAAGAAGGGTATAGAAGCAAGGGAAGCAAATATTATTCTGCTACTATACAAATCCCTAGTACACGCTCATTTGGAATATGGAGTACAATTTTGGGCACCACTACATAAAAAGGACATTATAGAGCTGGAAAAAGTACAGAGAAGGGCAACAAGGGGGAATAGAGGGGCTAAGTTATAAAGAAAGACTAACCAAATTAAACATATTTTCTCTAGAAAAAAGGCCTCTAAGAGGGGATATGATTACCTTATATAAATATATCCAGGGTCAATACAAGGCTTTGTCATGTGAGCTTTTTGTGCCTATAGGTTCTCAACTGACAAGAGGACATCCTTTGAGATTAGAAGTAAAAAGATTTCACCTTAAAGAAAGAAAAGGGTTCTTCACAGTAAGGGTGCTTAATTTGTGGAATTCTCTATCAAAGTAGGTGGTGACAGCGGATTCGATAGATAACTTTAAAAAGGGATTGGATATATTTTTAAAAAAAGGTCATTCAGGGTTATCCGGGATTATTATATGTAGCGGAACCCATCACTGTTTTACCCTGTTTTATGATTATTATGGTTAAAATATGATATGTATGTTGGTTGATGCTCTGCAGAATATTGTCCCAGACATTTACAGCTACTTGGCATGGGAGATAATCTTGTTACAGCGACTCCGCATAAGATAAAGGAAGTCTATTGTATACAGTGTTTTCATTCTCAGATAAGAACAAAGAAGTGTAATTGAATCAATGTCTGATTGTATCAAAGTTGCCAGGGAGGTGTGACCCCCCTATTGTTCTCTTTATGTGTATTGTGTGTGGCCAAATATGGGCATGGGTATTACCTGGGGCCAAAGAGATGTATAAATATTTCTGCAATAACAAAATAAAGTGAGTATTCATTTGACTCCCAAATTGTGTGTCGTCCAATATGTGAGGTCGGGAATGGTGAGACTGTAGTGCCTCTTGGGTATTTTACCGTATACCAGCGGAGATATTGGACTGCGTGTTCCGGCTCCGTTACATTTGTTGGCAAGTGGCGTGATTGTTCCCACGGTCAGAAGGACAGCTACAGGAGACACCATTCCGTGGAGTACAAATTGAGGGCAACGCTAGTATCCGTATAGCGCCCCTGGCTACAGCAGGATGGAACCGGCTAGTTTTCAGACAGCGTTCCATCATGAGGAGGAGGAGGCGGCCGCGGACTACAGGGATGCAGACAGAAAGGAACTCATGGTTACAGTACCTCGTATTACCCCACAGAATGAGTTTGGAAGAGAACTCCAAAGCAGACTGGCCTTTTTCCCAGGTACGCTTCCCATGAAAACCTTGGAATGGTTAATGACAGATGTCCACAAATTCATAATGGAAAAGCAGCGGGCACGGGAGCGGTCCATCTTGGGAGCTGCTAACCCACCTCCCACCATTAACCCCCCCCCCAGCACTGCGTCCGGGTGGTGGGAACTACCAAACCCCTGCACGGTACATCAGGTGCCACACGTGTAACCAGCAGGGTCACATGCAGAGAGACTGTCCCAGAAACAGAAACCGCTCCACGTGGAATACTCCAACTAATTCCCCTCCCCAGCGACAGTGTGTACCCCAGGGAGCTGAAGGTGTCGTCCTTCCTCCCCAGCAGCAGTGTGTACCCCAGGGGGCCGAAGGTGTCGTCCTTCCCCCCCAGCGCCAGTGTGTACCCCAGGGAGCCGAAGGTGTTGTCCTTCCTCCCCAGCGGCAGTGTGTTCCCCAGGGAGCCGAAGGTGTCGTCCTTCCTCCCCAGCGGCAGTGTGTACCCCAGGGGGCCGAAGGTGTCATCCTTTCCCCCCAGCAGCAGTGTGTACCCCAGGGAGCTGAAGGTGTCGGCCTTCCCCCCCAGCGGCAGTGTGTACCCCAGGGAGCAGAAGGGGCCGTCCTTCCTCCCCAGAGGCAGTGTGAACCGCAGGGGGCAGAAGGTGTCGTCCTTTCCCCCCAGCGGCAGTGTGTACCCCAGGGAGCTGAAGGTGTCGTCCTTCCTCCCCAGCGGCAGTGTGTACCCCAGGGAGCTGAAGGTGTCGGCCTTCCCCCCCAGCGGCAGTGTGTACCCCAGGGAGCTGTAGGTGTCGTCCTTCCTCCCCAGCGGCAGTGTGTACCCCAGGGAGCTGAAGGTGTCGGCCTTCCCCCCCAGCGCCAGTGTGTACCCCAGGGAGCAGAAGGTGTCGTCCTTCCTCCCCAGCGGCAGTGTGTTCCCCAGGGAGCCGAAGGTGACGTCCTTCCTCCCCAGCGGCAGTGTGTACCCCAGGGGGCCGAAGGTGTTGTCCTTCCTCCCCAGCGGCAGTGTGTTCCCCAGGGAGCCGAAGGTGTCGTCCTTCCTCCCCAGCGGCAGTGTGTACCCCAGGGGGCCGAAGGTGTCATCCTTCCCCCCCAGCGGCAGTGTGTACCCCAGGGAGCTGAAGGTGTCGGCCTTCCCCCCCAGCGGCAGTGTGTACCCCAGGGAGCAGAAGGGGCCGTCCTTCCTCCCCAGCGGCAGTGTGAACCCCAGGGGGCAGAAGGTGTCGTCCTTTTCCCCCAGCGGCAGTGTGGACCCCAGGGAGCTGAAGGTGTCGTCCTTCCTCCCCAGCGGCAGTGTGTACCCCAGGGAGCTGAAGGTGTCGCCTTCTCCCACAGCGGCAGTGTGTACCCCAGGGAGCAGAAGGGGCCGTCCTTCCTCCCCAGCAGCAGTGTGAACCCCAGGGGGCAGAAGGTGTCGTCCTTCCTCCCCAGCAGCAGTGTGAACCCCAGGGGGCAGAAGGTGTCGTCCTTTCCCCCCAGCGGCAGTGTGAATCCCAGGGGGCAGAAGGTGTCGTCCTTCCCCCTCAGCGGCAGTGTGAACCCCAGGGGGCAGAAGGTGTCATCCTTCCCCCCCAGCGGCAGTGTGTACCCCAGGGAGCAGAAGGTGTCGACCTTCCTCCACAGCGGCAGTGGGTACCCCAGGGGGCCAAAGGTGTCGTCCTTCCCCCCCAGCGGCAGTGTGAAACACAGGGGGCAGAAGGTGTCGTCCTTCCCCCCCAGCGACAGTTTACCCTAACCAGGGGAGACACCAATCTCCCAGACGGCGCAGATGGGACCGTGGTCTCTGCGCCCACAGCTTGTCCAGATCCCCAACTACCGTCACTGGGACAACCGGAGGAGGGGGTAAGTACAAATTCCCCTCCCCAGCTAACTTCTAATGTGGCCCCAGGGTTAACAGAGGAAATGTTAACCCCCACTGACCCCCACGTTTCCCTGGCTACTGAGCCGGAATATGTCCCAAGTACCCCAGCAGAAGAGCTGACAGCGGGGCAGAGTGCAGTCGGCCTCTGCCCTCCCTTTGTCCCTTGTACAGAGCAGGAGGTCCTGCAGGTTATACCAGCAGAAGAGCTGGCATCAGGGCAGAGTGCCGCTGGACTCTGCCCCTCAAGTCCCCTCAGCGTGTTGCACCATCACCCCAGCAAAATATCCAGGTGCCTGGTTAGACTTCCCCCCAAAGGGGAGATGTGTGACGAAGTGCCCTTCGCCACTTTGGCTTGGAGAGGACTGTTTGCCAGCCTCCTGCCCTGCGACTATGGCCCTGGTACATATTGCCCTTTGGAACCAGTGTTCGGCCATACCAGAGTGTATGTCACTCATTCTGGCCCTTTACATACAGGGGGTCATTCTGTACTTGCCCTGTGGGAGCGGTGATACCCCAGATAGCTATGCCATGGAGCCCATTCATATGATGAAAGACTATGGGAAAGACTTTAGCTACTTGGCAATTGAACTGTGTGAAGAGGATCTGAGCGCTATTCGGTAGTTTTGTGCGCTCAGATCCCAGCTATCTGGGGATATGGGAAATGTGAGTAAATGTGAATTGCAGTAATGCTGATGGGTTGTCAAACTAGAGAATTGACCAACAAATACTTTTGTCCGGACATCCCCAGGCCGATCCGTCGGGATCAGACCGTGTATGCCGGCTTATGGTCACGGGGGAGGTGTGTAGCGGAACGCATCACTGTTTTACCCTGTTTTATGATTATTATGGTTAAAATATGATCCTACTATATGTATGTTGGTTGATGCTCTGCAGAATATTGTCCCAGACATTTACAGCTACTTGGCATGGGAGATAATCTTGTTACAGCGACTCCGCATAAGATAAAGGAAGTCTATTGTATACAGTGTTTTCATTCTCAGATAAGAACAAAGAAGTGTAATTGAATCAATGTCTGATTGTATCAAAGTTGCCAGGGAGGTGTGACCCCCCTATTGTTCTCTTTATGTGTATTGTGTGTGGCCAAATATGGGCATGGGTATTACCTGGGGCCAAAGAGATGTATAAATATTTCTGCAATAACAAAATAAAGTGAGTATTCATTTGACTCCCAAATTGTGTGTCGTCCAATATGTGAGGTCGGGAATGGTGAGACTGTAGTGCCTCTTGGGTATTTTACCGTATACCAGCGGAGATATTGGACTGCGTGTTCCGGCTCCGTTACATTTGTTGGCAAGTGGCGTGATTGTTCCCACGGTCAGAAGGACAGCTACAGGAGACACCATTCCGTGGAGTACAAATTGAGGGCAACGCTAGTATCCGTATAGCGCCCCTGGCTACAGCAGGATGGAACCGGCTAGTTTTCAGACAGCGTTCCATCATGAGGAGGAGGAGGCGGCCGCGGACTACAGGGATGCAGACAGAAAGGAACTCATGGTTACAGTACCTCGTATTACCCCACAGAATGAGTTTGGAAGAGAACTCCAAAGCAGACTGGCCTTTTTCCCAGGTACGCTTCCCATGAAAACCTTGGAATGGTTAATGACAGATGTCCACAAATTCATAATGGAAAAGCAGCGGGCACGGGAGCGGTCCATCTTGGGAGCTGCTAACCCACCTCCCACCATTAACCCCCCCCCAGCACTGCGTCCGGGTGGTGGGAACTACCAAACCCCTGCACGGTACATCAGGTGCCACACGTGTAACCAGCAGGGTCACATGCAGAGAGACTGTCCCAGAAACAGAAACCGCTCCACGTGGAATACTCCAACTAATTCCCCTCCCCAGCGACAGTGTGTACCCCAGGGAGCTGAAGGTGTCGTCCTTCCTCCCCAGCAGCAGTGTGTACCCCAGGGGGCCGAAGGTGTTGTCCTTCCCCCCCAGCGCCAGTGTGTACCCCAGGGAGCCGAAGGTGTTGTCCTTCCTCCCCAGCGGCAGTGTGTTCCCCAGGGAGCCGAAGGTGTCGTCCTTCCTCCCCAGCGGCAGTGTGTACCCCAGGGGGCCGAAGGTGTCATCCTTTCCCCCCAGCAGCAGTGTGTACCCCAGGGAGCTGAAGGTGTCGGCCTTCCCCCCCAGCGGCAGTGTGTACCCCAGGGAGCAGAAGGGGCCGTCCTTCCTCCCCAGAGGCAGTGTGAACCGCAGGGGGCAGAAGGTGTCGTCCTTTCCCCCCAGCGGCAGTGTGTACCCCAGGGAGCTGAAGGTGTCGTCCTTCCTCCCCAGCGGCAGTGTGTACCCCAGGGAGCTGAAGGTGTCGTCCTTCCCCCCCAGCGGCAGTGTGTACCCCAGGGAGCTGAAGGTGTCGTCCTTCCTCCCCAGCGGCAGTGTGTACCCCAGGGAGCTGAAGGTGTCGGCCTTCCCCCCCAGCGCCAGTGTGTACCCCAGGGAGCAGAAGGTGTCGTCCTTCCTCCCCAGCGGCAGTGTGTTCCCCAGGGAGCCGAAGGTGTCGTCCTTCCTCCCCAGCGGCAGTGTGTACCCCAGGGGGCCGAAGGTGTTGTCCTTCCTCCCCAGCGGCAGTGTGTTCCCCAGGGAGCCGAAGGTGTCGTCCTTCCTCCCCAGCGGCAGTGTGTACCCCAGGGGGCCGAAGGTGTCATCCTTCCCCCCCAGCAGCAGTGTGTACCCCAGGGAGCTGAAGGTGTCGGCCTTCCCCCCCAGCGGCAGTGTGTACCCCAGGGAGCAGAAGGGGCCGTCCTTCCTCCCCAGCGGCAGTGTGAACCCCAGGGGGCAGAAGGTGTCGTCCTTCCCCCCCAGCGGCAGTGTGGACCCCAGGGAGCTGAAGGTGTCGTCCTTCCTCCCCAGCGGCAGTGTGTACCCCAGGGAGCTGAAGGTGTCGCCTTCTCCCACAGCGGCAGTGTGTACCCCAGGGAGCAGAAGGGGCCGTCCTTCCTCCCCAGCAGCAGTGTGAACCCCAGGGGGCAGAAGGTGTCGTCCTTCCTCCCCAGCAGCAGTGTGAACCCCAGGGGGCAGAAGGTGTCGTCGTTTCCCCCCAGCGGCAGTGTGAATCCCAGGGGGCAGAATGTGTCGTCCTTCCCCCTCAGCGGCAGTGTGAACCCCAGGGGGCAGAAGGTGTCATCCTTCCCCCCAGCGGCAGTGTGTACCCCAGGGAGCAGAAGGTGTCGACCTTCCTCCACAGCGGCAGTGGGTACCCCAGGGGGCCAAAGGTGTCGTCCTTCCCCCCCAGCGGCAGTGTGAAACACAGGGGGCAGAAGGTGTCGTCCTTCCCCCCCAGCGACAGTTTACCCTAACCAGGGGAGACACCAATCTCCCAGACGGCGCAGATGGGACCGTGGTCTCTGCGCCCACAGCTTGTCCAGATCCCCAACTACCGTCACTGGGACAACCGGAGGAGGGGGTAAGTACAAATTCCCCTCCCCAGCTAACTTCTAATGTGGCCCCAGGGTTAACAGAGGAAATGTTAACCCCCACTGACCCCCACGTTTCCCTGGCTACTGAGCCGGAATATGTCCCAAGTACCCCAGCAGAAGAGCTGACAGCGGGGCAGAGTGCAGTCGGCCTCTGCCCTCCCTTTGTCCCTTGTACAGAGCAGGAGGTCCTGCAGGTTATACCAGCAGAAGAGCTGGCATCAGGGCAGAGTGCCGCTGGACTCTGCCCCTCAAGTCCCCTCAGCGTGTTGCACCATCACCCCAGCAAAATATCCAGGTGCCTGGTTAGACTTCCCCCCAAAGGGGAGATGTGTGACGAAGTGCCCTTCGCCACTTTGGCTTGGAGAGGACTGTTTGCCAGCCTCCTGCCCTGCGACTATGGCCCTGGTACATATTGCCCTTTGGAACCAGTGTTCGGCCATACCAGAGTGTATGTCACTCATTCTGGCCCTTTACATACAGGGGGTCATTCTGTACTTGCCCTGTGGGAGCGGTGATACCCCAGATAGCTATGCCATGGAGCCCATTCATATGATGAAAGACTATGGGAAAGACTTTAGCTACTTGGCAATTGAACTGTGTGAAGAGGATCTGAGCGCTATTCGGTAGTTTTGTGCACTCAGATCCCAGCTATCTGGGGATATGGGAAATGTGAGTAAATGTGAATTGCAGTAATGCTGATGGGTTGTCAAGCTAGAGAATTGACCAACAAATACTTTTGTCCGGACATCCCCAGGCCGATCCGTCGGGATCAGACCGTGTATGCCGGCTTATGGTCACGGGGGAGGTGTGTAGCGGAACGCATCACTGTTTTACCCTGTTTTATGATTATTATGGTTAAAATATGATCCTACTATATGTATGTTGGTTGATGCTCTGCAGAATATTGTCCCAGACATTTACAGCTACTTGGCATGGGAGATAATCTTGTTACAGCGACTCCGCATAAGATAAAGGAAGTCTATTGTATACAGTGTTTTCATTCTCAGATAAGAACAAAGAAGTGTAATTGAATCAATGTCTGATTGTATCAAAGTTGCCAGGGAGGTGTGACCCCCCTATTGTTCTCTTTATGTGTATTGTGTGTGGCCAAATATGGGCATGGGTATTACCTGGGGCCAAAGAGATGTATAAATATTTCTGCAATAACAAAATAAAGTGAGTATTCATTTGACTCCCAAATTGTGTGTCGTCCAATATGGGAGGTCGGGAATGGTGAGACTGTAGTGCCTCTTGGGTATTTTACCGTATACCAGCGGAGATATTGGACTGCGTGTTCCGGCTCCGTTACATTTGGTGATAGTTCTTCTTGACCCTTCAAAACGTAGCCTTGTCTCGTTATTTGAGGGGATCGCTATATCATACTGGGGATTGCTATGCTTTTGCATACTCCCTTGAGCTGTAACTACTGAACTCTTGTTCCTGATGTACTATCCTTGGAGTCTGTGGTGGTTTTGGTGTCCGGTGCGGTGCTTGTAGGCCTCGGCGCAAACTAGGACGCGTCTATCAACGGAGGTACCCGGTCGGGGTGCCAGGAGATCCGTTACATTATAGTAGGAGTATTAATCCTGGCAGGAGTCCGATCACCAGTACCTGGGGACAGGAAGGAATTGTATATTTCTTTCCCTCTTTCGACGATTGGCAAAGTTTCACTGTTTTTTTTTCTTTCTGTTTGCCTTCCTCTTGATCAATTAACAATTAACAATTAATCCGCATATTGCAGATCAGAGGAGATGTAACAAGGTTGAACCTGATGGACTAAAAGTCTTTTTTCAACCTCAATTACTATGTATTTTTGTAATTTTAAATATAACTAACATAGTTGTCGTACTGCGAGTTGGCGTCCCATTCCCAACTGCAGCTCCTGCGAAGCAAGGCACACAAATGTGTGGGTGGAGGCCCGCAGGACATAGCTGCAATGAGCGCCGAAGGTGCTCATTGCAGGTCTCAACTGTGGCCATCGCGCAGTGGGGTTGGAGGCCTGCGGGACTTATTTGCAATGAGAGCCAAAGGCCCTGTAGTACACACCAATTGCAGACCTCGCAAAAATTACTAATTTAAAGGCCGAACCACGAAAATCAAACGAACAACAAAAAAAAAAAAAGTATGCCTCAAATAAACTTACACACACAGCACAGGGGGAGAGTCAGGGAACCTGTGAGTGAGGTTTCAAGTTCATTTGAGCCATATTTTTATGCGATCAAAAATCTCCTAAATGGAGGCTGAAAAAACATAACAGGATGAAAACGAGGCCGAAGGCAGTAAAAAAGAGCCTGAAGCCAGTAACACTTAACGCAAGCCTGTAACATTTAACCAAAGTCAGTAACACTCATTGCGAGGCCCCAGAACTACGCAGGGGGAGAGGCTTGTGGGGCTAGCGATCAACGCCAAAGGTGCTGAGAGGGTGCAGCACCTTGCATTGTGTGGCAAACAGCATTCATACATGGGGAGTGTTGCTCGCAATGAGGGCCGAAGGTGCTCAGAGGGGCAATAGCCTTGCAGTGTGTGGCAAACAGCATTGCCATGGCTTAAAATGTTATTGCCGTAATTTTTTGATGGGCAAGTCGCTAGTATATATATATATATATAAATCCTCCTCACCTTCCTGTGCCCATACCCCTCCCCTTTTGTGCCCATCCCTCTCCCCTCTTGTGCCTTTGGCTGTCAGCAGAATTCTGACAGTCGGGACTCACAAGATCACGTGAGTCGCATGATCCCGCAAGAGTTGCCAATCTAGCAGTTAAAGGCACAGGAGGTACCTATAATTGGGGAGCCTTAATTCTGGTGGGGATTTCCCCCCCCCCATCCCCCCAATTTCCTACGCCCTTGTGAATATCCATGACCTGACATATGTAAAGATATCTGATTGGCTAGCAACACACATAGGAAGCTAAAGAAAGTTAAGAGGCAGTGCTTAATCAAACTAACATTTAAAAAGGTATTAATATTTAAAATAATGCTATTCATAAAATAACAAGACGTTTTGCCTTAACATATTTAAGGCAAAAATATGAAACTCTAAAATTGTAAAAAGTAAAAGATCTATCTATCTATCTATCTATCTATCTATCTATCTATCTATCTATCTATGTATCTATCTATCTATCTATCTATCTATCTATCTCTAATTAGTTTAGGTATTGTTTCATTCATGTATAACCAAACATCTATGTGGTAAAAGTAAATTATTTTAATTGATACAAATGCCAAACAGTACTTGCTAACTTATAATTGGATGAAAATGATACTGTTTGTAAATTTAAATGGTGATGTACTAAAATGATGACTTCATTAAACACATTTTTTAAATGATATTTTACAACAAATTAATTTTAGCGAATGACTGGTCACGCAATTACAAATGCTATATGTCAGTGAAGAATAATCAGCTCTGCATGTATGTATTATATAAATTAAATTTAACAGTATGTCCATTGTAAGTTACAATAAACTGACAATTATATGGGTACTAACACTTGTTTAAATTGATTATACTATCATTTTAATTATAACCAGTAGCTATGCAACAATTGTTCAAAATATTTAAAAGACCAATTATAATTATTTTGAAAACACTGAAAGAAATTCACTAACTTGGCAGGGTTTTTCTAATGTTTAGAGAGATCTTATTTTAATGAGATCCATAAAAAAGGACCAAGCCTCAATATCACTTTCTGATGTTTATAATAGTGAAGTGCCTATTTCCTGAATGAATTAAAATAAAAATTACTTAAAAATGTAAATTTCGTAAGTTTATGCACTATTATCTCATGAATTCTGTTATAATATATAGTGTATAAATACTCTGATAATCTAGTCAGTTAGTGCATTGTATAGAAGTTAAGTCTAAAAATAATCCATAAAATGAATTCCATTCCATTTGTGTAATTTGGTAATTATTAATCTATAAATATATAGATCAATAATGAGTATTGCAGTATATTGTAATACCTTTTGTATTGGACAAATAGTCTTTCAATAATGATTGGAGACAATTTGGATATGGTGGGTATAACTGAATCTTGGTATAATGAAATATATAGTTGGCAAAAGAGAGGAGGTGTGTTTTTGTTATGCAAAAAGAAAATGTTAAAGCAATTGCAGTTCAGAATACTGAAGACAATATTGAGAACATTTGTGTAACTTTAGAAAGTGAGAGGCAAGTTTTTAGGGTAATGTAATTTATAGACCGTTGGGAAAAATGAGATATTAGACACAGAACTTATGGAAGAAATATCTAAAATGACATTGAAGTGTGAGGTAATTTAAATGGAAGATTTTAAGTTCCCAGATATGGACTAGAAGGTTCCTTCTGCTGGACAAGCGGCATCACTTACACAATTGGTTAAGCAGTCTACTCAAAAAGAAGCCTTATTAGATTAAATACTAACATATTGTCCCAGATGTATCTACAGGTGAGAACTTAGGATCTAGTGATCACCAGTTTGTATAGAATAGTATACAAGTAACTTTTGTGTCTAACCATAAAAAACATATGTAAATTCAACAATGACAATATTTGAAACCACACACTGCATTAGTTTTGTTCGGAAAAGAAAAACAATCTGATACTGTGGAGAAGGATCAGGAGCCATTTGTAAATCATTAACAAAATTAGTTGATAAAAGATACAGACTCAGTCAAAGGAGGATAGAGAATTATATAAAACAAAATAGAAGCAAAAAAAAAAAAAAGGTTATCCAATGTGCCAATGTTCATGCAGAACAGAACATTGTATATTCAATAAAAAATTACAACACTTTCTTTAGATATGATAGTGAAAAAAGAACAACTACTGGAGGAATATTTAGATTTAAAGTATAATAAGTACAGGGACATTGCACACTGGCTGGATGAATACTTCTGCTCTGTTTGTTCAGCTAACATTGGTGAATATCCATTATGGGGTACTGCATTTTGTGATACAATATTTACACAGGCCATTTTTCAGAAAATTAAGTTTTTCTAGCATTAGCATAGCTAAAAATCAGTGGGCCCAGACAATGTGCATCCAATGGTACTGAAGGAGCTTAAATAAGTACTTGCTGCACAATTAGTTAAACTTTTTTAATGAATCATTGTTGATAAGAGGGATTCTAGATGAATGAAAGAATGTTGCTGTAGCAAAATGTTGTAGGGTAGACTCAAGTAACTACAAGCCAGTAAGCTTGACATCAATATTATGCAAACTACCTTTTTTTCCAGTAGATTTAATTCTTATTCAAGAATTGATTATGTGATGTCGGATATAAACACGCTAAGACTACTGGATAAAATAGAGATTCATATTACCCCATGGGCTGACCACTCTCTGCATTATATTACTATTAAAGTAGGCAATGATAATTATAAGAGGAAATATAAAAGCTGGAGACTGGACTCATATATATTTAAAGATCTAGAGTTGATTAAAACCCTAAAAAAAGAAATACAACTGTTTTTTTCATATTAACAGCAAATCAGAAACCTCTAAGGCCACGTTGTGGTGTACCTTTGAAGCCTACATAAGGGGTCTACTAATTTCATATACCGCCAAAGTGAAAAGAAATCGGGGGACTCCACTCAGACAGCTGTATATAGATCTAGAAAAAGAACATTTAATCAACCAACAACAGCCTAATAATATTAATAGTATAAAAAAAATTAAGGAATTAAATAAACAGATTAATATAATTTTACAAAAATTTGCTGATCGTTGGTTATGGAGATATCAACAAACTTATTTCTTCCAAGGTCATAAAGGAGGTAAATTATTGGCAAGCAAACTCCGTAGAGAACGGCAGCAAAATAAAATTCTAAAAATCAGAGACCCGAAGGGTAAATTAATCCTGCATCCGGATGAAATAGCTCAGACTTTTATGAGATATTATAGAAAATTGTACAACCTAGGCGAGGACCTCAATTTTCATGTCCCAAAGCAAAAGGAAATAAATAGTTTCTTAGATAGTATTGCTTTCCCAAATATTTCAGAAAGCGATCAGCGTCTCCTGAATGAAGCAGTTACGGTCGAGGAGATAGAGGAGACTATTAAGAATTCTAAAAATAAGGCACCAGGAGTGGACGGTTTTGATCAAATTTTCTATAATTTATTTTTTCCCACTTTTAAGGAACACCTTTGTAATCTCTTCAATGAGATAAAAAATACAGGAGAAACTCGTCCCGAATTATTAGAAACAAAAATCATAAATATATTAAAACAAGGGAAAAATCCAGAAATATGTGAGAACTATAGACCAATCTAACTGATAAACTTTGATATTAAAATCTATTCCAAGGTGTTAGCAAAAAGATAAAAAAAAATAATACCTAAATTGATTCACCCCGACCAAACAGGCTTTGTTAGTGGTCGTCAAACTTCAGACAATACGAGATGCCTGATAGATACCTTGTCCTTTATCAGGAGGAAGGGGACTCCCAGTTTGACCTTGTCTATAGATGCCGAAAAAGCATTCAACAGGGTCAACTGGGACTTCCTTATGGCCACCCTACAGAAATTTGGTTTGGGCGAGTTTGCAACTAGATCAATAAAGGCCTTATACTCCTTTCCCACAGCCTATATAACAAGTCCTGAGGCCGATTCAGAGAAGTTTAAGATCAGTAATGGCTCTAGACAAGGATGTCCTTTGTCCCCTTTACTGTTTGCCCTGTTCCTGGAGCCACTGGCAATACTATTACGAGATTCAACTGAGGTGGAAGGGATTAAGATAGATAAGTTAGACCTTAAATTTATGGCATTTGCTGATGACATTGTTCTGACATTAAGTAATCCAGAGAAATCCTGTAGATATGCTTACGATATAATGAGAAAGTACGGTAGGGTTTCTTATTTTAAGGTTAATCTTTATAAGACAGACACCCTTATGTGGGGAATTGGATCAGACTCATTTAGGAGAATGGAAGAATTATATCCCTTCAATTGGAAATCAAGAGGTATAGTCCATTTAGGAGTAAGGTTTACCTTCCAAATTAATGAAATTTTAAAAACCAGTCTAGCCGAGAAAATGAAATTAATAAGACCTTTGCTGCATGAATGGCGTTTGCTAAAATTACCTTTACTGGAGAGAATTACAGCCGTTAATATGACCATTATTCCTAAACTAACCTACCTTTTAAGATGCATTCCGGGCAAAATAAACAAGACATTTTTATCTATTATTCAGAAGGATTTAGATCACTTCATATTTAATGGCAAGAAATCAAGATTATTGAAAAACACTTTTTATGCCAAGTTTGAAAAGGGAGGGTTGGCCTATCCCTCATTATTGGAGATTCAAACCAACATATTGCTCTCCCATGCAGTAAGATGGTCCATCTCTAGCGAGAAACCAATCTGGTTCTCTATAGAAGAAACCTTACTCGGTATGAATCCGCTAGCTACACTATTGTGGCTCCCTAACTTCGACCCACGGGTGTTCGAGAATGTTTCCCCTGTTATAAGGTCAGTTATTAAATTCTGGTATGAAAATATCTATAAATTGTCCCTGGTTAATAAACCTTCTCTGGCTGCTCCAATTGAAATACTCTCCACAGTGGCAGATTTTCCATTTACTCAGGTATTTAAGACACAGGGATTTAAATTTATTTGGGATCTATATGCGAAAGGGGCATTAATAGATGTGTCCACATGCTCAAACAAAATTCAGTGGATACACATTAGTTCCCTAAAAAGGTGCATCGAGGCACTGGGATACAGAGTCAAGGGCGTGACTCAATGTAAGAAAATGGAAGTGTTAGCTATAAAAGGAGACATGAATCATATTATATCTAAATGTTCTTCAGTTAGGACGAGCGTTCTCCCGTTTGTTAAGTCTAAAGGGATTGTACAATGGGAAAGAGACTCTAGTTCGAGTTTTGATCCAATTACTTGGCATAACTCATTTAGGCTGGTTAAAAAATCAGCGATAAACGCTGTATATACTGAAATATATATACTGAAATTCATCATCTCTCGACTCGACTACTGCAATTCCCTCCTTGCTGGCCTCCCCATCTCTCGTCTGTCTCCCCTCCAATCCATAATGAACGCCTCTGCTAGACTCATCTTCAATACCAAACGATCAGTGTCTGCAGCCCCTCTCTGTCAATCACTCCACTGGCTTCCCATAGCTTCCCGAATCAAATTTAAAATCATGACCCTAACACATAAAGCCCTCAACAACAGTGCACCCCCTTATATCTCTGCTCTTGTTTCAAAATACTCTCCCAACCGGCCCCTTCGTTCTGCTAACGACCTTCTTCTTTCCTCCTCTCTCATCACCTCCTCTCACTCCCGTCTTCAAGAATTTTCTCGTGCTTCCCCATCCATTTGGAACTCCTTGCCCCGCTCCATTAGATTATCTTCCTGCCTCAAAACCTTTAAGAAATTATTAAAAACACACCTGTTTAAAAAATCTTATCACCTTCAGCCTTAACATGTAACTGAACACTCCACAGCTTAATAACACTCACACCCACAATCTACAGTACAACACACAGACCCCTCCACTTTACTGAACCAATTGCTTTCAATTGTATTTGTCACCCTCTTGTATCACACCTAAACCCTTAGATTGTAAGTTTGCGAGTTCTCAATCTTGTGTCAGGCCTTGGAAACAAGCTCTATGTACATTTGATTTTATGCTCAAAAACAGGGCCCTCCATTCTTTACAAGGTGTTTAATTTGTTTTCTGCTATGTACTCAACCCCTGTACAGCGCTACGGAATATGTTGGTGCGATATAAATAAAGATAATAATAATAATAATAAATATATTTTAAAATCATCCACAGATGGTACTACTCTCCGGTTCTATTAAATAGATTCTACCCCCTCTCAGATAATCTTTGTTGGAAGCAATGTGGCCAGGTTGGTACGTTATACCATCTCTGGTGGGAATGTCCCCATATGAGAAAATTCTGGGAAAGGATTTGTGTAGAACTATCTATCGTGGGAGGTTCATTATTACCTTGTAATCCCCAAACAGTAATTTTAAACATAAATATGGACACCCTTGGGTCGAAAGTAAAATATCTTTATACACATATTCTGTTGATTGCTAAACGCCTTATAGTAAAACATTGGAAAACGCCTACTATCCCTTCCTGGAATGAAGTAAAATACTCGGTTGATATTAGTAGAGAATTAATGAAGGGAAACACTGATTTATTTCCTAATAAAAATATAGTAGCATTAAACTGGCACCTTTGGGACCAATATATTTTCAGTTTGATGTAAAAGATAAAGATTAATTTTTTTTTTGTGTTACACATAATGGTTTGTGGAATACTTTTGACATTCTGTTTTTAAATATTCCAGTAATTCTATTAAGTTGTTAAGATGTGTTTTACTTTGTATACTGTTTTGTCTTGTTTTTTTTCTTTTTTTTTCTATTGTATTGTCATGTTTGTCGGAAAACAAATAAATAATAAATTATAAAAAAAATATTATGCAAACTAACGAAAACACTATTTAAAAAGAAAATTAATAAATACCTAAAATCAAATTATTTACAAGAACATAGGTGGCATGGCTTTACTGCTGGGAGATCATGCTAGACTAATCCACTTGACATTTTTGATTATGTTACCAAAGTTATAGACCAGAGTTGGGCAGTATATTTTATATAATATTATACAGATTTTAGTAAAGTATTAGACATTGTTACTGAAAGTAAATAAAATGTTAGCTTTGTAGTCTGTGACCAGATCCAAACATAGTTTAGTGGATTGGACACTGGCTGAAGGATGGGCAATCGGATAGTGGGATAGAGTCAAAGGAAGGGATTGTTACCAGGGGAGTGCTACAAGGATCAGTGTTGGAGCCTGTATTGTTCAATGTATTTATTAGTGATATCACCAGTGAGCTTCAAAGGAAAGTTCACCTTTTTTGTAGATGATACAAAAGTATGTAACATAGTAGATATTTCAGGAGGTGTAAGAGAACTAGAACTACAGCAATAGTCAAATATGTGGGATCTAAAATTCAATACTAAGAAATGCAAAATAATGCAACTAGGCTACAAAACCTCAAAAGTAGAATATTTACTTAATGGTAAAATGATGAGGGCAGTTGATAAGGAAAGGGACTTGGGAGTTACTATATGGCATGATTTATAAGTTGGCGATCAATGCAACGGGACTGCTTGTATACAGTACTAGAGGAATTGGTACGTCAAACAGATGATGTTAAGCATGCCTGAGATAAGGGTATCCTGAGATTAATTAAGTCACAATATTAAGTCAGTGGAATGGGCAGATTAGATTGGCCTTTTTGGTTCTTATCTGCCATCAAATATGTTTCTATTCTAATGTAATAATTTGTTTCATAATAGAATATATGGGTTAAAAAGTCATAACAGACAAAGTATAAATATGCTAATGTAGTCATTTTTATCATAATACAATTAATGGGGTTAACCAGACATAAAATAATTTTCCAAAATATTTTATTATAATACGTTTCTTAATGACAACAAATTGCCTCCAGAGTAACAGAATCTTACTTTTGGGACACCCCTTTCTTCCTTTTCTCTCTCATGTAAGGTGCCAAGTTTCACAGCTGTAACCTGAGGCCACACCCACAGGACAGGAGCTTCACACAGACAATGGTTCATGCTACTATAAGTAGAAAGTGACATGACTAAACATTCGACTATCAGACTCAATATAATTAATTTACATATTAGTGTAGACATTTTCCGTATAATGACCTTGTATAAAACCAGTGTTTTTTCATTTATGGAACTTTTGTGAATATACTAATATTATGAAATTTCACAATCCAAGTGTAGCTGTCTTAAAATTACAATATATTTAATAAAATATATTGTCTGAAGAATTTCCATTACAAATCTAAATTCACAAAATTATAAACTGCTGTGAAAGGGCATGAAACCTGTTAACCATTTCTATCTTTCCTCTTTTCTCTTATTTTTTTGTATTATTTATTTTGAATGCCACCTATGCACCTGTTCTATGTTTGAAAGCCTAATACTGTAAAGGCTGCAACAATGGAATTGTAATTAGCACAGTAATTACAATGAACTCATATGATAAAGAACCACTGGAGTTTGAGAAAAGACACGTGTTTGTCAAGTATGTACCAAACTAACAATATTAGCAGCTGTTTAATGCAAAAATCTGATTTTTTTAACACTCTGAGTACAGAAATCCATTTTGTGTTAGTTTCATCACATTCGGAGAGCTGGGTGATGGATGTGTGTTAGATGGAGGGTATGGGAGGAGGGAACATGCAGAAGTCCAGAGATTTTGTTCGATAACTGGATAAGATTGAAATTGACACCATACCGCTTTCCTTCAATGGCCCAGAAGCAGACACCTTGCATCATCCAATGAAATCATAGCTCTCCAGAAATGTAAATGTTGTATACAATTTACACTTCACTTAAATAAAAACAAACATCCAGAGTAACATATTCTGTAATCTCCCCTTTCTCATTTAGGGAACCATCTTTCACAGCTATGACCTGCACCCACAGGGGAGGGGATTCACACTTCTAGTGTCTCATGATCCTGCTGCATGTAGACACAGCATATCAATGTAGCTAAGAGCAGCACAAGACACTGATACTGTGAAGAGCTTCCCCTGCGGGCATGGGGTTAGGTCACAACTGTGAAAGATGGGAGCTCTCAAGAGAGAGAACAGCAAGAAAGGGGAGTTCCAGAAGGTGAGAATCTATTAATATTGGGCCTTCTTAAAAGTAAATAAATGGTAAATTTGATATGAAAATTAGATTAGGGATAAACTAAGTCAAATAGTTAAACTTTTATAAACAAAAAAAATGTCCAAAGAGTCCCTTTAAGAAATAACTTTAAATAAATGTTTTTTTTATTCTGTTTACATATACTGTATGTTCTCATGTTGCAAATGTACAGAATTTTCACTGTCTGTGTTATTACTACGTGTTGCTGATATAAAATACATCACATATAATAGTTGTCAAACTGCGATTCGTCATCACGCTTGCAACAAATCGCAGTTTGACAATTACGATTGATTGCAACCCCCATGCATGCGCATTGAGTCGGGGGCGTGCACATGCATATTGACACTGGAGAAAGAGACACGGAAGGGAGAGACGGGAGGAAAAGACACAGGGGAGGAGGGTAAAGAGATACAGGGGAGGAGTGGGGAGACACAAATGGAAGGAGGGGGAGACACACAAGGGAGGGAGATGAGGGGAGGGGAGACACAGGGGAGTGAGAGGAGGGGGTAAGAGACAGGTGAGTGAGAGGAGGGGGGAGAGATACAGGGGAGGAGGGGTGACACACGGGGGAGGAGGGGGAG
The DNA here is from genome assembly GCA_027410445.1 of Discoglossus pictus. Classification (NCBI taxonomy): domain Eukaryota; kingdom Metazoa; phylum Chordata; class Amphibia; order Anura; family Alytidae; genus Discoglossus; species Discoglossus pictus. The sequence continues at coordinate 385,104,773 of CM050167.1, forward strand.
ACACACAAGGTAGGAGGTGGAGACACACAGGGGAGGGAGATGATGGGGGAGAGACACAGAGGAGGGGGAGAGACACAAGGGAGGGAGAGGAGGGAGAGAGACACATGGGAGTCAGAGGAGGGGGAAGCGACAGGGGAGTGAGAGGAGGGGAAGAGACACAGGGGAGTGAGAGGAGGGGGAAGGGACACAGGGGAGGGTAGAAAGACACAGGGGAGGGAAATTGCGGGGAAGAGACACAAGGGAGGTGGGAAAAGACATGGGGGCAGGGGGGGAAGACACAGAGGGGAAAGAGACACAGAGGAGGAAACACAGGTGAGGGGAAGAGACACAGGGGAGTAGAGGGGGAAAGAGACACAGGGGATGGGGAAAGAGACACAGGGGAGAGAGAGAGATGGAAAGAGATACAGGGGAGGGGGAGGGGGAAAGAGACACAAGAGGGAAGAAGATACACAGGGGAGGGGGGAATACACAGGGGAGGGGGAAGACACAGGGGAAGGGGGAGGAGACACAGGGAAGGGAAAGGGGGGAGACACAGGGGAGGGGGGAAAGACACACGAGAGGGGGGAGAGACACAGAGGAAGGAGAGGGGGGGATAAGACACAGGGGAGGGAGAGGGGACAGAGATACAGGGGAGGGGGAAAGACACACAGGGGAGGGAGAGGTGGGATAGACACAGTGGAGGGGAGAAAAACACAGGGGAAGGGAAGAGACATGAGGGGGGAAGAGACACAGGGGGAGGACAAGGGGGGAAAAGAGACACAGTGGAGAGGGCAATAGACACGGAAGGGAGAGGGGGGAAAACACAGGAAAGGAGAGGGAGGGAGATGAGGGGGGAAAGGAGATACAAGGGAGGAAGTAGACAGGGGGAGAGACATTGAGAGGCCCGTGATGAGCACCAAAGGTGCTCATCGCGAGGCCAGTAAAGTAGATGGGGAGAGGCGCGCAATGAGCTCCTCCCGTCAAGAGGGTGGGAGAAGTAGAGGGATGGAGAGGCTAAAGGCGCTCATCCGGAGGACAGTAAAGCAGAGGGGGGAGAGGCTCCCATTGTGTGGCAAACAGCATTGCCAGGCTTCACTTTTTATTGACGTCATTTTTGACGGGCAAGTCGCTAGTATTATATAATTTAAAACCAGAAGAGGAGAGAAAGATGCATTTTACAGTCAACTTAAAGGATATCACAAGGTTAGCCTTGGACTGGAAACAACAAAGCCCGTTGTGCTTGTCAGGAAAGGGATTCAGCTCCCTACTTCTGACAAGTGTGACAGAAGATGGCAATGTCATCCAGGTACAAATGGTAATCTCTTGACAATCATGGAGTAGGTGTCAACAAGCTGTTGGGACATGGAAGGGGCATTCTTCATCCCAAAAAACATAACCAAAAACTGGTATAGCCCAAATGGGAGAGTGAATGTTGACTTCTCTTTAGTATTCTCAGCAAAGAGGTAAAGACTTTGTGGACCAGTAATCCTGTGCCAACCGCTAGGGTCTGTGCAGCGACTCAGCACACCCTCAAGCTGCTGTCACTGGTCAGGGGACAGTTTGACTAGGATAAGGAAAACAGGGAATGAGTCGGGGGGGGGGGGGACAAGCACATCTGGATGAGCAGCAGATTTAGAAGGGGATTCCTGTAAATGTCGCAGTAATGGCCATGTGTCTAGCTATAAAAGGAAGAGTCTGAATCTGTCAGGCACTGATCCCTAGGACTGGCAGTTGAGGATCATTATTCTAGTTTATTAACATAGGGTTATTCCACTAAACATTCACAAAGTAAGTGAGAGTAATTTTAGAAAACAGACTTCTGCAAAGCACTTAACAGCCCCTTCATAGTTTGGTGAATATATTGGACAGTTTTGAATATAATATACTAGTGAATTGCCCGTCAAAAAATGACGGCAATCAAATCGTAAGGTAGCTAATGCTGTTTGGTGTGTAATACTAAAATATATAATATATTAATAAATGAATATACTTTACCTATTTTGAAGCATTGTGTTGAAGAGCTGACAATCTGTGTTGATGTTGCTGCAGCATTAGTGGTGTGGAGCTGCTGTGTAAGCGTGATGAATGTGTGCAGTGTAACAGTGTGCGTGCGCGAGACAAAACTGTTAGCGTAGTGGTGTACTTCCGCATTGGCGTAAAATGGCGGGTTATCTGTGTTATGCGTCTTTGCGGATTATCCGTCGGGGCTTCGTGGTGTTTTTCGGGTTTCGTGTGTTGTTTTGCGAGTGTGTTGTGGTTTTTTACGTGTTGAGAGTGCTGTAGCCTCGTTTTCGTTTTTTTCGTCTGCCATTTTTTCTCTCGCTTAGCGATTTCATTAGTGTCTAAAGTGTTTTATTTTTTTTAAATGAATGTGTAACTTGTTTTTTTGAGGTGCTGGATGGTTCCTCTTGCTGTAGGTAAGTTTTTTTATATGTGTGTTGTGTGTATTTATTGTGTTTGAAATGTTTGTATGTCGGCGTGTTGCGTCCGATGTTTGCGAGGTCGTAATGTGTGGTAACGTGTCTCGTATGGTGTTTCCGTGTGTAGCCTTGTTTTCGTTTTTTTCGGCGGCCATTTTTTCTCTCGCTTATCAAAGTTTTTATTGTGCAAACTCTTTTATTTTGAGTGAAATAAAGGTGTAAGTTGGTTTTTTGAAGTCCTGGGTGCTCCCTGTTGCTGTAGGTAAGGTTTTTATGTATGTGCTGTGTGTATGTATTGTGTTTTTAATTTTGTAATGTTCGCGAGTTGCGTCCGAGTGTTGCAAGGCCGTAAGCGTTAGCAACAACTCGCATGCTCACAACTATATATGTGATTTAAAAATGATTGGTTATTTTAAATTCACAAATGATGCTTAGCGCTCCAATGTAGCAATTGGTTTATATTATGCCTAATTTCACCTTCAGTTTTTAACGTTTCAGACTTGTTATTCTTCTCTATTCTTCATACCCTTAATTATTTTGCTGAATGAATGCTTCTGGGACCCAATAAGATCTTACGTCATCAATGTAGATAGTTTTAATCTGAAGCTTCTTGATCCTAGAAGCAAGTTCATTTGCACTTGAAGGAGACTAGGACACCTTTAAGTGGACGAAGAAAAAGTTATTTTCCAAACTGAAAAGTCTTTCCAGTGATGGCTCTTTCCTTCCAAAACACAAATTTGTGCACTGCATTTGATAGCATGATAGCAGAGGGGAAGCAGAAATGTATTTAGATTTCACTCTGCCCGAGATCCAGTTGAATCGGAGAACTATTTTAATTGCATGCCATCCCTGTTTCTTCCCCTTTTCTCCATCTTTAACTGTACTTGACACATGTGCATTCAAAAAAAAGTAGAAAACCGGGGAGGAATAAGCAATATATTTTTGTAAATTGGTTTAAAATGTCGGTTTTGTCTGATTGTCTTCTGTTCCTTCAAATTTACCTCACGAAGCCTAGAATATGATACCTATGTAAGATACATATCTATTAGCAAATCAACATGGTTGAAATAAAGCAATGCAGTAAGGCATTTCATGGGTTGCTATGGGCTATGACGCATCATAAAAATGCACAATGGTTGTCAAAAGAAGATCTTTTTTGAGCAATCACCGCTGTTCTTTTATGTTGTTTTATGTTTATCAATAAAGCTGTGGCCTGTTTTATCCCACACCTAGTGCCGAGTATTATTTGGGTTGGTGTTATATATGGAGTTGTTGATATTTCTTCCAGCAATATTGATTCTAGCTTGGATTTGTCTAGTCCGGCTTTACGCATAATGTACTCTGCATATAAGTTGAATAAATGAGTTGACAATATACAACCTTCTCACACTCCTGTCCCAATCTTGAACCATTTAATTGTTCCAGTTCTGACCGTGGTTTCTTGGTCAACATATAGATTCCTCAGGAGGAGGAGGATTTGTTCTGGAATCCCCATCTCTTGAAGAATTTGCCACATTTTGCTGTGATCCAAAAAGTCAAAGACTTTAGAATAGTCTAAGAAGCTTTTCTGGAACTCTCTTGCTTTCTCTATTATCCATCAGACATTAGCAATTTGATCTCTTGTGCCTCTTCCTCTGCGAAACCTGACTTGCACATCCGGTAGTTCTCAGTCCATATATTGTTGGAGTCAAGCTGGTAGTATCTTAAGCATTACCATGTTAGCATGGAAAATGATTGTAATTGTTCGATAATTTGAGCACTCTTTGGCACTGCCTTTTTTGTATTGGAATATGGACTGAACATTTCTAGTCTACTGGAAAAGTTTTCCAAATTTGTTTTTATTTGGCAACACTTTCACAGAATCATCTTGTCGGGTTAGGAACAGTTCAGCTCCTGCAGCCTTGTTATCAGCAAGACATCCTAGGGTTCATCTCACTTCACTCCCCAAGATGACTGGCACCAGCTTCCTTCCTGTACAAATCATAACAATTGCTGTATAAAAAATATACCATTTATTTACTTAAAGGACAGCTGAGGTCAATTTATTCCACATGATATTCTAAATAAATGAACACAATAATAGGCAGATTTGTTCCAGAAGGAAAGAATAAAAAAATAAGATATATGAAATATCATCATTATATTTTCTAACCTGTATAAACAAGTATTCTTTGCATGCTTCTGTTTTGCTTACATGCATGCTGTTGTCTTCTTTTATCAGGAGGGTTTGTCCTTTTAAACTAATGACCTTCCTTTTTAGCATTATAAGGAGCAATGGCAGTTGTAACTGAACAATTCCTATCCTGGAGGGATTTGTCTGTATGTTAAGCCTGAATTTAAGCCTATAGTCAGAGAAGATATTTATGCTGGTACTAGCGATAATGGTGAATGTTTGTGGGTAGAGTTAAATAGCGGAAGAGCACATTTCAAAAGAATATTAGTAGGAGTATGTTATAAACCCCCAAATATAATTGAAACTAAGGAAATGCAGTTTTTGTTACAGATTGGAACGGAAGCTAAGCAATGGGAGATTTTAACTACCCTGAAATAAACTGGATAAATGAGACCAGCAGTTCAGCTAAGGGGAGCAGGTTCTTGAGTACACTCAGGGATCATTATCTGGCCCAGGTTATACAAGAGCCTACTAGAAATGAGGCTATCTTGGATTAAGTTATCACAAATTATATTGAGATAGTATCAAATGTTGAACTAGGGCAACCTTTGGGAAACAGTACTAACAACACAGTCTCATTTGAGATTGAATTAAAAAAACAAAACTGTAAGGGGCTAATGAAAACTCTTAATTTTAAAAGGGCAGATTTTAACGGTCTAAGGGCAACAATACAAAGTATAGATTGGGACAAAGAACTGATGGGTAACAATACTGAGCATAAATGGACAACATTCAAATCCTTACTAAATATAGATACTTATCACCATATACCATGTAGGGAATATAACTAAAAGGAGTAAATAACATCCAATGTTGCTTGGCAATGATGTAAAGATCAAGATTCAGAGTAAAAAACAGACATTTAAATTATACAAACAAGCTGCTTTTCGTGAGTACTGAGGAATCAACAAGGCTTGCAAAAGGGCTATTAGACTGACTAAAATAGAAAAGGAAAACTTAGTTGCAAAGGAGACTAACCCAAAACATTTTTTTAAATATATTAATGGGAAGAAGGCGAGGAAGGAAGCTATAGGAACATTACAATGTGACACAGGCAGTCTGATAATTAGTAACCAGGAAAAGGCAGATGAGCTAAATATTTTTTTTCCTTGTGTATATACAAGGCATGTACCAGTGGTTTGGTCACTGTAACATAATGGGGCTACACTACCTTCACTAAATAATTGGTTAACGCAGGAAGAAATCCAGAAGAGGTTGGAAAATATACATGTTAATAAAGCCCCAAGTCCTGATGGAATACATCCAAGGGTACTGAGGGAACTGGGTTCTGTAATAGCCAAACCATTATACAGTTGTGCTCAAAAGTTTGCATACCCTTGGCGAATTGAAAATATATGTACTATTTTTAAAGAAAACATTAGTGAGCAGGCAAAACACATTGCTTTTATTTCTTCATATTCATAGAAAAAATGAAATGATCCTGTTCAAAAGTTTGCATACCCTTAGTTCTTAATACTGTGTATAGCCCCCTTTAGCATCAATGACAGCGTGCAGTCTTTTGTAGTAGTTGTCTATGAGGCCCCTAATCCTGGCAGGTGGTATAGCTGCCCATTCGTCTTGGCAAAATGCCTCCAGGTCATGCAAAGTCTTTGGTCATCTTGCATGAACTGCATGTTTGAGATCTCCCCAGAGTAGCTCGATGATATTAAGGTTAAGAGACTGTGATGGCCACTCTACAACCTACACCTTTTTATGCTGTTACCACTGGAGGGTCAACTTGGCCTTGTGCTTATTGTCATGCTGGAAAGTCCAAGAGCATTTTATGCGCAGCCTTCATGCTGAAGAATGCAAATTGTCTGCCAGTATTTGCTGATAACATGCTGCATTCATCTTGCCATCAATTTTTACAAGATTACATGTGCCTTTAGAGCTCACCCCCCCTTAAAAAACATCAGTGAGCCACCACCATGCTTCACAGTGTGGATTGTATTCTTTTCACTAAAGGACTTGTTGACCCCTCTCCAATCATAGCGCTTATGGTTGTGACCATAAAGCTCCATTTTGGTCTCATCACTCCAAATTACAGTGTGCCAGAAGCTGTGAGGCATGTCAAGGTGTTGTCGGGCATATTGTAACCGGGCTGTTTTGTGGCATTGGTGCAGTAAAGGCTTCTTTCTGGGAACTCGCGAAGGCAGCTAATTTAACTTCAAGTATTGTTGTATTTTGTTACTTGAAACAAACACGCCGTCTTTTTCCAGAGCAGCCTGTATTTCTCCTCAGGTTACCTGTGGGTTTTTCTTTGTATTCCGAACAATTCTTCTGGCAGTTGTGGCTTAAATCTTTCTTGGTCTACCTGACCTTGGCTTTGTATCAAGAGATCCCCAAATGTTCTACTTCTTAATAAGTTATTGAACAGTACTGGCATTTTCAAGGCTTTGAATATCTTTTTATATTCTTTTCCATCTTTATGAAGTTCTATTACCTTGTTACGTATGTCTGTGGACAGTTCTTTTCTACTCCCCGTGGCTCAGTATCTAGTCTGCTCAGTGCATCCATGTGAGAGCTAACAAACTCATTGACTATTTATACACAGACACTAATCACAAAGCGATTAAAAAGCCACAGGCGTGGGAAATTAATCTTTAATTGCCATTTTAACCTGTGAGTGTGTCACCTTGTGTGTCTGTAACCAGGCCAAACATTCAAGGGTATGTAAACTTTTGATCAGGGCCATTTGGGTGATTTCTGTTATCATTATGCTTTAAAAAAGAGCTAAATAACTATGTGATAATAAATGGCTTCATATGATCAGTATCCTTCAATAAAATACATTTTTTTTGCATGATCAGTCATATTTTAAAAATAAATGCCAAAATGTCACAATTTCTGGCAAGTTATGCAAACTTTTTAGCACAACTTTATCTATTTTTAAGATTCACTCAACACTGGGTCACTACCAGATAACTGGGGAAAAGCAGAGGTGATACCTATATTTAAGAAAGGAGCAAGAGCAAATTGGGGAATTATAGACCAGTGAGCCTCACTTCGGTAGTGGGAAAGCTTTTAGAAGGGTTAATGAGGGATAATATACAAGAATATGTCTATTCGAACAGGATTATAAGTAGGAGTCAACATGGATTTATGAGGGATAGGTCATGTCAAAAAAATCTTTCCTTTTAACCTGCTCATAGTTTCTATGAGGAGGTTAGTAGGAACCTGGATCAATGCAACACAGTGAACGTAGTATTTGGGAATTTTGCGTTTGATACAGTGCCACACAAGAGACTAGTGTGCAAACTAAGGGATATAGGAATTGCAGTAAATATATGCACATGGATTGAGAGTTGGCTAAAAGACAGGAAGCAAAGGGTCGTTGTAAATGGAACATACTCAGATTGGATTAATGTGATACGTGGGGTTCCTCAGCAGTCACTATTAGGTCCTCTCCTTTTTAACATTTATCATTATCATTTGGAACATGGAGTACAATTTAAGGGGCCACTTTATAAAAAGGACATTTTAGAGTGGGAAAATGTACAGAGTAGGGCAACACAGCTAATAAGGGGAATGGAGGGGCTAAGTTATAAAGAAAGACTAACCAAATTAAACTAATTTTCTTTAGAGGGGATATGATTACCCTATATAAATACATCCAGAGTCAGTATAAAGATTTGTCAAGGGAGTTTTTTTGTGCCAAGAGGTTTCCAACTGACACAAGGACATCGTTTGAGGTTAGAAGTAAGAAGATTCCACCTTAAAGAAATAAAAGGGATCTTAACAGTAAGGGTGGTTAATCTGTGAAATTCTCTACCAAAGGAGGTGGTGACAGAGGATTCAATAGATAACTTTAAAAAGGGACTGGATATATTTTTAAATAAAAAGGGCATTCAGGACTATCCTGGTTAATTAGAGAGGGAATATTGATCCAGGGAGGAATCTGATAGCCAGTTTCAGAAAGGATTTTTTTTTTCCCTAATGAGATGATTGGCTAAGTTTTACTTGTTTTTTTTTCTGTTTGCTTTCCTCTGGATTAATTAACAACTAATCCACATATTGCAGATCAGAGGAGATCTCAAAAGATTGAACTTGATGGACTGAAAGTCTTTTTTCAACCTGAAATACTATGTAACTATGTTACAGAGGCCCTTTTAATACATTTGTATATAAAGTATATTTAAATCCACAGCAAAAAAGATTTTTAGATGATGTTAAAAGAATTATGTTTTTTTTAAACGTACAAACTACCTACAGTTTTTTTTCCTGCAGTTATAGCAACCAAGGGATCTGTGCTGATCGTTCCGTAGCACAGGTGTTTTGCTAATCTAATTTAATGATGTAGCTAACAGCAACTTGGTGTATAGCATTTCATTTGGAATGAAAAGAAGCCAGCATAAAAAAGTAATGAACTGGCAAGAACACACATTCATAGACAAGCTGAGAAACCTGGGAGCGGGTCCTAAAGTGGCAAAATGGATAAGAAATTGTTTGAGAGATAGGTGACAGCGGGTAGTAGTAATTTGAGTTCATTGCAAGGAGGGAAAGGGGAGCAGTGGGTTGTCAGTTATGGTACTAGAACGGTAATATATCTGTTTACAGGTGACAAACATCTGCAGCATTATTAATGCTCAACCTAGTAAACTTGAGAGCTGTGAAAAATACATTTACAAGCTGAAAGCAGGAAAGTAAAAGAAATAGAAGATTTTGCCTGGAGCCAAGTGCATGACAATGAAATCCGTTGTTTTAATCTAGCAAACATGTTGTCCATTTAGTAGATTGTTATTTCTTGTTAAGTTTTTGTTTTAATTGTACTGTTCATAAAATTATGTATATTATGGTTTATGGAAATGTTGTCACATTTTTTACTGCGTGTTGGATTCCAGGCTAACAAGACAGTTGAATATTCTGCAAGGCAGGGTGTTCTTGTAAAGATTTTATATAAGGACAGGGTTTAAAGAAACGTAATTAATTTTATCCTTCTCATGTAATTGTTATATAAAAGATACACTTCATTTACTTCTAAGAAACCGCTCGGGGGATTGTAAAAATGTTTGTGAGCCGGACCACCCTGTACTAATTCACTCAGTGCTCTTACTCAAGATCCCTTGCCATAACAACTCCCTTCCCTAAGACCCCTTAACATAGCAGCACTTCACCTCCAAGAACTCTTACCATAGCTGCTCCACTTTCCTTAACCCCTGGGGGAAGGCTGGTGTGCCCAAGGGGGTCCGGGAGCCAGGAAGGGTAAGTATGATACACTAGAGAAATATATATATACACACCTCACGTAGCACCCAACCATATCTATTTTGCCTCACAGAACCCACCCACCCTCACTTTGCTGTTACTTTGCAGCTCTTGCTCTCTTACCTTCTTCTCTGATGTACATCCATAGTATGATGAACTGCTCCACACTGTCACCTCTTGGAGTTCAGTAGAAATGTATGCCCAGGGAGGCCCAGAGGAAGCCACAGAGCGTTGTGGTGGGTTAGGCCATGGTGGGGGGCTTACACTACAGAAAAAATAATAATTGCAAAATTAAAAAAAAATACACAGCACTGGGCCCCCCACCAAAGGAGAGCCCTAGTGCACTGCACCATCTGCAACACTAGTAGCTGGGCCCCTGGCTTTACATTATCAGTGTCTCATGATGCTCAGACTCATAACAGTTAAGTCTGCTTGAAGGAGAATTGTTGAGACATAGGTAGTGTGAGACCTTCCTGTGATGACAGCTATAAAAAAAATGCACAGGGAGAGGTTCTAGAAGGTGGCAAACTATTACTCTGGGAGCTTCTTAAAAGTAAGTTAAGTGTACATTTTCTAACAATTACTTTCAGGAAGATAAAATTCACTTTCAGCATTGATATGCACAATATATTGTACCTTACCTTTCTATATCTCACCCATACCCTTCAGACTTTAAGGGCCTCATTCAATTCAAACCCTCAACTCGATCGCTGACAGCCGAATGTCTGCGGGTGTGTTGCGGGCTCCCGTTGGTCTCCGATTGCGATGCTATTCAATTGCTCAAGGACGCATGTTACGGGCCCCAAGCCAAAATCGTAAACCATGCACTGGTTCGGAGCAGTTCAGGGTGGGAACATGATTAATCAAGCAAGCCTGTAACCTCCCATTTGAAATGAGCCAATAGAAAAGGAGACTGTCATAATACATGGAGGTTACATGTAAATCAATAAACTTCAGGGGTCCGTTATGCGATCAGACCCTCCAAATAATGAATTATAAAAATGAATGCCAATACTGTTCTAGTCCATATGTGTGGCCTGATATTTCTTAACTCATTGATACCCAAGATCGATGAACCTTGAAATTAAACATAACAAATAAATCTAATTTCTTGCGGGTTTGGGACTGTTATGCAATTAATTCTAATGTCTATCATCACTTTCCCCGTTATTTACAGTGCAGTATAATTTTTTTATTTGCATTTACAGTGCTACGAATAGATGTTTAACCCCTTTGCAGGTCCTCACTAGCATTTGTAGGATTTTGCTGTTTACAGGTGTGAATACATCTGCGTACTTATCGAAATTGAGCAATTGAATAGCAATTTGGAATTTTAGCCTTGTGAAAGTGAAAGATCAAAGGCTTCTGGAGGCTGTAAGTTGCAAGGTTAACCATCGCCATTTTTTCAAGCCATCATCACAGAGTTTGGGTGTGTAGGTAACGCACAAGAGAAGTAGAAGCCAAACACAGGTAAGTGAGTGTGGTAAAAGAACATTCATTTTTATCATTTTACCAACTGATATTTTCACCACTTGTTTAAACTTCCTTGCTTGTTTTCTTGCTCAATGTATTGTGTGTCCTATAGATTGCCTTATTGAGGGATGGTATGTATGTTGGGTGTTTAAAAAAAATTATAATAACAACAACAACAACGCAAAACAAAAATACCCTTGACATAAGGTCTTATTCAATGGCAAGCCCGCAGATTACGTTATACAGGCCGTATGTCTGCGGGCTTGAAATTTGCTACAATTACAGAGCGATTCAATTTAACAAGCCCGCAATTTACGGGCCGAAAGACAAAACCGTAAACCATGGAATTGTATGTAGCATTTCAGAGCATGATCATGATCAATTAAGCAAGGCCGTAACTACCAATTTAGAAAAAGTCAATAGTAAATGAGGCCGTAATTATTATGTCAGTAACACATGGAGGTTACACGTTAATCAATTAGCGTTTAGAGGTCTGATATGCAATCGGACTCGCAATTCGGCAATGTGTTGAATATTAAAAATGAATGTAGTCCATGTGGGTGGCTTGATATGTATTACCTCATTGATTCCTGAGTTGTATTTGACACCAAATAAAACATTAAAAAGTACAGTATTACATAGTTATTAAGGTTGAAAAAAGATTTTCAGTCCATCAAGTTCAACCTTTTAAGATCTCCTCTGATCTGCAATATACGGATTAAATATTAATTAATTTGTTGTTAATTAATTATTAAATTATTTTTTAAATTGTATTTTTAATTATTAAAAAATAATAACAACAACAACAATATAACAATATTGATTTTTTATTTGCATTTACATGGGTACAAACAGGTTTTTAACCCCCTTGCGAGTCCTATCTGGTACCCGTAGGATTTTCTTCTACATTTGCCATTTAGGGGTCTGAAAATATTTGCAGGCTTGGGGAATTGTAGCAATTGAATAGCGATTTTAGCGATTGTAACTTTTGTGGGCTTGAGAGATCAAAGGCTTAGATGGGTTGTAAGTTACGATTTTGACAGGGCTTTTCAGTTTGTAACCCATAGATCGTTTGCTGCTCGCTAAAAGATGCCAGTTGAAAAGCAAATTAGTTTATGGGCTACATTACAGGCTCCAGTAAACAACAATTGCTCAATTGAATAGGGGCCATAGTATCTATCTAAAGTCATGAAGACACATTGTATTGAGTTTTATATAGTATCTTGATGTATATAAAAATTTCCTCTGATAAATGCATAATCAGCAAAAATTAAATAAAGTTTTTTATCAATAGCAGACTAGGCAAAACTATAGCACTTTACTGTTTATCATATGAAACCTGTTCCATGGTTAGTGATGGTTAATTACCTTGGGGCAGCAGAGCTTTGAGTTTACCCCGCAACTACTTGTAAGAGTAGGAGGGGGTAGTGGACAAATACTAAACGTTCTATAATTAAAAATATATATCACTATCATTATCCAAATAAAAGGTCATTTACCCATTAAATTAAGGTATAAGCCACAGTTTCTACTCAAGAGTGAAGGTGCCTCTTTCTCAAATTCTCCACCCACCACTCCACCAATGAATACAATTAGTATAAACCTCAGTCTTTATGCAAGCAGGAAGGCTGAAGCCGACATGACGGAACATTCTATACACATAAAAAAAATATAATTGTCTCAAATAATTTTATGTTCATGGCTCATGCGGCTCCTTATGTTGTTAGTTACATACCATATATACTCGAGTATAAGCCTACACGAGTATAAGCCCATGCACCTATTTTACCCCAAAATACTGGGAAAACTTAGTGACTCGAGTATAAGCCAAGGGTGGGAAATGCGCTGCCCCTGTGTCTCTCTTGTGCCCTCTGTGTCCCCCTCTTGTGTGCCCTCTGTGCCCCTTCCTTGTGTCCCCCTCTCCCTCCCATCTGTGCCCCTTTCTTGTGTCCCCCTCTCCCGCCCCTGTGTCTCTCCCCCCTCTCCCTCCCCTGTGTCTCATTCCCTCCCTCTCGTGTCTCTTTCCCTCCTCCTCCCTTATCATCCTCCTCATCCTCCACCTCATCCTCCTTCCTCATCACTTCCCTCCTCTCAATAACTCCCCTCTCCCTTTTCCCTCACTTACCTTCATCAGCTGCTCCTCTGCGTGTCTTCTGGCTGTGTCGGGACCCAGCATATGCTAATGATGTGAAGCGCATGTGACGTCATGTCATTAGCATATGCCGGGTCCCGACACAGCCAGAAGACTCACAGAGGAGCAGCTGATGAAGGTAAGTGAGGGGAAAGGGATAGGGGGTAATTGGAGAGAGGGGACATAATGAGAAGCGAGGATGAGGAGGATGATTGGGGAGGGGGAGGGAATGAGATACGAAGGAGAGGGAGGGAGACACAGGGGAGGGAGGGGGAGGGAAAGAGACACAGAGGAGGGAGAGGGGTGAAGAGACATAGGGGAGGAGGGAAGGAGACACAGGGGAGGGAGAGAGCTGCAGGAGCAGGGTGACTCCAGTATAAGCCGAGGGGGGCTTTTTCGCGACATAAAAAATAGGCAACCGTTCAAGTGTATACTTTTTGTGACGAAGTGCCACTTTGTCTTGGAGAGGACTGTTTGTCAGCCTCCTGCCCTGCGACTATGGACCGGCATTTAAATACTTTATTTTCCTATGCAGAAAGACTTTGGTTCCATGGCCATTGAACTATATGTATGTGGTCTGAGCGCCATTCAGTAATAATGTGTGCTCAGACCTAAGCTATCTGCAGATATATTCTGGGTTATAATATGTTGTGGTTATATCTGTAAAAATATTGTATTGTGTGGTATGCAGTCAAATATCTTTGGTCTCATACACTTGGTCAGGAGTTGCCCATCTGCCTCTTAATACTATCTGCTAAAACACACAAGAGATAGCATAGCAGGAGCTGAGCAAGATCCTGAACAAGATAAACCTCACAGGGTGTCGCCAGGACTTGAACAAAGAGCCAGTATGGGGTTTCCCCAGGGGCATAGTCCAGGAGGAAAAACAGGAAGTGTCCACTGGGACAGTCTGGGTGAGAATGAGCGTAGTAGCCACGCCTGGGGTTGGCCCATGGGAGGAGTCTCATGGTTCCCACGTAGGGACCCTGTCTGATTGGCCAGAGGTAATTAGGGGTTGACCAAAGGTAGTCACTGCCCCTACTGTGTATGTGAAGTGTTTAAAAATGTGTGTTGTTTTTCAATAAAGAGAGTTCACTGCTTGACCCTCAAACACAGAGCTTATGTCTCGTTCTTGGGGGGATTCATGGTATGCTGTTGCAGACTGACTGCCAGGAGTGTGAGCATCTTGGGGTGCTTTTCCTGTTCAGCTGCTAGCAGCTATTCGTGAGGCTCCAGTTAAGCTACGGAGGTACCCGGTCGGGGTGCCAGTAGATCCGTTACATTGGTGGCAGTGGTGGGATGGCGTCCTAGTAAGAGGAAAAGCAGCACAGAGACACCGGTAACGTTTGGAGTTACAAATTGAGGGCAACGCTAGTATCTGTACAGCACCCCTGGCTACAGCAGGATGGAACCGGCTAGTTTTCGGACAGCGTTCCATGATGAGGAGGAGGAGGCGGCCGCGGACTACAGGGATGCAGACAGAAAGGAACTCTGGCATGATGCCCTGGAAGATGCCCAATGGCGGCGAGATGAGAGTCTCCCCAGTGATGAGCAGCGGCTACAGAAGCGTGTGGCGATGCGGATGTATCTATTGGGAGAGCAGCCCCTGGATGAGTGGGTGACAAGACTAGAGACCCTGGTATGGCGAGAGCTCTGGCTAGACAACGCATACCAGGCCCTCTGGTGGCATACCGTTCGACTTACCCCCTGGACGTCTGAACACGACTTACCGGAGGGGAATGATTATGATGGCCCGGGTTTATTATGGGATGCCTTGGAGGACGACATTGATCTTGGCAGCACGGAGGGGTCTAGGTTTTGGGACATCTACGACTACCGGATGGGCATGTATGTCTGGGTTGACGAAGGCGAGGTGAGCAAAGACATGACCCACCTGGTAACGAGAGAGTGGGAGCTGGAGCAGGACTACCAACACCTGCTCAGCTTCGTGCAGCCCCAACCTACTTGACAAGCAGAACCAGACTTCATTGACTGGTCCTGGGATGACCTCCAGATGGCAGGTAGAGATGGGACCGAGGTCTCTCTACCGGCCCTACAGGGGGCAGAAGGTGTCGTCCTTCCCCCCCAGCAACAGTTTACCCTGACAAGGGGAGACACCAATCTCCCAGACGGTGCAGATGGGACCGTGGTCTCTGCGCCCACAGCCTGTCCAGATCCCCAACTATCCTCACTGGGACAACCGGAGGAGGGGGTAAGTACAAATTCCCCTCCCCAGCTAACTTCTAATGTGGCCCCAGGGTTAACAGAGGAAATGTTAACCCCCACTGACCCCCACGTTTCCCTGGCTACTGAGCCGGAATATGTCCCAAGTACCTCAGCAGAAGAGCTGACAGCGGGGCAGAGTGCAGTCGGCCTCTGCCCTCCCTTTGTACCTTGTACAGAGCAGGATGTCCTGCAGGTTATACCAGCAGAAGAGCTGGCATCAAGGCAGAGTGCCGCTGGCCTCTGCCCCTCAAGTCCCCTCAGCGTGTTGCCCCATAACCACAGCGAAATATCCAGGTGCAGTAACGGTTTGTTGTGGGTGGGCTGCTCTTGCACTTTGTTGTTGTGGGGGGGGGCTGCTCTAGCACTGGTTTATTGTGGGTTGGTGGATCGTCTAACGGAGGCACTGACCGGCAGAAGGTCAGGTGCCTGATTAGACTTCCCCCCAAAGGGGAGATGTGTGACGAAGTGCCCTTCGCCACTTTGTCTTGGAGAGGACTGTTTGCCAGCCTCCTGCCCTGCGACTATGGACCGGCATTTAAATACTTTATTTTCCTATGCAGAAAGACTTTGGTTCCATGGCCATTGAACTATATCTATGTGGTCTGAGCGCCATTCAGTAATAATATAATATGTTGTGGTTATATCTGTAAAAATATTGTATTGTGTGGTATGCAGTCAAATATCTTTGGTCTCATACACTTGGTCAGGGGTTGCCCATCTGCCTCTTAATACTATCTGCTAAAACACACAAGAGACAGCAGGAGCTGAGCAAGATCCTGAACAAGATAAACCTCACAGGGTGTCGCCAGGACTTGAACAAAGAGCCAGTATGGGGTTTCCCCAGGGGCATAGTCCAGGAGGAAAAACAGGAAGTGTCCACTGGGACAGTCTGGGTGAGAATGAGCATAGTAGCCACGCCTGGGGTTGGCCCATGGGAGGAGTCTCATGGTTCCCACGTAGGGACCCTGTCTGATTGGCCAGAGGTAATTAGGGGTTGACCAAAGGTAGTCACTGCCCCTACTGTGTATGTGAAGTGTTTAAAAATGTGTGTTGTTTTTCAATAAAGAGAGTTCACTGCTTGACCCTCAAACACACAGCTTATGTCTCGTTCTTGGGGGGGATTCATGGTATGCTGTTGCAGACTGACTGCCAGGAGTGTAAGCATCTTGGGGTGCTTTTCCTGTTCAGCTGCTAGCAGCTATTCGTGAGGCTCCAGTTAAGCTACGGCAGTTGTGGAGTCTGTGGTGGTGGTGGTGTCAGGTGAGGTGCTTGTAGGCCTCGACGCAAACTAGGACGCGTCCATCAACAGAGGTACCCGGTCGGGGTGCCAGTAGATCTGTTACACTTGTAAACAAATATTCTGGGCTGTACTAGAAGCCAGTTGCTTATGTATCAGTCACTCACAGATACGCAAATCAGCAACGCACAGATCGAAAAGGAAATGTACGCAATTGTATTTGGCTGTGAACGTTTCCATCAATATGTTTCTGGCTGACAAGTAATCAGATCAGAAAGCGTTGGATATAATCATGAATTAAATTTGTGCATCAGGACTGGTCAGATTGCAATTGGTGATGTAGTAACAATGTTTGCATTGCAGTAAAATAAAAAAGCAGGAAAGGAATATTCAAATTCCAATACACTCAGTAGGCCATCATCTGTAATTACTTGTGTTCAGTTTACCTGGTTTAGATAAAAAAAATAGGTTGGTGGAAGGGAAGAACAGAGGCAGGTTCTCGGCTATCATCACTACCTCATAATCAATTGAAGACCATAATATCTTTGGATATGCTGGACTTCTGAAATTCAAAAAATTGCTAAAAAATCTGTTCTAGCCAAAAAACATTCACTTTTGCTACAACACCTTCTTCTTTTCCTGTTTTTAATACTGAATCTTTAAGAAAAAGATGCAACCAAATTAATTTTGAACAGGTTTTATGGTGCACCAACATGACTGGTGAACCTCGAAGAAAGGTCTTTATATAGTCTATATGTGAAACATAAGGCATCAAACAATCTCAATATTTGAAATATATTTATTTCAATATATTAGCCTGTGGTGTTCTGTTCTCTTCGAAATTATTATATTATAGAATAACAATTTTACTAAGTCCTGGGTTTGTGCTTCATATTCATGGTGTTAAGTATCTCCCTTGGTGGATCCTGTATTAAAGTCGCAGTGGAGTTCCATTTACAAGATACCCGTCATTGCTTGCCCACTTCACAGGTTTCACAAGTGCTGGTTAAGTTCACAAACCTTTTATGCCAGCGTATAGTAGTAATTTGCTGTATAAAATATTGGTTCACTTGGCATATTCTAACATTGCATATTGTACGCAGAAAGATTATATGTTAACTAATTTTTCTGCTTTGTTGTACCTCCTTTGTATCATCTTTTATCAATGAATTACTTACTCCCAAATACTGCCTGCCCCAACCAGTGCTTTGTCTGCTTTACTCTTGTTTCCCTTCCCCAATCTCAAAAAATAGCATTTAAATAACAATATTGATTATTCTTGTCTACTGCTTACTGGTAATACTAGGCACAGAATCAATCACACAAATTCCTAAAGGGTGAGCAAGTCTGGTCCTGGAGAGCCCCACACAGGTCTGTATTTGAGGATATCCTTTCAATCAGGATGACCAAAGAAGCGATTGGCTCGTCTGTAGGGATATCCTCAAATCCTAGGACCAAACTTGCCCACCCCTGCCCTAAAGCAACATGTTTTTATACCCTGATTGCTGGCTTACAGGTATTTTTTTGCAAACCCTTAGGAGATCAGCGCCCTGTACACCTTCTGTATATAACTTTGGTCATGTTTCTCTTATCTATTCACTATATCTCCTGCATTTAGTTCTATGTAATATGTTGGTATTTTATAAATACATGAAAATAATAATAAATAAATGCTAATAATTATTCACACTTCTACTATTATTATCACTCTTTATTTATAAAGTGCCAGTATTCCCTTAGCGCTATTTACAAATTAGTATAAATTACACTGGGCACAAGTAGTTTCTATAAGTAGAAATAAAGTGCATCATTAAATTGTCCAAATTGTAGTTACCGAAGCCCGTAATGTAGCCTACAAAAGTTACTGCTAAATTGGCCTCCTCTGGCTAACGGCAATCTATGTGAGGGTTACAGGCTGAAAATTCCTACGGGATGTCAAAATCGTAACTCCGACCCATCAAAGCCTTTGATGTTTCAAGGCCGCAAATGTTACAATCTGTAAAATTGCAAATTGCTATTAAATTACAACAATTCAACAAGCCCGTAATTGCCTTCAAACCCTTAAATGGCAAATGTAGCCAAAAATTCTATGAGTACCAGATAGGACTCGCAAGGGGGTTAAATACGTGATTGTAGCACTGTAATTGCAAATAAAAACACAATACTGAACTCTGAAAGATGGGGAAAGTGATGAAAGCCATAGAAGTAATTGCACAACAGTCTCAAGCTGGCAAATCTGCAATAAAAAATGATATTATATCGATCCCGGCAATCAATGGGCTAATACATATAATTTAACTCGCATGGACTAGAATAGTAGATTTTTTAATATTGCAACATTCATGGATTGTGAGTCCAATTGCAAATAGGACTTCTAAACACTAATTGATTGTGGTATAAATGCCATGTATTACTGATGACGGTCTCATTTACTATTGGCTGTGTCTAAATTGTAATTTACGGGCTTGCTTAATTGATCATGATCCTGCCCTGAAATGCTACATATGGAAGCATGGTTTACGGTTTGGGATTTATTTCATGTAGTTGCGGGCTTTTTCAATTTAATCGCTCTGTAACTGTTGTAAATTTGAAGCATAGAGACTTACGGGCTTTATAAAGACAGCTGTGGGCTTGGAATTTAATGAGACCCAAAGGATACAAATGAGTCATCAGACATCTTAATGCAACAGATTTGAAGTCCTCGATCCGAAGAGCTTCCATTCTAGAGGGTTGAGACAGGAGATAGTATTATTATTATTCCTTTTGTTTATTTGTAAAGCGCCGTCATATTCCGTAGTGCTACACACGGGTTTAAAAGTACAAGGCAAAAACTATTTTAACACATTGCAGAGAGTGGAGTGTCATGTCTTTCATCTTAGAATCAAGTGTGTGCAGTGCTTTTCCCTAATGAATCTTGCAAGATTGAAAGCTCACAAACTTCTAATCCGAAGGGTTTGGGTGTGGTACAGGAGGATGATATATGTGTTGTGTATATTAAGGCTGAAGGTTATAAGCTTCTATAAACAGATGATTTTTGAGTGAGATTTTGAAGATTTTAAGGCCGGAAGATAATCTAGTGGAGTGAGGCAAGGAGTTCCAGAGAATAAGGGCAGAATAGGGGCAGTATGAGAAAAGTACTGAAGACAGGAATTAGAGGAGGTGATAAGAGAGGAGGAAAGAAGGTGGTCAGTAGAATGAAGAAGCCGGGTAGGGGAGTATTTTGAGATGAGTGCAGAAATATAAAGGGGTTCACTGCTGTTGAGGGCTTCATACGTTAGGGTCATGATTTTATATTTTATTCTGGAGGCTATGGAGAGCCAGTGGAATGACTGACAGAGAGGAGCTGTAGAAACTAAACATTGAGTATTATAGATAAGTCTAGCAGAGGGGTCATTATGGATTGGAGGGGAGACAGGCGGGGGATGGAGAGGCCAGAAAGGAGTGACTTGCAGTAGTTGAGACGAGATATGATGAGAGAGTGTATTAGAATTATATGTGTCTTGTGTAAGATAGTAACGTCTTTTGCAGATGTTGTTTAGATGAAAATGACAAGATTTTGTTAGTGATTGTGTATGAGGGATGAAAGAGAGTGCAGGGTCCAATAAAACGCCAATACAATGGGCCTATGAGGTGGAGGTGATGATGGCATTGTCGACAGTGAGAGATATATGTGGAGTGGAAGCTGTGGAGTGGGTGGGAATATTAGGAACTCCGTCTTTAACATGTTGAGTTAGAGTTGGTGGACACACATCAGGAGGATATATTAGAGAGGGAGTTGGAAACATGTGCTCAAAGAGAGGGGGGTTTATCTGGTGCTGAGATGTAGATTTGAATGTTGTCTGCAGCGATCAAGTATCTGGTAGTTTGAGTGTGTCTGGTAGTGATTAAGGCAATAGACTGATGCAAATGGAGGTGGTTGTGTGTTACACTGTTGGTTATGTGTGTGAGTAATTTGGTTTGCAGTTGGGCATATTAAGGTTGAAGGTGTTAAGCTTTTTAAACACATTTATTTTTAGTCAGTTTTTTAAGGTTTTGAGGTAAAAGATACTGGATTAGAAAGGTTGACTGACAGCTCAAAATTGCAAATTCCAATCATCAATACAATACAGTTGATACTTGTTATTACCAATAATTCTAAATTATACTTTATCTGGAACCTCCTCTGGGCAACATTAAAAATGGAGAATCCCAGGCTACTGCCCAGAAACCTTCTAAATCTTTCTATTAAAGAAGGAAGACCTATTTAATTAAACTTGGTAATGTGTATTTCTCCCTCTCAGAGCATATCATAAATGATGTGGCAAATAGCTATTGACTGTGTAATGGAACCGATATACAGATTTGGTGACATTTGCTGGTCAATTATACTTGTATTGTAAGTTGCGTGGGCTCCATCAAATTTTCTATTCAAATATCTGAACATTTTATTCGCAAAAACATTATCAGCCTTATTAAATTGTGATTTGGCCAATTGAATAGGGCTCTATATAAGCACAGAGCATTTTTTTTTAACAGAAGTTTTTAGTTACTGAAGACGTTGCTTTTGGATAGAAGTTCACTAACTAAAAACTTCTGTAAAAAAATATGCTCTGTGCTTATATAGAGCCCTATTCAATAGGCCAAATTGCAATTTAATAAGGCTGTATATATATATATATATATATATATATATATATATATATATATATATATATATATATCACTACTTTTTTTTCTACTGGTTTTAATACACCAGCCTTGGCATTTTTTATATTAAACATACATCTGTACCAAGAACTGGAGTTTGTCTTCCATTCGTCTCTAAGGAATGCAGTGTTTGCATATAAATACATTGTATTTTGTTCCTTATTATTATTCTTATATGGATAAGATAGGTATGCATCTTTACATATTTAATTTGCATATTTCCATCTACTAATATTGACATAGGTATAGACATGTTTGAAAGTGAGCAGATGTTGGATCGTACATCTATAAATAATATCAGCCTAAGCAGAGCAAGATTAATATGATTCATCCCACTAACCATCTTTGTGTGCCCATATAAAAACAAGAGCAATTAAAAAAAGAGTATAAGTTAGATAACTTACACGTTACATGCCGCAGGTCAGCTTGCGACTGATACTGCACATTTAATTTCTTTCAATATTAAACAAATTCACTCTGTATAAAGTGTTGAATGATGATACAGCAGAGATCTAGGCTAGAAAAGGACCACTTCAGAACAACAAAATGGCACTTGTTTGTCAAGTATGTACCAAACTACCAACATAAGAAGGTGTGTAAGTCATGGGCATGACATTATTTGGTAACATCTACATTTTGAAGACTTCTTATGAGTACATAAATCCATTTTTTTGTTTGTTATATCAGATACGTAGAACTGGATAATGGGTGTGTTTGTAGCTACCAGTGGAATGAGAGAGAAGAGGGAACAGGGAAAAGTCCAGAGGCTTTGATAGATAATAGGATAAGATTGAAATTAACACCACACCCCTTCCATCTCAAAGTCCCAGAACAGATACCTTGCATCATTCAATGCAAACACATCTCTCCAGTAATGTAAACACCCCTCTCTCACACACACATCTTCCGTAGGGTATCATGGATTCATCCAGGGTTCTGTAGCGGTATTAAAATGTGTGCATTTTTCTAATTAAAAACAAGTGTTATGTTTTTTTTTTCAGCTTAATTATGCTCTTAGTCAGACTCAAATGTTTCAAAAAATATATATTTTTTCATTGTACAAAGGCCTTTTAATGAACTGGCTTATTCACGGGGCTTTGTTACAATTTACAGCTAAAGGTAATGGTAACACGTGACTGCACAATAAGAATAATCTGTTTATTCTTCCTCATAACAAAACTGAGCAGGGCACCAAAATTCTGTTAGTTTAATAATTTATACGGTAACGACATTCTTAAATTAATGTGATAAAAAAAGATACAGTAGAATTTAGCAAGTCTATTAAGAAGCTGAGAGTCATTAATTTAATAATCTCCTATGAGGATGTCTACGTGTAGAGTACCTGCCAAGGAGTCATGGAAAAAAATATTTTAGCTCTACAAAAGTGAAGCTACTGATATTAAAAATGGTACTTATTGTTGCAGATATTTTAACCAGGTCTAATATGATCAAGCCATAAATCAGCTTGCAAAAACCCTTGTTTTTTTGTGTGCTTAGAACCCTGAAAAGATCAATCGCTTTTTTTTTTGACTGGACAAAACACATTAGTTAGGTTAAATGTTTATATGGTGTCTAAAATGATCTAACCCTAAGTTATTAGATTTGCTCAATCACAAAAGGATATACATTTTCAGAAATATTTATTTTAGAAATGGCCAGTTTTTAGGACCCTTTAAAAAGGAAAAAGATTCCCAAACATGACAACATTTTATGTTTCTGCTGGATATTTTGTAATACACTATTCTATACACTTATTAAAAAAATCCTGTATGTAGGCACTAATGTAATACTTGTGTCACAAGGAAGTCACGGTGTTAAAATGTGATATGGCTGGGCTATTAAGGGGTTACATATTCATGTTTTCTGTCAATTTATGCGAATTAGGAACGCTAGGGTTCTAACATGACAGGTCAGTCGTTGGTATCATGCGTGGTCCGATCGGTTTGCTGGAAATAGGGTGAAAAAAGGGGATTGTCCCCCATGTAGAGAAATAATCCGGGGAGGTCGGTGCATAGGGGCAAATTGGCAACCGACCCCCCACAAAAAATTATCAATCACTTTAAAATTGTATTTTAAATTTATATAAAGAATAAAATATAATTATATCTGTATATCAGTTTTCATGTCTTTTTCATATGATTTTGTTACAAATATGAATATATCACTTTAAAATAACCCATTGTGTGCCTTTCCCCTTGCCTGGTGACTTTCCTTAGTTCTGCACTGCTGCTTTAGATCATAGTACAGTGAAAAATAAAAAATAAATAAAAAAAACAGCCTTTCCCAGACTGGCTGAGCCTGCATTCACTGTTTTATGATTTGTAGCAGTTTTCCTGTCTGTCAGCTGCAGCATCAGCCAATCAGTACTACAGCTGTAAGGTTGCTAGGGACATCCCAAGAATACCAGGCCCAAGCAAAAACCTACCCACCTACCCTGGCCCACGGTGCCTGGGGACCACCCAAGCAGTCCTGCAGGGCCTGGGGACCTTCCCCAAGCAGGCCCGCGGGGCCTGGGGACCACAACGAGCATGCCCACTGGGCCTGGGGACCACCGCGAGCAGGCTTGCAAGGCCTGGGGGCCACCACAAGTAGGCCCACAAGGCCTTGGAAACACCACAAGCAGGCCTGCAGGGCCTGGAGACCCAGACATGCAGGCCTGTGTGGCCTGTGGACCCCCAATGATATAACTATACTGTACCCTATATCATTGGAGGTCTATAAAGACCCCAATGATATAACTACACCCCTATATCATTGGGGGCCTATAACTACCCCCAATGATATAACTAAACTGCATCCTATATCATTGGAGGTCTATAAATATCCTCAATGATTTAACTATACTGCCTCTATATCACTGGGGGTCGGTGTAGACCCCCAATGATATAACTATACTAAATACACCCCTTTATCATTGGGGGTCTATAAAGACCCCCAATGATATAACTATACTTCACCCTATATCATTGGAGGTCTAAAAAGACCCCCGTTGATATAACTACACCCCTCTATCATTGGGGTCTATAAAGAACCCCAATGATATAAATATACTTCACCCCTATATCATTGGGGGTCCATAAAGACACCCAATGATTTAACTATAGTGCACCCTATATCATTGGAGGTCTGTAAAGACACCCAATGATATAAATTTACTGCACCCTATATCATTGGAGGTCTATAAAGATCTCCAATGATATAAATATACTGCACCCCCTTCTGTTAAGTCCCTACCATTTGGATCTTTTATCATGCCCACTTTGATATGAAAGGTTTATTTGAGATCCCCAATTTTCTTGAAGAGATCTATCAACTTTCCTATTCTGTTATCTTCTTCTATATCTTTACATCACTCACTCTAGAATGTCTCCTTGTCTCTTTGTGCTATCCTCCGGAATTCTGCATTCAGTTGGACAAATCTTTTCTTATCTCCACTACCTTTCACTTTCCTTCTTTCCTGGGCTACTTCCAAAGCCTCATTAGACAGCCAGTTTGACTTCTTACTTTTCTTTATTTTGGGGATATTCTTTGTTGCTGTTTCCTGGATAATGTTGCAAACTTCGGTCCAGAGTTCTTCAGGCATTCTATCTTTCAGGTCTAGTTCCTTCAATCTATTCTTTACTTCCACTGCATATTCACAAGGGATATTATTTATTTTGTATCTACTTGGTCTGATGGTTTTCTCTCTTTTCTTCAGTTTAATTTTCAACTTTACAATAAGAAGCTCATGGTCTGAGCCGCAGTCAGCTCCAGGTCTTGTTTTTGCTGACTGACTCCATCTTTGGCTGCAAAGTATATAGTCAATCTGATTTCTATGTTGTCCATCTGGTGATGTCCTGAGTCGTCTCAAAGGCTGTTGGAAGAGGATTTTCGCTACGACCAGGGAATTATCTTGTCAGAATTCTACTAATCTCTGACCTTCTTGATTTTGTACTCCAAGGCCAAACTTGCCAGTTATTCCAGGTGGGTTCTTGGTTCCTTACTTTAGCATTCCAATCTCCTATGATGACAGTAACATCTTTTCTTGGTGTTATATCTATGATGTGTTGAAGATCTTCATAGAACTGGACAACTTCAGCCTCTTCAGCATCCGTGGTTGGAGCATAGACTTGGATCACCATGATGTTAAATGGCTTGCTTTGAATTCAAATTTAAATCATTCTGTCATTTATTGGGTTGTAACCAAGCACTGCTTTGGCCACCCTTTGATTGATTATGAGGGCTACTCCATTTCTTCTGTGGGATTCTTGATCACAGTAGAGGCATGCAGGCTTGCGAAGCGAGGGCCGCCTGCGAGCCTTGAAAAGTCAGACGAGCAGTTGAAGGAAGAGGGACCTAGGCTGCAATGAGCGCAGAAGGTGCTCATTGCAGGGCTCATTGCGAGGCCTGCGGGAGTTAGGCTGCAATGAGTGCCAAAGGCACTTATTGCAGGGCTCGCAATGAGAGCCGCAGGAACTCAACTCAAGGCACGCAGGACTTTAAAACACCATAGTCATAAGCACAGAAGGCGCTCATGTTGATGGACGCGATATGAAAAACGTAGCACTTTGCCGCTGATCGCGAGGAATGCAGTTTGCTAATTCAATGGCCAAAATTGTTTTAGGCGCGTAACTCTAAAAACCTGAAAAACAAACAAAATAATAAAAAAATAATAATAACACACTTACACACAGCACAGGGGGAAAGCCAGGAAGCCTGGGGGTGAGGTTGCAAGCAAATTTGAGCTATATTCGTCGTTTTTCATCAATCGAAAATCGGATAAACGAGAAAAAAAAAGGCTGTAAAAATTCTGAAACAGGATGAAAATGAGGCTGAAAAACACCAGGCACGCAGGACTTAGAAAAAACATGACGGCAAAGACAGTAACACTTACAGCAACAATGCCAGGCATGCGGCACTTTGAAAATAAAAACAATTTTCAGCAAAGATTCAGCAGACACACAGAGGAGAAAGACACAAGGAAGGGACAGGGAGGAGATGCTGGAAAGAGACACATGCCATTTCCAAGCACAAAACTAGCAGGTAGAAATGTCGCGAACAGTTCGCCTGCGGACTATTCGCTGCGATTTTGGGTTCGCCCCCCTATTCTTTATCATTGAGGAAACTTTGACCCTGCACCTCACAGTCAGCAGACACATTCCAACCAATCAGCAGCATACACTCCCTTCCAGGGCCTTCCATCTAAAGGACAGCATACATTTTAGAATCATTCTGAAGCTGCATTCGTTGTGAGAGGACAGATAGTGTAGCTGCTGGAGATTTAATAGGGAAATAGATAGCCAGGCTGTGTATTTAGCTTCCACTACAATTAATCTAATTTCAGTTGCCTGTCTGTGTCAGGCTCACAGCTTATATTGTGCTCAGTGAAATAAAACAACACTTTTTTGACTGTAATAGATTGAATAGCAATTGCCTGCCTACAGGCATGTGTGTGAAGCCTATTGCATCTACTCTGCCAACTTTTGCCAGTGCACAGTGATACGTCATATCTGGTGCAACCGTAGTGTACAGTGACATAAAACAACACTTTTTTGACTTTAATAGATTGAATAGCATTTGCCTGCCTACAGGCATGTGTGTGAAGCCTATTGCATCTACTCTGCCAACTTTTGCCAGTGCACAGTGACACTCATATCTGGTGGCACCTTAGATTGCATGCTCAGTGCCCCAAATTTGAAGTAGGAGGTCCGACCAAGTATCTTTTTCCATCTCCCTGTTCCAAAAATCAATGCCATATACACGTCCCTAATAGTGGACGTAACAGGAATTAAACCAACAGGAATAGTACTACTTAACAGTACACACCTTATAATAACGCAGACAGAGGCAACGCAGAGAGAGGAGTCTGAAGAAGAGGAGTCAGAGGGGGAAGGTGGCTTTGAGGAGGTGGAAGACCAAACACAGCAGGCGTCCCAGGGGTCTTGTTGTCACCTTTTGGAGACCCTTGGTGGCTGGGTGGAGGAAAAGACCTTCAATGACATCAGTGAGGACAAGGAACGGTACATGGCTAGCTTGGTATCCAACCTTGTGCAAATGGGGAGTTTGCGGTTGTGCAAATGGACTGTTTGCAGTTGTTTGCGGTGCATTAAACGGGGAGATTGGTCTGTTACTGTGAAGCGGGTGTAACCCTTACACTACCTGATCGATACAACATCATACCTGATGTTTTAAAGCATGTTATTCCAAACAATTTAGGAATGTTAGGTGATTTATGCCCTTTATGGCTTAAAACCAGACTCTGCATCAACTATGTAATTTTCCGTGGGAGTTTTGCCATGGATCCCCCTCCAGCATGCCACAGTCCAGGTGTTAGTCCCCTTGAAACAACTTTCCCACCACTATTGTGGCCAGAAAGAGTCCCTGTGGGTTTTGAAATTCGCCTGCCCATTGAAGTCTATGGCGGTTCGCCGGGTTCGCCCGTTCGCAAACATTTGATGGAAGTTCGCGTCCGATGTTCGCGAACTGAAAATTTGATGTTCGCGACATCACTACTAGCAGGTCAACGATCCCTCAATGATCAGCCCATGTTTAAGGCAGTAGGAAAGGCTCGCAATGAGAGCTGGAGGCGTTCATTGCGAGCAACGCGCTGAGCGCTGAAGGCACTCATCGCGAGGCTCACAATGAGCAGCAAAGCGGCTCGCGATTCACATCGAAGATCATCATTGCAAAGCAGGAAAGTCAAAGTATACGAGGGGAGAGGCTCGCGATGAGTGCCGAAGGTGCTCAGAGGAGCAAAAACTCCACATTGTGTGGCAAATAGCATTGCCAGCCTTACAATTTTATTCCAGTCATTTTTGACGGGCAATTTCCTAGTTAACATCTTCATTTATTCTTTCTCTGTGCTGTTAAGAAATTTACATTAAATGCTATTTTGTGTAAGGGGAAAAGTTGTCATTAAATTTAATTTTTATAAATGTGAGCAACCAAAGTCTCTTATAGATGGGTATACAGTATGTTAAACTGCCTTGGTGGTGATAACTATGGGCCTCATTCAGTTGTCCGAATTGCAATTACATGAGCCCGTAATGCAGCCTGTAAATGTTACTGATATTCAATTGGATACATTTTGCTACTAACATTCCAATTGCGAGTTACATGCTCAAAAGCACTGGGGTTGTCAAAAACTTAACTCCGTCCTATCTCCTACATTGGTTTTTCTAGCCTGTAAATGTTACTAGTGCTAAAGACGCAAAATCCATATTTAATTACAAAAGTTCACAATTGCAGGTTAGTTGTAACCTCCATGTTTTACTGACGTCATGATGACTGTCTCATTTACTATTGTCTCTGTCTAAAAGTAACTTGCGGGCTTGCTTAGTTATTACCAGATCACATGATCATGCTCCCTTAAATCCTACGAGTTCATGGTTTGCATGTGCAGGCTGTGAGCCTGTAATTATGGGTTGGAGACAATTGAATACATCTAAATGTTTAGAAAAATGTGACCTTCAGCAAAAAGTTCAGTTTGGAGGCAATTATTATACAATGGGGCCCTATGTATAATACATTAAGGGAATTTGTGCAGATATTGCACTTGACCGAAAGCTTGCCTGGTATTATCGCTTTCACTCACTCGCCAACCTTAGGAGGACAAACTAAGAGTCTACATCAATTTGAACTTTTTGTCTCAGACTTTACCTGCAAAGCACTTCGATAATTTTGGAATCTGTTCATACATATATATATATTTAAGGAAACAATTTATCCTGAAGTAAGCATGTATCTAAAATAATAATGCTCTCACTGCCACTAGAATAATCTCTACAGTCACCTTATTTCAGAAATGAAAGAATACACTTGAAACATTCACAGAATACTTGAAACTGTCCCAGTTTCTAAAACATCAAACCGCATGTTCAATATACACATATAAAGGAATGCTTTTTTATATATATATCTCTTTAAAGGGATTCCTCTTAAGTTCCAGCTTGCTGCATTAAGCACCTTTCACACCAAAGACTGGTTTGAAGTAGAAAAAGTGATAACAATTCACCAATTTTAACTTCTAGATTCAGGACTAATATATAGTAAATGAAAAAAAGGGCAAAAAAAATGGATGTGCTCTTACTGCAGAAGCAAATTCCTTTGAAAGTTAAAATGAATACTCCCATTTCTTTAAAATAAATCTCTTTTATATTACACCAGGGACATATTTCGACCTACACAGTCAAGGCCCGAGGAAGCCAATATAGAGTTAGATGTAGGCAAAAAATGTATATTACCAACAGTATTATTAAATAATGGAGTGATAACAATGTGCTAGAAAGTTTTGTTTCTATGAAGGTTACACATTGAGTCTAATATTATTGGACAAATAACCAGTAAATAAAGGAAATAAAGGATTTCAGGGCTACACGCTTTAAACCCCAGTGTCTCAGACTACCCTGAGATGATGAATGATTTGATTTACTGCCATCTATAAATAGCTGGTTAATTACCAGGATTTGTGGGAGGCCTCCCTCCTACTCACCTCCTCACGCTCATAAAAATATATCTTCGTGGTCACAAATCCATCCTAAATCTTATGAGGCTGCAGCAGTTATCCCACCTCTTCTCATGGCCAACCCATCAGAGTTATATCTCCCGATGTTAACACTAACCCTTAATAAACTACGTTCTCCTAATCCCTTTTCAATGTCCCGCCTAAGAGAGCTTGCTCTTCACTCCATAAACCACCATTACCAATTATTCCCATATTTTGCTAAACCCCAGAGCTGACGAACTATGTATCTTTCCACAGGATTTTTCCTCTATCCGTCAGAAATTCACTGATCGCCCCATCCCAGCATTTCCATCCATCTCCCCTGAAGCATCTATGGTCATCAGTCCAAACCACCATGATGTCAAGCATCTCCAACAATACTAAGAAAACCTACACCTGTGCTTGGCATCTATTTCAAATCTTTTCAGCAAACTACAAACTTCAGCCTCCCCACAACATACACATATTCCTATCTTTCGGAGCCCACTGCTCTTCCCACTGCTCTTTCCACTTAGGCCTCAGTTTTGCCATTATTAAAACTTACCTCACAGTAGTTTTTCTTAACACTCGACTGTAACATCTATAAATCCTTCCTTTCATCTCTCCCAGTCAAGACCTTCCTAAGATGACTTGCACTAAAACAAGAACCACTCTCCTCCAGTCGTCTACCTATTGATGGACCTCTCTTTAAGCAATTAATAACTTTCTTATCCACTCACCCTTTCGGCACAGAAACATCAACAACCATCTCTTCAGCCATCCTATTAGTGTTCTATGGATTCCTACGTCCAAGCGAGTTCACTATCTTTAGTACTCAACCAATTTTTCCCACCAGACATAACGTTACCTTCACAAATGACATGTTCATCCTTACCCATATATTTTCAAAACCAGCAAAACTCCAGTCACCATACCATTCTATCCTACCCACGATTCCTTCTGTCCAATCGCTGGCATGTGCAAACAACTGGATATCCTATTTTCCAAATCATCCAGCTACCCTCTTCTAGCCATATCCAACCCCGATCCACTGCGTTCACCTAGCCTTAAACTGCCTTGGTCTCAATCCATTCTCATACTCCGGCCATTCATTTAGGATAGGAGCGGCCACTTCTGCATCAAGGAACTGGACCCCAGTCCACATCATCGAAACCCGAGCACGATGGAAATCCTCATGCTACGACTGCTATATTCACAATCCTACTACCGAATTACGCTATGCATTCCAAAACCTCAATAAATAAATTACTTTCTTCTTCCTTACCTACATTCTTTGTACTTTTTGGCCTCTAATCAGTATAGGATGACGTAGCTACTTATGCCACGCCACAAGCTACAACATCTAGAGAGAAAGCCCCGACCACAAATACCTGGTTAATTAACGGGAGCTGTGGGAGGGGCTGTATCCTCTTTAAAAGCCCCGCCTACTCCACCTTTTCGTGCTCGTCAAAATATACCCACTCCCCTCTCCCTTCTCTCTAGCCTTTTTCTAGCCCTCTAATCAGGCTAGGGTGACGTAGCTACTTATGCCACACCACAAGCTTTAACCTCTAGAGAGAAAGCCCCACCACAAATAAACTTTGATTTGAACTAATTACATTTCTGAAAATGATGGCAGGTGAATAAGTGACAGTTTATTATGATATAGGGAATATAGTATGTGGTCATCAGTAATGTCATGGTTGATGCTATTTGTGATTTTATGCATCTTTGTTTTTCTGGAGTGTTATATAGAATAGCCCATGAACCGCAGCCCATGTAAGTAGATAGTTTTCAGTATCCAAACTGACTGACTGCAAGCTGGGTTATCTTTAGGTATGGTTTGGTGGCAGACTAGACAATCTTACGGGTCAAATGCAAAGTCAAGATAATTTTGAATTGGTCATTGATTCTGCAAGGCAGAGTTTTGCTGATAACATATTTCCGATGCTCCTACTAAGATTAATACCAAATACATATAAATCATGGGTGCCACCTCTATCATTACGCCTGCATAATGCACTGCATACTTAATCCTTTTTTTATAAATCTCTACGTATTAATGCTCCTCCATCCCCTACCTCACTGTTCTCATACTATGTGTCACAATGTCCTCTGTGATCCGAATGCCTCTCAACACTTAAAGTCCCATTCTGCCCTGTGCCTAATGTTTCTCTTCCTTCTTCCTCCATGCACCTCTTCACTGAAATAAATTCCAGTTTCACATAAGACCTACTTCTCCTCATCTCTAGATCCCTTGCAGCCCTATTAAGTTGGAAGCTCGTAGCGGCATTGGCAAGCCTACAAAGGCTGCGGGCTTGAAATTCGGCTGCGTTACAGAGCTATTATATTCCACCATGCCGCGAGTTACGGGCAGGAGACTTAAAGCCGTAAACAATTCTTGCGCACGTTGGATGTGTGGCCATGAACATGATCAATTAGTAATACCTGTCGTTACGGGTTTGGACGGAGCCAATGGCAAATGAGATCATCATCATTACGTCACTGAAAAATGGAGGTCTCAATTTCGAGTTTCGATCGGACCCGCATTCCAGAAATAATGCAATATTAAAAAATCAGTAAATATGATATTCAAGTCCACGTGAGTTCCATTATATGTACTAACACATTGATTGCCGGGATTGATATAACACAGAATTTAAACATAAAAGATGTATTTTAAATTGAAGATTTGCGAGCTTGAAAATGTTGTGCTATTAATTGTAATACCCAACATCACTTTCCCTTTAATTATAAGTACACTAGTATGTGTATATTTGCATCTACAGTGCTACGGATAGAACTTTAACCGCCTTACGGGTCCTCTCTACTACCATTTGGCTTTTTGGCTCCATTAGCGGGTTACATGGTTAAACCCCAGTAGAGTTGTAGAAATGTAATAGCGATTTTCGAATGTAACAGTTACGGACGTGACAGATCAAAGGATTTTACGCCCATGGAGTTCAGATTTCGACATCCAGTCGTTTTTTTTCGCCCTTAACCAGTAAGTCGTTCGAGGGTTGCTTTACAGGGCCAATTTAATAGCTGTACGTCTTGCGGGCTACAGTTTTACACGTTGAGAGAATTTAATAGGGCTGTAGATCTCCAAACAATGATGTACGATTCTTAAACTATTTAAAGCACCTTAGATAAAGGTACTATATATAAATGTAAATAAATAAAACATAGACTCCATATACACAAATGGGGCACAAATATGAAAAAAATAGTTATTATTCCTTAAATACTAGAAGAGAATCCAGGTATAAAATACCAGAACTAATGTATGTCTGTGCGCACATTTCATAAAACATAAACCTCTCCCTAAACACTGGCAAGTTTCCATCCTATTTAAAACAGGACATAATTACACCAATTCTTAAGAAGCCCTCATCTGACCCAGCTTCTGCCTCTAACTATCGCCCTATGTCTCTACTTAGCCTGGCTTCTAAACTGCTTTAGCGGCTTGTTTACAATTGCCTCACTCAATTTATTTCCTCCAATTCTTTTAGCTCACATTTCCAACTGCCTCTCCAGCATATCCTCCTGGATGTCTGCCCGTCAACTTAAACTCAACATGTCTAAGACTGAACTACTTATCTACCCACCCTCTACTATAGCGTTCACTCCTCAAATATCTCTCACTGTTGACAATGTCATCATCGCTCCTACTTCCCAGGCCCGTTGTCTTGGTGTTCTATTGGACCCTTCCTCTCTCTTATTCCTGACATACAATCAATAGCAAAATCTTGTCAGTTTCACCTAAAAAAATATCTCCAAAATTTGTCACTATCTTACAGAAAACATAGCTAAAATTCTAATACACTCTCTCATTATTTCTCGACTTGACTACTGCAATTCACTCTTTGCTGGCCTCCCCATCTCTCGTCTGTCTCCACGCCAATACATAATGAAAGCCTCCTCTAGACTCCTCTTCTGCAGCTCCTGTCTGTCAATTACTTCACTATCTTCCCATAGCCTCCAATATGTTGAAGCCTTAATAAAGATAATAATAATGATAATATAACATCCAGCAATCTAGGTAGAAAATATACATTTATTATAATATAATGGACTTCACACCCAACATACACACTACAGCCCCCAGTCTAGAGTGAACACATAATAATATTCAGATACATAACATCATCCTGTTACAAACATAGGAAGTATTTGTTTATGCGGATGTAAACTATCTATCACATGCCCCAATAAACCCAGAAGATATTCAGTTAACTCATTTTCCAATCATTTAGTCCTATACGTTAATGCCAATCAGCATATTCATGTTCCCATAAATCAATAATATCACAGCATATATATGCAGTCCAACAGCATCAAAAAATTCATGCCTGGGTCGAATTCATTAGATAAAGTGCATGTGTCTAAGACTCCTCATTAATCACAATGTAGTATAGCACAGCTTGGTAAGTTGATTAATAGACCATTCATATAATCATGTATTTGGAGTGCAACGGTATTTAGAAGTCCACGTATATATGTCAGTCAATGAGTACAGTCAGGATAAAATTCCTCCTACCTCTGACTATATGTTAATTATATTTATGCCGCATAAGATAGTACCAATGTTACTTGCCCTATGCTGCCAATCCTATTATTGCCATTCCCATTGCTGTGTTGCAGTGCCTGTTCATATGGCCAATTTAGAGAGGTGTCTCAACTTTTCAGACATACTGTATCCACATACATGTATGAAGCAGTTCTCCTGAGCAGTTAAAAATGCTGACGTGCATTTCACCCGCATTCCCTTCTGATTGGCTGCATCCTTTTTAAAGGGTTGATGCTGCATGACGATGAAGTTTAAAGCTACAGTTTCAATGTTTTTATTGAAGACAATTTGTTAATATTATTACAACAGTTTGTATCACATTTTAAATAGAACAAAACATATATTTGTATAAATTTTAAAGAGAGAGAAATAAAAAAAAACATTATTGTATCAGGAAAATAATGTTTGTCTTATTATTTTTTTTTTTTTAAATGAAGTTCAAGTTTGAATTTATACAAATTAATTATTAATTAAATTCAATTAATAAATAAAAAAAGGGAGAAATGAAAAGAAAAAGTGGAAAAGAAAATGGGAAAGAAATAAGGTGGAGAAGAAGTGTCCTCCTTACAAGATGCTAATTTGGGAATCCTTAGGAAGGATTAGTTAGAATTGTTTGGTTTACCTTAATCTCCATCTCCTGACTCAGCACTGAGGTCCGGACTCCCCTGGTCTCCTGCTCCCCGCCAGGAAGGAGGGTTTGTTAGTTAGTAAAAGACTTATGGGAGAGATATGCAATCTGGGGATGTTAGCCAAGATTCCCATATTTGTAAGAATAGGCGATAGGAGTCTGTCAAAATGTGCGTTAGCCTTTCTTTAAGCAGTATGAAGTTGATTGTATGTATGATGTCGCAGAAGTTGAGAGACTGGGCTTTCCAGTTTTTAGCTATAATATTTTTAGTTGCTAAAACTAGAAATTGAAATAATTTGTTTTGTTATGTATTTAAATTGTTGATGTAAATGCTAGGAGGCAAGATTCGATTTTAGGAGTGACTGGAAAATACAGTATTTTGGAAGCTAATTGGATTGTTTTCTTCCAGATATCCTGAACTATAGGGCACTTCCACCAAATATGGATAAAGTCACTGTCACCATCAATCTGGCAGGCTCTGAAGCAATTATTACTATTTTGGGGTTTAATCTTATGTAGTCTTGATGGAGTGAAGTATGCTCTATATATTTTTAGAGGTTTCCAACAGAATATAGCTTATAGAGCCCTTTGAAAGCCATTTATTGTTTTCCCATTCCTGATCTAAATCAGACTCCCATTTAACCATGAAGTGAGATTTGTGGTTATTATTGGGGTAATTGAAGATGTCATACAGGGAGCCTAGGAGGCCTCTGATTAAAGAAAGGTTTTGATATATTGAGGAGAACCAAGACGGTTTGGGGGGGAGGATACGTTTTTGTTACATTCGTCACCCAGTGTCTTAATTTTAAATGATTAAAGAATTCCTTCGGAGGAATGTTACAGTTACTCCTAAATTGTTCACAGGGGATGATATGGTCATTTTAGAACCAAGTGCCTAATTTGTGAGAGGTCCAGCAGTGTCTTGAATCCTCTTTAGAGTCTTTTTGTATTCTAGGTTGAAAGAAAACTGAGGCGAGGGGTGAGATATTATGAGCTAGTTGGAGTTGGTTCATTTCCAAGTAGATATTGTAATGGTGATCATTGGATTAGAATGTTTTGTGGAAGAGTTGCTTGTTTGTGGCATCTAAATTATTGTGTCCCAGGTTTGGGGTTTCATTTGAAAATGTTCTATACATACCCATGTCAGTTTATGTTTACTCTAGTGGTCAACTGGAAGACATGCTAGTTGGGCAGTTCTAAAGTAGAGCCCTAAATTGCAATTCTATGTGGTCTATTCCGCCAGATGAATTTGAATATCTGGTTTTGGAATTTACTTAGTTCCTTATTATTAATTTGTACAGATAAAGTTCTAGAGGAATTTTTGGGAGGATATTCATTTTAACCAATGTAATATGGCCAGTCCAGAATATATTAAGTTTAGACCAGTAATTCATTTCTATAACTAATTTTCGGACTGGAGGGGGGATTTGCCTTATTGAATTCAGATATTTTATTAGTGATGTTGACCCCAAGATATTTGATATGTGCCTCAGGCCATACATACTTATAAGTGGCTTTTAACCTTTCCAGAGTTGCCTAAGATCTACCCCACTCTTAAGGCTTCTGTTTTAATCAAGGTTAAGTTTTAAAATTTCTTAATATTATTAAAAATTTTGTTTTGGCTAACTGTAGTTAAACTTGAGGGTGTTCTTATTTGGGTAATCTTTTCTTGTGAGATTTGAGTCTTTTTGCTAACAGTTTACCTGGCTTGTTTGCCTTTAAATAGAGTGCCTTTTCCGTCCTAACTGATAAAATACCGTCAAGTTCAAGTCTAACTTTTTCTATTTTGTGGAGAACTAAGGATGAGGGTTTCTGTTGGTTTAGTTTCTCTAATAACTCTTTGGATAGGTCTAGTTTTTTTGCTGGATGTTTTTTTTATAGGGAGTCAGCAATTTGATACAAGTGCTTCTAATGAAAGCCTTATGAGCCACCCAAGTCCACCCTGACTTTGCATCTGGTTAATAATTGGATAAAAAAAATAATTCCAAGTCTTTAGTTATCTGATCAATGAATAAGGGGTTCGATAGGAGCAGCTCATTTACCTTCCAAAAGTAGGGTAAGTTAGGATCGGAACCCAAGTTTAAGTCTATCGAGACTGCTGTTTCGTCAGACCATGGACAAGGAAGGATGTTTGCCCTGTCAGAGGTAAACCATATTCTATGCATTATATCCAAACTCCTCAAATCCCTATGACATTCCAATATCAATAGCTAACTTTCTATATAAATTATTTAAAACCATTGTGTTAACCTGCTATACGTTTCCAACACATAATTAACTGTCCAAATGCAATAGCCATATAGCAGGCTTATAGGCAATTAAAGATCATTATATAAAATTGTCCAATAAATCACATTCCAAGTGAGTTCATGACTTCTTATTTCACTGTAACATCCCTAATTAACAACTACCTTGTCACAAAACCATCTTACTAAGTCTGACACCTCATCCCTTCCCTGTCCTTCACATTATATATAGATCCAACATTGCTGAGATCCATCTATATAACATTAACAAGAATATCAGAAACTGTCAAACATATTCTTACTTTTCATTATAGATCCTAAGAGGATTACTTGTATCCACATAC
Organism: Discoglossus pictus; assembly: GCA_027410445.1. NCBI lineage: Eukaryota > Metazoa > Chordata > Amphibia > Anura > Alytidae > Discoglossus > Discoglossus pictus. The sequence continues at coordinate 385,142,552 of CM050167.1, forward strand.
CCTGAGATGAGTGTAAACAACTAAACATGGAGCGCACACAGATCCCTAGGGGGATATTTAATCTTAGTTTTCCCCATTAACTTTTTCCAAACAGGGATAAATATATCTCCTTTTGCCCTGTATGATTCTTTTATTTGTTATGTGTATTGAAACACTGTTTATACGGCAATGAAGGGTGAATGACGGCGATACTCCCTTTGAGAGAGCGCTCGTGGGTGGAGAAACGCAGGACAAATCCGGACATCCGGTTCTGATGTCAGGTGCCGACGACCGACATTAGCTTGCTCTCTCAAAGCATCGTCGTCATTTACCCTTCCATGCTGTGTACACAGGGTTTCAATGTGTGCACATAACAAATCAAAGAAACACACAGGGAAAAAGGAGAAGGGTCAATAGAGATCTATTTCTCCTTGGGAGGAAAATGTTAATGTGGAAACTAAGATTAAATATCCACCTAAAGGGAAATAGAAATGAATGTTCTTTCATATGGAATTAGTACCTGGTGCCACCAGGCTGGTGGCGATAAAGACTGAGTACATGGTGGGAACAAAGAACAGAATCTGTGGTTAAATGTCTGAAGGATTCCCCATATTTATGATATCTGAAGGAGTTACTATTTAGCAAAACAAGTGCACTTTGATGGTATACTGTCAGTCACATTAAATTCCCTCAGAGTGTAAAACTGTAGCCCGTAACGGATCCCCTGCAGGACTAAACGGCTATTAAATTGGCCTCTTAAAGCTGCGGGTTACATGCGGAAAAACCCTACGGGATGTAGAAATCGGAACTCTGTTCCTGCAAATCCTTAAATCTGTAAAGCCCATAACTGTCAGGGTTGGAAATTGCTATTAAATTGCTACGAATCCACTGGCGTTCAAACCAGTAACTCACAAATGGAGCCAAAAAGCCTATGGGTACTAGAGAGGATCCGCAAGGGGGTTAAAGTCCTATTCGTAGCACTGTGAGAGCGATGTTAGGTATTAATATTATTAGCACAACATTCTCAAGTTTGCAAATCTGCAATATATATATTTTTTTATGTTTAATTTCAGGGTTATATTTATCCGGCAATTAATGTGTTAATACATATAATGGAACTCGCATGGGCTAGAATATCGTATTTACTGATTTATTACTTTTGTATTATTTCTGGAATGCTTGCCCTATCGGAAATCGTAATTGAAACCCGTAAGGCTTTGAAATCTAACCTCCATTTTCAGTGACGTAATGATGACGATCTCTTTTACCATTGGCTCCATCTAAATCCGTAACTACGTGTTTGACTGATTGATCATGTTCAGGCCACACATGCAACATGCGCAGGAACAGTTAACGGGCTTGCGTCTCCAGCCCATAACTCGCGGCAGGGTTGAATGTAATAGTTCTGTAAGGCAGCAGAATTTCAAGCCCGCAGGCTTTGCGGGTGTCCTGTATCGGTTACCGGCTTCAAATTTAATGTGGCTATGTGTAAGTTATGTTTAAGTGTGCTTTGATATACTGTATGGACTAATACCCGCCGCAGCTATTATCATTAAAACACTTCAAATGTATACAGTATAAAAAACATTATTGTTTTTTTTTTTTTTTTTTTTTTTTTTGCATATGTAAACACAATTTTTTTTTTTTATTTATATATTTTTATTTTTTTTTCCATATAAATATGTCTTGTACAGATAATGTGTTTACAGCATATAAGAAGAAAGCAATAACAAACAATACGAAAATATGACAAAACAAGATCTTATTGTCCCAACTTCCTTGTTGTCCCTCAAGTTTCAATTATATTGTTAAGATCTACAGAGACAGAGGAAAAAATGAAAAAGAGCAGAAGAAAAGGGAAAAAGGGGAAAAAGGAAAAAAAATAAAAAAATAAAAAATAAAAGGAAGCCGTCAAGGAGACACTACCAGGGGAACTTCATCTCCACCAACTCTCTAGCTTAATGCCAGATGTTGGTCCCAGAGCTGCCATTTTATTAGACGAGTGGCCTTAGGAATATTATCCCGTGCGTTATCGGACATTCCTGTTCTCATCATTTCCCTGTTGTTTGAGATGGTGTTCTCTAGTTCTTTCCAAGAAGGTACCTGAGGTTGTTTCCAATATTTCAAGAGTAACCATTTGGCAACTAGGCATATGTGTGATATTAAATATATTTCCCCTAATGGGAAAATTTCCATTTGCGAATGTAGAATAAATATTAAAGGATTACAAGAAATTTGTTTACCAGTAAGAGCCGATAGTTCTTTGCTTACTCTCATCCAGAATATTTTAATTTTTTTACAGTCCCACCACATATGGAGGGTTGTGCCTGGTAGTCCACATTGTTTCCAACATAGACCATCTAAATTACTGTATATATTTTTTAATTTATTGGGAACATAGTACCATCTGTGGATTAATTTTACCATCATTTCATTATATGAGGAGTTGATTGATGAGTTCTTAACTGTACTAAAATTTTTAGTCCAGTCTTCCTCTAATATTGTAATTTTCAAGTCAGCTTCCCAGGCTAATATTCCCAAGCTTTTATCAAAGGGAGTATTTTCGTCGATTATATTACTGAATTTGGAAATTATATGTGACGATTCACCTTTGATTAAATATTCTTCCATTTTCCACATTTTGTTCATGTTAGTAATCTTATACCCCAATAAACTAAGGTACCTTTGTAATCCTTCATACTCTAACCACGTTATTTTATCTAAATTAAATTTCTCTTTAATTCTTTTCAGTTCCAATAGATTTCCTTTTTCGTATAGATCCCCCACAATTCTAATATTATGTGATTTTAGTAAGGATATAAATAATCCATTCGAGTTATTATTAAGAAACTCTATTGGTGCTGCCAAAGAAGGAGACTGAACCAGTGAAAATTTAATTTTATTTTTGTGCCATGCGTTAATAATATATTTAATGTTAGGAGGTAATTCTGAGCTCCACTTCTGTTTATACATAGCGATCCATAGTATATTTTTTATGGGTGATCTACCCAATAGGGATTCCTCTATTGTTAACCATCTTGGAATATTTTGTATGTAGTTATATCCAGCTGCTTGTGTAAGTATAATTTTTTTATTTAGCTCTTTAACAGAAGGAGAGCTTAATCCCCCTTTCTCAAGTTTCTTGCATATTATAGATTTTTTAACCCTTGGTTTTTTCCCCTGATATATAAAATCATCTAGTGTTTCTTGAATTATTTTTATATAATAAGCCGGTATTTTACCCGGGAGGCATCTCATTATATAAGTGATTTTAGGGATTAAGCTCATATTGACTGCATTTATTCTGGATAACCATGATAACTGTAGAGGTCTCCAGTCATTCAACAATTTTCTAATTTGTTTCAATATTTCATTCTAATTATCTTTAAAGATATTTTTTGTATGACCTGGGAATCTTACCCCCAGGTGTACTATATGGAAAGAGTTCCAACAATAAGAGTATGAATTCACTAGCCTATTTTTTCCCTCTAATGATATATTACAGGTCAGTACTTCCGTTTTCTGTTGGTTAATTTTAAAATAAGAAAATTTGCCAAATTCCTCAAGAACGGTCTGCAGAGCTCTACAGGAAGGTTCAGGGTTTGTTATCGTTATTATAATGTCATCTGCATATGCCATTATCTTATATTCCTCTTGTCCTATTTCAATACCTTTAATTTCTGATGATTCTCTAATAGTTATCAGTAAGGGTTCGAGGAATAAAATAAAAAGCAAGGGAGATAATTGACAGCCCTGACGAGTACCATTAGTTATTAGAAATTTGCCCGAACTGAATTGTGGAGATGAGATATGTGCTATGGTATTTAAATAGAGGGCTTTTACTGCTGATGAGGCAAAGCTTTCCAGGCCAAAACTATCCAGAACGCCCTCCAAGAAGTCCCACCTGACCCTGTCAAAAGCTTTCTCTGCATCTAATGACAGGGTCAGGGAGGAGATCCTCTTTTTCTTCACATAAGTCAAGATGTCCAACAAACGTCTGGTATTATCCGACGCTTGTCTATTCGGAATAAATCCTGTTTGATCCGGTTCTATTAAGGTAGATATGATCTTGCTTAATCTATTTGTCAACATTTTAGAGTAAATTTTAATATCAACGTTGATTAAAGAGATTGGGCGGTAGTTTTTATACTCTTCAGGGTTTTTTCCTTGTTTCAATATATTAACTATTTTTATTTCCGTTAGTTCTGATGGTATCACTCCTTCCCGTTTTATCTCGTTAAAGAGATTACATAAGGTACTATTCAATTCTTTGCTAAGGTATCGATAAAATAAATTATTAAACCCGTCTACCCCGGGTGTTTTATTTTTTTTACTTTTGGACACAATTTCGGTTATCTCTATACTTTCTATTTGTTTATTCAGAAAACTAAGCTGTCCTTCCGATACTTTGGGGAACTTTATCTTATCTAGGTATTGTTTAATCTCTTCTATTCCTGGCTTAGCTACTTGATGGTCTTTCTCTAGATTATATAAATTACTATAATAATCCTGGAATATATTTCCTATCTTATCTGGGTGAAATTGAGGGATGTTGTTTTGATCTAAAAAATTTTCAATATTATTTTTGATGTACTGTTTCTTCAATTTGTTAGCCAGGAATTTGCCTGATTTGCCCCCTTCGAAAAATTGTGTCCGCTGAAATTTCCATAATATTTTATCTGATTGAAGCTGAAGAATTTTTTGTATTTGAGTGTTTATGTCTTTTATTGCTTTACTGTTTTCATTATTTGGTGTCACCCTAAAGATATCCTTCCTCCTATTTAGTTCCAAATAGAGGGATCTTAAGGACTTACCTCTTAGCCTTTGCACTTCGGCTGCTTTTGCAATAAATATACCCCTCATGTATGCTTTATACGTACACCACAGGGTTATATCTGAATTAACAGATGGCTTATTAATTTTGAGAAATTCCAAAGTTTCTTTTTTCAGATATGTAACAAATTCTTCATCTTTCAGGAACCAGGAATCCATCTTCCAACTACTCTTTTTCCTTTGATTATTTGTATTTAGGTCTTGTATAATTAATTCATTTAGAGAGTGGTCTGACCACGGGGTAGATCGGATGTTTATCTTTTTAATTACTTTTAGGGTTGAGAGATCGGTCAATATATAATCAATTCTAGAAAATGAGTGATGTCGGTAAGAGAAGTGGGTATATTCGCGTACCCCTGGGTGTAAGATCCTCCATGGGTCAATCAAGTTATTGTCCTCTTTAATTTTGCGGAATGCTTTTGAGGTGCAATTTGTTTGGGCTACTAGTTTGTTAGCTCCAACTAATTGTTTATCTAAATTGTCATCCAATATCATGTTGAAGTCGCCACAAATTATTAACCAACCTCCTTTAATTCTGTTAATCTCTTTAAGAAGATTTTTAAGGAACCCTGTTTGACCTTTATTTGGCAAATAAGCATTAACCAGTGTTGTTAAGAACCCATCAATCCGTCCGGTCCATATTATATATTTACCCTCTGGGTCGATCTTACTGCCTTCTTCTAATATTTTCAGGCTATTTTTAAATAAGATAGAAACCCCTTTTGATTTTTTCTTAAAGGTAGAATCTATTCTAGTTGTAAATTTTGTATTTTTCATATATTTTAGATTTTCCTGTTTTAGATGTGTTTCTTGCAGACATAAGATTTCAGCATTTAATTTGTTGTACTCTAAAAAGGCCGTTTTTCTTTTTGTTGGAGAGTTAAGACCATTAACATTATGTGAAATTATTTTTATTTGCATTTTACTTTAAAAAGAGAAAGAAATACCAGAGTAGATATGTATGATATTCCCTGGTTGTCTCCATGACTCGAAGGAAGAAAAAAAAAAAAAAAAAAAAGGGAAAGAAACACATATAATAAGGGATAGACCCACAAAACCGTCAGAATAATCTTAAAAACCAGCTGCAAATTAAGAAAAAATGTCAGCTGATATTTTACAAGACGCATTAGATATTAGGAAGTGAAAATATGTCGCTCTCTTTCTGAGCGAGGGGATAAGGTCTAGGGTACAGATATTATAAATAAGGTTTTCAGGAGAATATATAAAAATATGTGAAAATATGGTACATTCGCTGCACACCACCCTTAAAATGGATGTCTTTGTTCCTCGGACAGTCAAGAAGGGAAATCTCCTCAGCTATAAGCTTTAGATTTGCCGGTTTATAATTGAGCATAGCTCCCCCTTTATATAGTCATATCTAACTTATTCAAAATGTTGACCTTCCAGCTAATAGCAAGTCTATCTTTATTACCTTCTAACTGTCCGAGGAGAAAAGGATCCAACGGGTAGTATATTTTATAAATACCACTAAGATTTTCCATATATAACTCTATTTTTCACCTTGATTATCTTTTCTGATATTTTGTATAATGTTAATTATAATTTCCATTCTAGAAGCAATTGCTTACGGGGGTTCTAACCTAGTGAGTGTGTCTAACCCTAATCTTATTACTACGCTCTACTACTCCAATTATTTTACTTTCATGAGAGTAAAAAGTGTGCTTGTTTACCCTATCTATCTATTATATTTTAGGTGATATACTAATATTTCTAATTTTAGCCTTAAACCCACATAGTCGTAATTCTTTACGTTTAAAATAAAAAAAAAAAAAAAAAAAAAAATCCACTTGTGTAATTATGACCATTTAACTATAGTCATCTTTATAATCAGTTTTGTGTTAATAAATATCTACCTGTCACCTTTTACCTTGCTGCTAATTTGGAGTTCTATTCTTCATATATAATATGCTAATATTTCTAATTTTATCTTACACCCACATAATCGTAATTCTTTACAAGAAAAGAACAAAACACTTGTGCATAACATACTTCTATTATCATTATGACCATCTAACTATAATCATCTTATAAAAATCTTTGTGTTAGTGAGTATTTACCTGTCCCCCTTCATCTTGCTACTGATCTAGGAGTACTAAACTTTTCTCTATCCGTTTCACTTTACCTCATTACTCCCAAACTTATCAAGTACCCATGTCCCTATTCTACAGTTTCCAGAGATTATTTCTTATATTTTTTCCAGTCTAGATTTCCTGCTGTCAGTTCCAATTTTTTTGCAGCGACTATATTACTCTCTATATGTATATCCCATTCTTTTAGTATTTCTATAGCCTCTTGAACTGAGTTTATTTTAACCCATTTTAGATCTTTATAGATTAATAAGCCTGCAGGCTGAGCCCATTTGTATCTAATTTCTTTTAGCCTAAGTGTTCTGGTTATTTGTATAAATTCCCTTCTTTTCCCCAGCGTATATGCCGATAAATCTTGAAATATCTTAAAATTTTCATATGGATGGTCTAGCTGTTTCTTTAAGAAAGCATTTTTTAAGACCATTTCTTTTGAGGATAAGTAATGTAGTCTTATTATAATGTCTCTAGGGGTGGATTTGTCCATTACTTTAGCCAAGGGGAGTCTGTGTAATTCGTCCATTTTCCATTGATCTTTCTGCATCTCCGGTACCAGATAGTTAAACAGTCCTTTGACATATGACTCCAGGTCTTCTCCTTGGATTACCTCTGGTATCCCCCTTAGACGCAAATTATTCTTTCTGGATCGATTTTCAAAATTATTAATTTTGATGGAAAGTTCCTCATTTTTGTTTTCAAGGGCAGTTAAATAGTTGAAAATAGCATTATTGTCCGTTATAATTTTATCACAAACATTTTCATTAGCTTCAATTCTTTGAGTTATATTATTAATAGATTCGGTAATTTTAGACATTTGTTTTGAAAGATCTTTTGTCAAGTTAACTTGAAATTCTTTTAAAATGGACTTTAACATAGAGCATGTAAGTACTTCCTCTTCTTGAATGGAATTATCTTCCAGATTTCCCTGAGGAGACTTTTCCGGGGTCTGATTTTCTATGAGGTCTAAACTAGTGTCTACATGAGAGGAATCTGCACTGGTTCCTTTATTTCTAGGAGAAAAAAAGTTTGTTTGTTTTGTTGAATCTTTTATTTTCTCTTTTAGTCTTGTTTTATAAACTGTATTACTTTTTTTATTTGACATTGTTAGACCTTTTATAATCTTCCTTGTTTTTCCTTTAAGACTTTCTTGGGGAACCCCTTTCTTATTTTCTCCACTTTCCTTATTTCTTCCCCTTTCTTTCCCTCTCCTCTCCTCTCCTTCCCCTTCTTCCTCTCCTTCCTTTCCTCTCTTTCCTTTCTCCCCTCTCTTTTTTCCTTTTTATCTTCGCTTTTATCTTCGCTTGTGATTGTATATTTTCAAGCAGGGGCAAGGAGTTCTTTTCTTTTATACTTGTTTTTCTATGGGGGATATGTCTTTGAGGAGAGTTGGGTTTTCTTACTTGTTTTCAGAGGGTATTACACTTATATGTTAGCTGATGATTCTGTCTATTACTTTAGCATCATATTTATCAGATTTCAGAGACAGTTGTTTCACTATTCCTTAAAGTTAATGAGCCAGTTCTAATTCTCCAGAGTCTTCAACTTGTAGTTGATATAATAACAGTCTTTAGGAGGGGTTCTTAAACCGCCCTTCCTCTTAATCCTCAGCCAGGGAATATTTAATATGTTAGCTCCACTTATTATATTTCTTCTTTTCCTTTTTCCCTTCCCCTCTCCTTCCCTTCCCTCTTCTTTCCTTCTCTTCTCCTCTTTGTCCACGTATATTATCTGTGCACCATCATATAAGGAAAGAGAAAGCTGTATCAGCCACAGCTAAGCCACTTACCCTTCCTCCAGGACAGGACAGACCCAGCACACAGCACTCCACACACTTCTTTCGGTTCCACCTTACCACACCTGCAGTCCTGACTCCGATAGGGACTCTTACGATGCGCAGTGGAAGGTGAATATTGATTTTATGCCAGCTGTGCTAGCTATTCTAAATTAGTGTAACCTTACCGGGTATCTGTTTCTAAGCCTTACTATATCGGGCTGGGTATAGGCGGTTTCACAGCGTCTCTGCTCCAGCTGACGGTGTCAATTTCGCGGGGTTTTCCCTCCACGATGCTATACCGCGTCAATCTTTGTTTCAGCCCACCCGGAGTTAGTTACCACTTTGCTCCTTTTTTTTATAAGTCCAGGGGAGTCTGTCCTGGGAGGGGGTGTCCTAGGCCTCTTACTTAGATGGCTATTCGCACATCAGGCTGCTCCGGGCTCGCTGGCTGCCAGGCATTATTCAGTCACTGGCATAATTTCTCCTAGCAGGAGAAAAGCGTGTTTCTCTGGAATCTGCTCCCCTGCAAACTGACACGGCAGTCTCACTCTGGCGTGCACATCACTTCCGGCGTCTAATTACTCCCACCCTAATTCACAACTAAGTCCTATCAAAAGGAACGTTACATTCCCTGGAGTCAGCACTGCACCATCCAGCGGAACGTACCTGTGTTTAAGTGAGGAGTGAAAGCTGCTGCTGCTAGAACAGCCCTCACTGACAAATATACTTAGCAGAGCATTGCATGTGCAGGTAATCTAGGCCTATTTTCATAGTAACTCTTAAGCAACTAGAAATTACATCTACCAAACCCCATAGGTGCCGTTTAACTGAGAGTCTACTGTATTATAAAATGAGTTAAAGATCTATTGTAAATGCAATAGCTCTGCAGCATTGTGAAAAGAGTTCACCCAATATTATTTACTAGCGTATTGCCCGTCAAAAAATGACGGCAATCAGATGTGTATGTTTTAAAAGTTGTTTAGTTATTAATATACATATGGAATTGTAAGGTAGCTAATGTTGTTTTGTGTGTACTACTGAAATATAGAATTCAAATTAATAAATTAATTTACCTACTTTTATGCATTGTGTTGAAGAGCTGGCAATCTATGTTGATGTTGCTGCAGCATTAGTGGTGTGGAGGTGCTGTGTAAGCGTGGTGAACGTGTGCAGTGTAATAGTGTGCGTGCGCGAGCCGAAACCGTTAACGTAGCTGTGTACTTCCGCATTATCCTAAAATGGCGGAT